>OX443563.1:17830350-18352850 GCA_949372485.1 Cheilosia soror
GTCCAATTGGATTACCCGGACCACCGGGACCTCCAGCTTAAGTTAGAAAATTATTATGATCAGCGAATAAATGTGTTCTTATACAATATATATATATTTTTTTTTTTTCTTGAAAGAAGCCTTGCATGTGTTTTATTTATTGTCAGTTTGTTTAATGTATCTGTTTATTCTACTAATGGAATAGACAAAACTTTCAAATTGGTCTAGGAACAGCTTTACAGCTTTACTCTGTTTAGATGCATTATTTACAGTAGAAGGACATCGAGTTTGTGTTTCGCCACAACACAATACGAACTCAGTTTGGCGACATTCGATGATTTGAACAAGACTGTTCGGTGTAAATTCTATAAAAAATTACCATTTACGGTGAACAAAAATATTTTACTTCCTTTGACGGTTTTACAACTTCTCCAAAGAGTGTGGCGTTTGGTTTTCTCGCTTTCATTCTCTTGGGGAATACAGTCATGATTTTTTTATGATTAGCTTATAGACCAAGCTTTATGCATCCTATTGCCAATAGGTTCAGGGGCGTTTCGAGACTATCGAAGATTTTGGCTTCAAATTTCTTCATGATTGGAAGGACATGTTCTTCGACATAGAATCCATCATCAAATACTTGTCCAGTCATTCATTTACTACGATGGACCATATTAAGGGAGAGAATACTCCTACATTGGAACATTCTTCTCCGACTATGATGGAGAGATTATTTTTACTATATTGTCCTATCTATGGAATGTTTAGACCGTGAGCTCCATCAATTCAGTGATTTTCGAGTTTTCTGATCAATGATGGTGTATATACCCATACAAAATGGAAGTTTAGATTTTTTTTCGATTTCCTACTTTTAATTTCGGGTTTTCCGAGTTTTCTTTTAAACCACACATTATTCAAGGCGAACAAAAGAAAAATCATCCAAATATGGTCTAGCCGCTCTCGAGTTTTTGCTATACAAACATACACCAAGTGATTTTTATATAAGTACATACCAGCTTTTGACCGCGCAGCCCTCAGGATTTGGTAGACAGAGATTCCCTATATTTACATATAGGTAAGGTATATATATCGCGCAGGAAACCTAACTAAGAAAGTACCTAAGCAGCAACTAGTATCTCTGAAAAATATGTTTAATATGGAGAAAATAGTTCAAAAATTATATGGTCAATATTTATTGTTGAAGCGCTGGCATCTCAACACAGATCATACCTACTATAGCTGAGCCGCTATCTACGGGACAAACCATATTTCTTTGCTGGCAAATACCCCGATATGATGAGCACCATCTTTTGACTAAGGGGGAACTCTTACCCTGCAACATACTGCGCAACGTATGCAACTTGAAAGATAGTGAGGATGTGTATCTAACACTTTTTAGCAGTATGACCCTATTCTTATAGAATTCCCCTTGAATATCTTTGGAGTACGTACGCTGGAGTTAGATGAAGCCATAAGCTTATTCAACCGCGACAGAGGTTGGGACGCATTGCAAAATTTCAAATTGATACGAGGAACGTTTTGTAAGTTAAGAAAAGGGCCCCTTAAAAGGGCCTCAGGACCAAGAAAAATTTACAAAATTGAAATAATTAATTATCTTTATTTCTTATTATAGAGTAGGTACACAAACCGATTTTGAAGTTAATCGGATGGAAAATACAAATTTTTCCATACAAACTTTGACACCCCCTTTTACCTCTTTAAAAGTTGGATTTCGAATAATAGCCTTCCTTATTTCTTGTATACATCATAAAGGGAACCTCTGTGTAAGTTTCAGCTTTCTAGAGCAAAGGGTTTGGGCTGGGCGTTGATGATCAGTGAGACGTAAACTTCATTATGTACTCACCCGGCTTTGGGGGCACAGGGCCAAGATCACTTAAATGAAAACGATCGAGCGACGTCGTTTCGATACTAGCAGTCTCTGCCTATTGCCACAGATATGATAGAGACAGCTTTAGTGAAAACGATATCGTTCGATTGTTTTTATTTTACGCGATCTGGCCCCAGGATTTGTATTGCTTAGGTCTTAGATAATAATGTTCTTTCGTAAATTGCGAGAATAAATCGATTTGCTGGAACTTTCTTTCTGCCTAAACCTTAAATACATCGATATGAAAAAAAACGGAAAAAGAATCATGAAAATCGGCCCAGCGGTTATCGAGATAAGTAAGTCATCGAGTTTCACCCCATAGAAGTTATTTTTTGTATAGGAGGTGCCACGCGCTTTTGTCCAATTTTGACCAATCTTCACAGGAGCACTCCACGGCCAATATCTCAGATTATCTTTAAGTTTGAGCTCAATCGATTTAGTTGGTATCCGAGATATACAAATTTGAATGTTTTTTTTTTGTATGGGCGGCGCCACGCCCCTTTGTCCAATTTTGACCAAACTTCACAGAATAGACTTCGTACCTAAAACAAAGATTTTCTCAAAAACTCGGTTTTGTGGTTTTCGAGATATACCATGTTTTTTTTTGTATGGGAGGTGCCACACCCCTTTGTCCGTTTTTTTTTGCATATAAACCTGCTACAAAATAATACCTTTCCAGAAAAAAAGAATCATCAAATTCGGTGTAGCATAACTTGAGTTTTAAACGGACAAACATATTTTAAACTCATTATTATAATACAGTGAGCGTCAAAAGAGATTTCTGGGTTTTAGTAACTTTTTCAAGACCTTAAAGAAAACACTCACTGTATATAGATATAGAAATAATTTGACAGTTGAAATTTGATTTGAGGTTAGTACGTTTTGTAATTTTACAATCAATATGGTGCCAGTTATTCGGAACGCGATGGATCGGTTGAGCACCATGTATACACTCTAGACTCTAGTGGATAATCATAATACGCATCCCAAAGACGACAAACAGTGCGAACAGAAGAAGTTATTGCTCTTGTGGAGCGCAGTGTTGAGGAGAATCTGAATGAGTCGATTCGCCATCGTGCAACGCAATTGGAGCTATGCCCATCCATTTTTTGGAAGATTTTACGAAAAGATCGTGGCTTAAAAGCTTATAAGATTCAGCTTGTGCAAGAGTTGAAACCGTGACATAGCTTTGGTTTCAACAAGATGGCGCAATATACTACACGGCACGCCACACCATCATTTTATTGCGGCAAACATTTGCTGAGCGCATAAATTCGCGTAAGGGACCTGTGAACTGGCCTCCATGATCCTGTGATCTCACACCTTTAGATTACTTTCTTTGGAGCTATGTGAGAATGAAGTAAACAAAGCAGGCCAATAGGGCTGCTGGGCTTAAAGGTTTACCCGCCGATCTTTATGGAACATCTCGAGCTAGCGCGAATCAACTCATATCTATAGAGGTTCTGCCGGATGAACTATACATAACCTATACATGCTCTGCGAACAAACGCCTTTTCCCAAAGGGTTCGAAATTGAACAGCTATTGAATTATAAACATTCATTGATATTTTCGTCATATCTATCCCGAGATCAACTTTCATCACAAAGAGGCCAAGAACGATCGAAGAAGGAAACAAAATAAAACGAAAGGGGAATTCAATAAATTAAAACGGGAAACTAGCTGCATTTCTGGGAATTTTACGATAAGAACAGCATGCAGGTTGCAGGTACCAATGCAGCAGCCCGCACCACTAAATTCCCCATGGTTGGAAAAGATGTTATGCCTTCAACGATATGGCGGGCACATTCACACACCCAACATGCATTAGCATCCAAATCATTTTCCAGCTCCATCTCCGATTCCGGCTATTGGAAACAATAAACCAGACGAAATCATCTCATTATAACATTTATTTTTTGGATGCACGTATATATTGGATGTGCATAGACTTGTTCTGAATCAGTGGCAACTTAGACATGAAACCATTCGCTTGCCTATTAGTCAGTAAGTATTTCATGGAACAAATAACGGGCGATGGCAAAAAATATCTGAAAATTATTTAAAGATCTTACCTATTGCAGCCTTGTTAATTACCGCCCATGTGGCTGGCGCAGATGAGAATAAAGTTCGGGCAGCATCAGTTACATACAGCAATAGCGGTGCAATTAAAATTATTCTAAAGCAAAAGGGTCCGCCTGGTGTGCCTGGCGATGCGGGTGATCCTGGCGATAGAGGTGATAACGGCTTGAAAGGTATGAAAGGAGCTGTGGGTCTGAGAGGATTGCCAGGTAAACGAGGTTCTCCTGGTGCTGATGGTGATGATGGCCCTCAAGGACCGCCTGGTCCAATTGGCCCAAGGGGGAGGGAAGGTCCAGTGGGACATATAGGATTGCCTGGTATAGAGGGACCCCCTGGCTTACCTGGTCTGACTGGACCACCAGGCATACCAGGAAGGCGAAAACATCGCAATCTTGACTATGGAACTTACAATTATGCTATCGAAACGGAACCAGCTGACTACGAAGATTAAGAAATAGTTTTGTTCGATTTTGTAAATTTAAATGAAAATGTTGATAAAAATATTATTATTACTTTTTTTTAAATAAATTTGGAATTTCTTTGTGTGACTTTTCTATATAGGTGAAGTGATATGAAATTTGTAAACAAAAAAAAAAATGCCGAAAAATAGGTTTTTGCTTCATAGTGCAAAGGAACCGAACATTTTTTTTAGAGAGTCTTTCTCTTGAAGCGGCCGAGCATATCTTTAACGACTTTAGATAGAGTTCAAGCTTTAGAGCAATAAAGCAGAACTAAGATTATCAAGGTCTACTTGGAATAATGCTCCCAAAGATACAGCGGTTTGCAAGAGCCATTTCTCGTTTGGTTTCTTCTGAGATGTTTTTATCGGAGTTTATACCAGAGGTGAGGTGTAGACAAAGCCGTTTCTATGCTATAGCAGTGATAGCTCAAAGCAGTCTACCTATCAATTATTCCAATATTATCGTCATAATATGATATCCTTGGCAGATAAGACGTTTTCCTTGTTTCCGCCTGGAACAAGCTGCAGTAATTTGGTAGACGTAAGGAGAGCTTAAGATTAAGACTTTCGGAGAAAACACCCCCACCAACTCCATCTTTGGTTTTTGGACCGTCAGTGTAGAAGTGAACTGATTCATCTTCCGGGAAAGTGTCCTCATCCCAGGTTGCTCTGGGAGGGATAGTGACGAGAAAGTTCTTGTTAAAATTTACAGATGGGGTGGTGTAGTCAGTGTTTTCGGTTGCGATATCGAATTTCTTCAGAATAGAGGCGTGGCCAAAGTCTTTCTTTGACCACTGGCGAATGGCTGCACTCGCTGCCATTTGCTTGCTAAATATATCAAAGGGTAATAGATGAAACAATATGTGCCGTAGAGGGAGTTGTGCGTAGTGCACCGCTTATACAAATGCAAGCTGTGCCCTGGACCTTGTCATACCTAATCCAACTCCAATACAAATCCAATAGCAGTCAAAAGTAACTAAATAACAAAAATCTCCACTTGATAAGAGCTGCTCACACATATTTTCTTTCAAATGGCAGATCCATCCGTCCAGAAAACTCAAGGCCTTAGGCGAAGATGGAGTTAAATGGCTCTCTCGTGTCACTGGCCGATGACGCGTTGCAGATCTGTAGTTGAGCCACGATTAGGAGATGATCAGTGCGGTTTTCGTCCCGGCAGAAGCTCAACCGACCATGTTCACTCTCAGAATGGTACTTGAGATTTGAGAAGGCTTGGAAGTGTGCTACACCTTTTTACGCATGCTTCGTAGATTTGGAGAAAACATACAAGCGAGTTCCTCGAGATAAACTCTGGAGTGTATTACGGACAGGAGTATAAAATTGACGGTTCTCTCTTGAGAGCCATTCAATCTGTCTACACAAAGTGTAAAAGCTGTGTTCCTGTAAACGGCTTTAAATCAATACCTTTTACCGTGAGCGTTGGACTTTGCCAGGGGTGCGTATTGTCCTTTCTCCTTTTCATTACTTATATGGACTGGATGTTACAGCGCAGTCTTGGTGAAGAACCTTTCAAATTGGGAGATCTGAGGATAAGTCATTTGTTCTTTGCTGATGACTTGGTCATCCTTGGGTCCTCTCAAACTGAACTTCAACGCGCAATCGATCGGTTTGTAGCCGTTTGTGTTTAAGCTAAGATGAAGGTTAACGTGAACAAATCTGAAGTGATGGTCGTCTCCAGAGCGCCAGTGCAATGCGCTCTGCATGTTAGTGGAGTCCCATTGAAACAGGTGGAGAAGTTTAAGTATCTCGGGGTCTTATTCACGAGTGATGGTAGGAGCAATGCTGAATTTTCCTGTAGGATTGATCAAGCTGGATCAATTTGGATCAATTCTGTTATCAGGAGGACTGAACTTGGTGTCAAAGGTAAGTTGTCAGTCTTTAATTCGGTATTTGTTCCAACTCTTATCTATGGTCATGAGGTTTGGGTATAATGACCGAAAGAATAAGATCGCGGATACAAGCTGCCGAAATAAGATTTCTGCGTTGTATTGCTGATGTGACCCGTAGAGGTCATGCAGTTTATTTTTCGGTATTCCAATATTTTAGGTTAGGTTATGTTGAAGTGGTTGCAGGCCGACACACATAGACCATTGTAGGGTCCCTTGTGATACCTCATTAATCTAGGAAAAGTTTCTTCCTACTCATTAAAACAGTTTGAACTATGAAGCATAGGAGACTACGAATGTCTAAGTTTTGGGAGAGAGCCGGACAAGTGCAGAGGAAGTGACGAATGGTCTCCTCCTCCTCTTCGTCCAAACAACTCCTATTTTAAATATATTTTTAAAATAGGTTTATTTCATCGGGTATAGCTTCTGAGTTGGGTAGGTACTTAACTTATAAAATTAACACAAAAAAAAAAAACCGTCAAAACTTGCAATGACCGAACTTGTGAACTCAAATATAGCGTACCTACGACATAGAAAATTTGTATTTTTTTCTTAACCCTTGTGTCTATAAATCCCAACGCACATGTGCAAAAAAGATTAGGTTCCAAGAGAGATAACACAGATTCATGAATGAATAACTTACTTTACTAACCTGTATGAAAACAAATTGTCAATCTCTATAAAATGTATATATGTCTTAAGATTTCAGATTATGGGGTTTCTGTTTCAAGCCATTTGTGTAATATAAAATGAGATAAGATTGAGATACTAGAGCCTCCATTATAAAAAGCTGTTCATTGAAAATATCTCTCATTGTGAACAGCATCGTGAATGACAACATGTCGTTATTTGTTTTGCAATTTGTCACAATTTTTATCCTAGGTTTGTGGATATAATAAATGGTAAATGGCTAACAACAACTAATTTCAATATTTTCCAGTGGTATTCACAGCACGAGCAAATTGTGATAATAAAACAGAATACAGTACTGATTTGAGTCACCTAATATCTGAATATGATGGCGATATCAAGACAGTTGATTTGGCTAAGGGCACATATGACCGGACTTTTCCCAGACCAACAAAACCGCCAACAATTATCAACCCAACACCAAAACCCACTGTAGTTCTACCAGTAGAAACTTCAAAGCCACCAACGGTAATAGGAAGGCCACCTCTCTCATCATCACAAAAGCCAGTTGTCTTACCACCAATTGTGACTGTAATACCAGGAAATAGGGTTCCTGTTTGTGGGAGGAAGGGACGCTGTTACCAATGGTTTGATGATGAAATAGAAGCAGCTGCAGTAGCAGATGGTAAGTTAGAACTTCAAATGCAAAAAGCAAGAGTTTGTCAATCGGTTTCTTACACAGGGTACCAGAGATGTAGTGCAGTCCAGGAACTGCTTGCAAAGCGGTATTGCTGCATTCCTTGAGTCAATTTTACATTAATGTTGCGTTTTAGTGAAATAATGTATATATGAGACAGGTTGAAATAAAAGTACAAATAATGACTAAAGCTACGATTACACGGCCATTTTTTTGAGTCATTTAAATGGCGCTATAACGTCAGGAAAAAATGTCGAAGTAGAGCGACATTTAAGCTACGATTTGTCATTGGAAAAATGGCGTTCACACGAAATGACTATCATCGTCATTTGTGTCCCAAAATCAAATGACGGACACTGCGAGTCATTTAAAATTTTCCGTTGGGATGCCATTTAAATGACGCAACAGCCAAAAAGTTTAGTCGTTTGTCAAAGGCGTCATTGAAGAGCGATCACACGGCCATTTTTTCCGCCATTTAAATGGCACCAAATAAATGTCATTTGGTCCGACATTTCCCTAGTCATTTAAATGACGCCGAAAATGTTATCCCAAAAATGGCGATCACACCGAACGACATTTAAATGACTGCTTTGTAACGCGAAAGCTGTGACGCGAAACCTGTTTATGCATTGTGGATTTTATTTCCACTTCGATTTGGACTTTATTGCACTTTTAAAAATGAAATAAAGTCCAAAAATCGTTGTGGACTTTATTGCAATTTCAGAAGTGCAATAAAGTCCAAAATTACGCTTTGGACCTTTTTGCATAAGACTTTTTTTACGTCAGAGAACCATTTAAATGACTCGAAAAAATGGCCGTGTAATCTTAGCTTAACTGGCATTAATCTTAATCCTCAAAGGTCATTGCTTTCAGTTGACAGTAAAATATCAATTCCTCTTGGAGATGGATAACCGGCACCGTGTTATGTCGATTCGCGGTATCTGTCAAATATTCATATCTTAGAAAAGGAATGCAGATTTTCTTGACAATCTGTCAATGCAAAGGGGACGAAAAATCACTCGAAATATTTTGTGTTTTAGACGAAAAAATGTACTTCATTTGCCTTCGCTAACATCCGCATTCTTGCACCTCAGATCGGGACTGCGATCAGTACTTATGCTAGGTGTCCACTTGTCGTTTTGAAATTGTCAATAATTGGCGAAAAATTACTCGTCAATAACTGACAAAGAATCCATAGGACGAGTATAGAAATAGCTGAATTGTCTAACAAAATCTAATTTTGCCTTTCTTAAATTGACAGTGAAAATTATTTGGCATCATGTTTGTCAATGAATAGACACAGCCCAATGTTATAAAAGCCCCCATCCCTTTTCGCATGAATGTGACTTTTTTTTAGATGCATAAAGGTATTTTCCTAATTTTCGGCTTTCTTCGTCTGACAATCCACATCAACGATTTGTTTGGATCCACAAATAATAATATATACAGCTTTGCTGATGACAGCACTCTTATATATGTAGGTCTCTAAATGATGATCTATGGACAAAATCTTGAAGTGGGGAAAAGACAGCTTGGTTGTAATTAATGCAAACAAGACACAGCTCACAATATTTTCTAGAAAAAAATGCATCAACAGTTCCTCAGGTCCAAAGGATGACCATCCAATCCATCCCAAGGACTCAATGCACCTTCCAGGAGTCACAGTCAATTCAGGAATCATATGCCAGCACCACATATCCTATCGATATCGCAAGATCGACGTCCGCTAAGTCGAGCTACCTATTTAGAGCAAAGAGGTACTTTAGCCCCAAGCAACTTCTCCTTCCCTACTAAGCACAGGTTAGTCCATGCCTGGAATATTTTCCCCATATATGGACCTCGGCCCAAAAACATTCACTTAACCTACTTGACAGCATACAGAGACGAGCAGTTCGACTTATTGGAGACCCTGCACTTACATCGAATCCACAGCCGTTGGTGCACAGAAGACAAGTCGCTGACCTTTGCTTGTTCTATAGATACTTCCATGGTAGATGTTTCGAGGAACTAAAAGACATTATCCCTCGAAATGCAACTTTTTAGCGCCCAAAGACAGGCGGCTAATGCTTCATGACCATACAGTACACTTGACAATCGCGAGGACATCAATTTTCCAAAACTCCTTCAGTTACAGGACAAGCAAACTTTGGAACTCGTTTCCGGGGGGATATATTTCCAGAAGTATACAATTTGCAGCAATTTAAGTGCAGAACTAACATACATCTGCAAGCATCTCGGTTATAGGTTCACCTTTCTCGGGAGAAGTATTAAAAAAAAAATAAGTAAAAATGAACTGACAGCGATGTTAATGTCGTTCAATGAGATAAATGAGAGCTGTCAAACTTTGTCAATCAACCGACATTGTGAAAACCCACAGTACACATATTATAGGTAATATCTTCCGAGCACTCATTTCATCTGTCAAAAAGGTATGCTTTTCCATAGAGATACGAATGGGGCCACATTGTCAGCCATGATAATTCATGCGTGCGCATATTATTTCTATACGTTTATTGTCAGGGGCACATATGCCGCCATATTGCAGATGCGCAATATATTACCTTTAATATGTGTACTGTGGTGAAAACCCACCTTTATTGTTTCTTAGCAATACCATGCTACTTAGTTTCCTTAGGCCCAAGGCAATTTAGGGGACAATTTTATGTCGTAGTTCGAGATAAAGAAGCTAGCTAAGACAACGACTCATTGTCTTTCTAATTATCATTCAGACGGGTAATAATATTCAATTGCGATACTGACAGTAGGGTTTATTTGCCATCAAGAATCCTTTGCACCAATAATACTTAGTCCTTGATATAACTGGCCATCTGAAGCACGTGTAGGATGAACATGGATGGGATGAATATGTAGCATTGGAAAAGCAAATCGGGAGTAAAAAAAATCGTAATATTCAGCAACAATTCAAGGTTGAGGAACAACTTTCGCCGTTGACCAAATTGTACCTCTTATTTATGAACAGAGCGTGTAATTGTCTTATTTCGCGAAATCCTTGTCCAATTATATCCAGTTTTTAAAAAGTCAGTTGCGAAAAAGTTTTTCCCTATGACGCCAACTTTAAAGGCCTGCTTCTCTAACTTCGGGCACTCTTAATCTGGACAAAATTAACCTTAGAATCCTGACAGGTTGGTATAACTAGTTGCCATGGTGTTGCCAACCCGGATCGAAGTTTTTATGCCTCATTCCGAAATTATGCCTTTTTCTAAAAAAGTAGGTATGCCTTTTTGGTAAAAAAGATAAATAACTAAAAAAATTTCAATTTATGTGTTAAACTTTTATTAGTAGGCACATAGTTAAGGAAAAAACAATAATTTAGAAATAAATATGTATGTGTAGCATTTGTAACTAAAATTAGGAAAAACAGAAACTAACTTCACGTAAGACAGGGTTTATTCGATGGATCTGCACACTGCACACTGCACCAAACTCATCACGATCAGTGAAACTTAGTCATCTTTAAACTAAACTATTACAAACTGTTTTTTAAAATTATTTTTTACCAGCAACGAAAACAAACTTAAAGGCGGCCGCACATTGGAAGCGTTTTCGTTACGAATTTGACTCGTGCGATCAGGTACGAAAATGGGCGAGCGATCCCGACTTTCTAAGTAGGTACTATGGGATCCCGCACTGCACATTGGATGCAAGTTAGTCGTACGTATAAACACTTTCGTGCGTTGAAATGACACATTCAAAATATATTAACTTGGTTTACGGACACATAAGGGGCCCCGGGCATGAAACACAAGGTACGGACAGTATGGGGTCATTATATAGTAAGTCTTCCGTAATATGATGAAATTCACTGAATTAATCTCTTTTTAAATATTCGGTTCTACGATAATGACGACACAGCCACAGTCTCCGAGTTAGAAGATATCCAAGATACAGATTATTCATCAGGCACAAAATCGAAGCCTATTTAAAGAGAAAATCGTATTCGGTGTTCGCCAATTCGTACGACCAGTATTCATACGTTTACGTACGATACAAATTCGAGAATTGGATAATAAGCATGACACACAGTGGTAAATGAAAATTAGTGAAGCTGCTTTGATCAAAGTACCAGATTTACTAAATTTAAAATTTATTTTTACGGATTGATTATAAAAAAACTTTACAAAAAATTATGCCTTTTTTCTCATAATTATTCCTCAATGCCTCAAGCATCGGAATTATGCCTCAGTTGGCATCACTGGGCCATGAAAAACATCTTCACCGAATTGTGTAGACTCTGTCTTGAGAGTGACGAATTCTCTCTTCACATACTCATGGAATGTCCGGCTCGCTTTCGTCTCATATAAAGAATATCCTTGGCGAGGAAATTGTTTCTTCAACAAATCTTGCTGACATATACCCCCAGAGAAGATCCTTGTCTTTCTGACCAGCGTGACCGTTTTTGGCACTTTTTATACCACCTTGGCACAGTGTGACCACTTTTCTAAAATTTAATGATTTTGGACCTTTTTCACATTTTTAAGAAAATTCATGAAGGGAAAATCTTAACTTTTGGACTTTTCCCAGTGTATGCACCACAGGATCTAGCATTCTGCCAAATTTCACGATTCTATGATGGCTGGAGTGCTTCATAATTTTGATAATCATCATCTAAGTGAGGAAGTGAGTGAGTAAGTGAGTGAGTCAGTCAGTTACGTACGGCTTTTGCGATTTTTGACGTCCTGTATGTTGAGAAACACTAATGTTATAGAGATGCAATTTGGTGAGGTGGACATTTTTAATGAGCTTGGAAATACTTCAATTTTGAAGTTTTTGGATTAATTAGTTCCGAAGTCAGAAGGAGGTCGAAAACAGCCTTAGTTGGTTGCTGTAACAAGGGTAAGTGTCTTTACCAGAGAACTTGGCTGGGGAACTACCGTGACCTTTTATCTGGCGAACTCCATTCCTTCAACGAGCAATCGGCGCCTCCAATTTCGGAAACGGAGTCAGAGAGGTCGGAGAATGATTCAGAAGATTTTGGATTAGAACCTTCTCCGCTTAATGAATTGATTTGTTATGTTGTTGAATTGATTTTACGTTTAACGTTATGGCTTTACATACCATATGTTTTATTCGACTGAATTCTTATAGTTTCTTTGAAGTTATTACTTTAAATGCCCTTTTTTTCTCCGTGGTCCTTTTTCTTGCAACTTTTCTAAATTTATCAACGGTAACGCTGTTTCTGACTGCCTCCGGAGTAAAAAGATGGCTCTAAGACCTCACCAGGGAAGGCACAATAGGCGCTAGTACCAGAGCGGCAGAGCCCGCCATGAATGCTCTCCAGACTTATAATCTAATCTAATCTTCACTTCGGACAGATTATTTGGAGGGAATTTAATCTAGCGGCTACGCAAGAAATAATAGCATTGACGAAACATTTAGCAAGCATGTCCGCCGTCCGGGCGGATGATTAAGAGTTTGGTTGTATTCCTTCGAAATCTATACAGTGCTACTACAAACAACTGTCAAAAACGTTAAATGCGCGAACTTCAAACATATAATGTAGGGAAATGATTTCACATAAATCAAATATTCAAATTAGCGGTGAAATAAATTTCCGAAAGCTATCGAAGCCGAAATATACTCCCAAGTCTTTTGCGGACTTCCGTCCCAAGACTTTCCGAAAATGCAAGATAATGAATGGTAAATGGGTTACATAACATTATTGACAAGTTAAGACTTTCCTCCCGTAAAGAATATTATTGAAAATAAAACCATTCAGGAAAAAGAGTCAAGACGAACCCAAAACCGGATTTTTTAAAGTTCGTTTCATTCATCGTTCTGGGTCAAAAAACGTATTGGTAAATCTAAAGTACAACAATTTTGAAAATAGCTTCAGTTCTAATTTATTCTCGTCGAAATCATAATCTTCCATCGATTTTCATTCTCTCCCTAATTAGACATTCGATAACCCTATTCAATTTTGACAGCATTAGCTTCGATTAGTATTCATATTTATTTTTAATTTTGCCAGACCCAATGAGTTACATTGACATGCAAAACTCACCTAGGCAAATATATAGCCAATCTTTCATAATCCGATTGTATTCCGCCTAATAAGATCATCAAGCTAATACTAATTGGCTTATGCAAATAAAGGGCCTAGCCTACGCATGACCAATCACCACAAAATATAAAAATAAAGCTCATAGACGGTCCAATAAAAGTCTCATCAAATTTGCAGACCCAGACATACATTCTTTGGCAACAATGAGCGATATGCTCAACACCTTCTTTGAGACTTTAGCCGGCTGCCTAGGGCAGGAATAATAAATAAATTCATACAAAGAGCCATAGAGGAATGAATAGCATACCAAAAACGGTGTTGACTTAATAAATATTTATAATGCTTTTATTAACTGATTCATACGGTTTGGGCGATTTATTTGCTATAGTAGGGGTAATACAGGTATCCTACGAACGGGTTTCTTATCGAGTATTTGTCTTGGTGTCTTTGGTTGCTTGTAACATGCGCCTGGGCCGAGCGTGCCAAATCGTCGAAATCGAGTTTTTTCACAACTTGCACCGAATCGTCGTCGTAGGATGGAGTCTTTTCATCCACTTCGGAATAGTGTTCGTCATAGTCGAGTGCTTCTTCGGTCTCTTCGACGGTCTCAACGTTGTCGTCGGTGAGCTGCAGCTTCCTCTTTGGTGGTGTATTCATGATTGGTTTAACCACAACCGGAATATCCTGTTCAGCTGGGGTGATTGGTTCGTCAGCAATTGGGTTTGGCTCTTCGTCCTTCTTCGTGACTTTGGTGTCATTTGAAAGCGCACTGTAGGCTTCAACGACGACATTGTCATCATCTTCAGTAGTCGAACCGGTGCTGTGGACCTTAGCCGTGTGAGTGGAATGTGAGTGGTAGTCAGCTGGATAGCTATGATCATGATCATGATCGTAATCATGACCTTAATTTGGATAGAAGTCTTAAAAATCTGTCAGAAACGAAATTACGAATAATTACCTCCTCCATGATGCGGTGGATACGATGGATATCCTGGATATGATGGCTGATGGTGGGCTGGCGGGGCTTGTGTTGTCGGTGGTGGTTGAGTTGTTGGTACTGGATAGTAATGGGGTCTTGATGGCACCAAATAGCCTGGTACTCCGGGTGGTCCCTTTGGACCCGGTCGTCCCATGTGTCCAGGTACTCCGGGAGCGCCCGGTATTCCAGGTACGCCTTGTTGTCCAGGAGGTCCTTGGGGACCTGGGAAACCTGGTTCCCCCTTGGTACCCGGATCGCCTTTGAAGCCCTTCTTTCCTGTTGCGCCTTTCGGACCTGGATTGCCCTTGTCGCCTTTCTCACCATCTTCACCATTTTGACCAGGTGGACCCATTTCTCCCTTGTCACCTTTCATACCATCTTTTCCATCAGCGCCAGGTATTCCCGGATAGCCTGGTGGCCCTGGTGGTCCAGGTGGACAACGGCATTGCTGTGGCGGTTGTGTTGGTGGTGGTGGTGGTGGTGGATGGGGATGTGGATGTTGTGGCGGTGGCGGTGGTGGTGGTGGCGCTGGTGCTGGTGGATAATGCGGGTAATGTGCAGGAGGATAATGGGGAGGCGGGTAATGTGGAGGAGGATAATGTGGATATTGTGGCACCGGCGAATATGGATTCCTCGGTTTCAAAATAATTTTTGGCACTGATATGGGGGACTCATTGTCATTCGATGACTCAATACGAATAATGCTTCTTCCCGCACTTTCGGTCTTTGTCGACTTTTCCGCCGCAGCGCCAGATATGGCAATAGCACCTGCAAATTTTCTCTATTTAACTGCCCAATCTAATCTAATAGTTTTCTTACCGAATATCAGCAGTGTGACTGCCGTCCTCATTGTGATTCTTCTATTCGCGAGATCAGTAAAGCAATTTCTTTTATAATATCTCCTGAACTTACAACTACCTACATAATGCAAATAGAATCATTCTAGATGCGAACTCACCGTTAGTGGTGGCTCCCCACCCTAACATAAATGATATGTTATCAATTATAGTTTTCAGGTCAGAGATACTCCGTATTTATGGTAATGTAATTCGCGGTCGCGTTCCATTCAAACGGATTTGCCTTGGTATGCTTTTGTCTGATTTGAATCTGCACAGTGACTGAGATGGTGATTTGTATGCTTGGACTTTCCTATCAACTGTTTAAAGTAGGTATCCGCAGTGATATTAATATGTATTTCCATTTAACTTGATTCCATCTATGACCCCAAATTGTGGTTGCCAAAGTAGAAGGGATTCTTGCGCGTTAAATTAATATAATTTATTAAACAGGTCAGAAAATCGGTGAATGTTGTCAGCTTAATTTTTAGTCACTTTTTTCCCGCTGGAAGGTGGTAGATGAAAGTGGGTCCGTATTCGGCAACAATGTGGAATTTTTACTCAGTAAAATCTTTGCTTACCCTACGGTACTGATTTATTGGCATTTCATCGCATTTTCCGACATAGCTGTCATTTGGATTTTTGTTAGTCTTTTTTTTACGTTTCAATTTTCTAAATTTGTTATGTTAATCTTTGTATTTTTGAAATTTCTTAGCCAATTTCTTAACCAACTATTTTTTCTGGGGTTGTTGCCCACTCGTAGACGTCTGTGGGCAGTAAGGGCATTGATATGTGAAACACTACTTAACCATGCTGCCTTCTTTCCATGACTGAACAGTTCTGGTAGTATATGTAGTATTTACGTGCGTCCAGCAACTATCTTTTCAAAAGCGTTCGAGTTGATCATTATATTGTTGCCCTGGCTTTTGCTGGTTTGTGGCAGGTTGGCGTGCTTTGTCTCGTATTTGATGCAACTCCGTGATGTTATCAAATCGAAAGAGAGGTCATTAGATGAACGATAGTAACAACAGGAAAAATGTGTCAATTGCAACAACTTGTATGACACTGCAGGAAATCATCCAGTGACAGGTGTGGGATTTTGCCCATCTATGACGTGCTGTCAAAAAATAGAGCAGGTCTCAACAGCATTGACAAGCCGATCTATCGCCGGAGAAATTGATATTTTAATGATGGTTCTTCTGTTGGTTTATACTTTTGGAAAGTTGTATCAAACTCTGCCTTATCCCTTGGTCTGGGGAAAATATAGTTTATTAAAACTTGCTCCCTGCATATGGGTGTGAGTCGGAACTTCTTACAGATTTGGCTACCCAAGGTGCTAAAACTTACAATTAAAGGCGCTGCGAAATTAAGCCCGAGGAAATAAGGCCCAAACAACAAAATGAAATAAGGCCCCAAAAATTGGGCCAATTTTCATAATGAAATAGAGCCCAATTTATTATGTGGAAATAAAGCCCAAAAAAATGAAATTTCCCCCAAAAAAAAAATGAAATAAGGCCCCAATGTATATTTTTATTTTTTCAAATTTTAAACAAATGAAAATATGCCCAAATATCTTAAATACCTAAACACATTCATTTGTCTACGATAAGGACATTGGAAATTGGATAAACCTTTACCAATATAGCTTCAGCTAGCAGTTTTAGGTCGCATTCAGTGCAAATTTGTAAGTGGTTGCATGGTAGTAGCACTACATTTGCCGGCAAATCAGTGCAAACTAAGCAAACGTGAGAATCTTCGAAAGTGGTGGTAACTTGCTCACTTTGTTCTTCCTCTAAAATATCCTCTTCGGAGGATTCTTCAGCTTCGAATACATCCTCTTTTGGTATCATATTAACGCTAATCCCATTGCTCTCATTTTAAATGAGTATGGAAATATAATTGAATAATAATTAATAACTAAAATTCTGTTACCTTAATCGTCATAAGAGGGATAAAGTGAAGAACCTAAAGGCGTAGGTTCGTAGGTGCGAATTTTTAATTTTCACACTTCAAATCGGTCCTCCCTTGCTCAAAATTTTATTTAGCTACGCCTTTAGGTTCTTCACTTTATCCCTCTTATGACGATTAAGGTAACAGAAAAAAAATTTTAAATGAGTATACATAAAGAAGTTCGCTATTTCTTCTTTTTCCCGAAAACTTTTCGAAATTCATGATTGAATTCATGAAAATAACTGAACTTATCACTCGTTAACTGATCACTAATGTTAATGGTAATGGTAACTAATGGTAAAAGACGAATCTCCTTTTTTTTACATATTTAGTTTTATACCTTTTTCCAGTTTGACTATATTTTCTCGAATGATATTCTATTTTTCTATTTTCATCAGGCTAGATTTGTTCGTACTTGATCATATTAATTTCATCAAAGTTGATTTCTTAAAAGTAGAATACTTTCTTCGGTTTCAGAAAAATAACAATAATGAAATAAGGCCCAACAAATATTTCTTGGGTCTTATTTCATTATCAAAAGTTGAGGCCTTATTTCATAATGAAAAAGCACCCAAATACGAAAAATGAAATTAGGGCCAAAAAAATGAAATTACACCCAAAATATATCATATTTTTGTTGTTATTGTATTGTGAGCATAATTTGGGGCCTTATTTCATTTTGTTTTTTGGGCCTTATTTCCTCGGGCTTAATTTCGCAGCGCCACAATTAAACATTTAAAAAAAATCTCAGAGCTCATGCTTCTCCTTTTTCATTATAAGACAAGTATCTGCTAATTCCACTAATACTTGTATGTATATGCCCACGAAATTGACATAATTGACAGAACGCAGCCAGCTGTTATTGGGTACGTTTGCAAGTATTAGCACAGAAGCGGCAAAATGGGTTTAGTGGTGAATGAGGCAAAACAAAGTACATGCTGTCAAAAAGAAGGCACTCACAACATCGACGAATCGGACAGAACGTCACGATAGACAGCTTTAACTTTGAGCTGGTTAGGGACTTTATCTACCTCGGCTCCGCTGTAAACTCTGATAATGACACCACAGCAGAAATCAAGCCAAGACTTACACTTGCTAACCGCTTTAACTTTGGCCTAAGAAGGCAATTGAGTAGTAAGGCCTTGTCGAGAAACACCAAGGAGACTTTATAGAAGACCCTCGGATGCATGATACTTTTAAAAGTGCAATAGCGCCCGAGGGCCTTATGATACAAAAATGTGTGGCTCTGGTGCGTTATGACATGTACCCAAGACCCTCATCATCCAAGTCCTGCTTTATGGCGCAGAATCATGGACGTTCTATCAAAGGCGGATGAAGATATCCTTGGGCGCTTCGAACAAAAAATTATTCGAGTGATTTTCGGTCCCGCTTACGTTGACGGGCTTTGGAGGAGGAGATTTAACAGCGAACTCTACGAGCTGTACAGCGACATCAACCTGGTCAGAAAAGTACGTATGCGTCGACTAAGATGGCTAGGACATGTAGAGCAAATGGACACCAAAGCTCCGTCCCGAAGAGTCTTCGATTCCAACCCGGAGGGACAACGCAGTAAAGAAAGACCTCGCCTTAGGTGGCTTGCACAAGTGAAAGGGGACCTCAACCAACTTGGAGTGCGCAACTGGAGGCGGTTAGCCAAAGATCGGGCTAACTGGAGAGACGTGTTGGCTGAGGCTCAGGTCTGCCCTGGACTGTAGCGCCATCTAAGTAAGTAAGTAAGTATTTATAATTCCAAAAAAAAAATATCTTTTCTATGTACCTGTATTTAAAACAAAAGACTTACCCAAGCCCAAACTGTACGGATACCTTACCTATTGGTTTAGTGGTTAGTATGCTGAACTTCTGAGAGAAGGTTCTCAGATTTGATCCGCGGAAAAACAAACAAATTATATTAAGGCCGAGAGTAAAACTATCCCAAGAAAGATTCTCAATTCCACCGTTCGGGCTCGGCAAAAAATTGTTTGTCAATTTTTGCCCAAAAAGTAAGAGCTCTAACAAACGAGTGTTTCTGAGAAGCTAAACCTGTGTTCCTGTAGGACCTGTTGCGGTAATTTTTTTTTTGCATTTTGCGAAATTAATGATAACATTATTTTATATAATTTCTTATCACAAAAATATTATTGACTCTGTCTTCTTTAACGTAGAGGTCAACTATCCACTTTGATTTTTGTATGATTGAGTACGAGTATATATAGATTTGTGTCCGCAAAATTAAATAGGGTATTGTTAATTTATGCGGTTATCACAATGTCTAATCAGCTACATAATTAAAAGACTATACAAATTAATATGCATAAGAGAGCATTGAAACATAAGATGATGGGAGGATGGTAATGGTAGATACATATGCGTAAATTATTATAATGCATGTAAATTGCTATTTTGAGCAGTTTATCTTAACATATTTAGTTAAAAGCGTGGTCATTGATTTAATATGCAGAACAGCTGGATTAACATAAAAGAATTTAAAATGTATCTATAAAGAAATTTTTTTATTTTTATGTTAAACTAAATTCTTATAGGTAGGTATAGCTATGTAGAATATTTAAGAGGACATTAACAGTATCTTGAAATAGAATGAAAGTAGTCTAGCAAATTTTGTAAGACTTTTTAGGGCTTTTCTTAGATGAACTTGCAACTTTAATGCGGTCCTAACATTGTTTTAGTATATAATCTGATGTCGAATGTACTCTTGTGTAAAATTTTGCAGATGTAGGTTAGCTTTTATTTAGCTTTTGAGCCATCAACATGAGAGTAGAAAAACTAAGTTAACTTAACACATTTCATATTCTATGAGTTCCAAAATAGCTTCGGATGCAAGCAAAACGAAAGTTTCTATTTGTGCTGTCCGGTTATCGGCAGACCACATCTCAGAACCGACTGGACTGCAGAAATGCAAAATTATTTCTTATATAGAGAGACAATGGATGTTAATGTTTTGTCATCACATTCCTTTCATTTCCTTTCCTAATCTCCTAGTTAGTTTGTCATTAATAAGTAAATGTGTGAAATGATTTTAATAAACTTTGTTGGTTTGTAGAGCACAATGATAATAATAATGTTATGATAATTGGAGATCTTAATTTGAGAATAAGAACTGATGAAGGAAGAGAAAATAGGTTTGCGGGAATGGTTCGAAAATCTAAAGATACAACAGTGAATTCAAGCGGAGTCAAACTGCTGGACCTTTGAAATTCCATGACGTGTTTCGAGTAATAAATGACATTTCCAAGTCGAATATTAATGTGGAGAGTATACCTTCATAGGTCAGCAATGATGTTCAGTCGTCGATTGCTGTCCCTACTCAATATCCAAAACCTAAATATTCATACTAAAATGCTATATATTGATAGTAAAGTGAAAAAAGTTTAGACAGTATTGAGGAAACTTTGCATTCATTCATCCATTAATTTTTCAAATGGCCCGCTTGTTGATTAAGTTGGTCACGGGTGTAGGTTGCTAAAGTGGACCCTACATAGCTTCAAATCAGCAAGGGCAATCCCCATACTGGTAGAGGAGAGATTATGGACCATCCTAGGACTACCTAGAGGATGCCTGCGGATTCCATAGCACGTCGTGGAATCCTAGTCGAGGACATGCGTTTAATATGACCAAACCACGGAAGCAATGACCGTTGTATTTCTAATGCGATCTCTACAGGTCATATCAGCAATACAAGGCGGAAATCTCATTTCGGCAGCTTGTATCCGCGATCTTATTCTTTCGGTCATTATCCATACCTCATGACCAGACCATAGGTAAGAGTTGGAACAAACACCGAATTAAAGACTGACAACTTAGCTTTGACACCAATTTCAGTCCTTCTAGTAACAGAATGACCAAGCTGTCTCAAAATTGACCCAGCCTGACCAATCCTACAGGAAAACTCAGCATTGCTCCTTCCATCACTCGTGAATAAAACCCCGAGAGAACCCTTATAACCTCTATCTCGAACAGTGGGCCTGTGAATGCGGCTACATCACACAGTCAGTTGTGAACAAATTAGTTCTCTAAATGGTGATCTGGACAAAATATTGAAGTGGGGAAAAGACAGCTTGGTTGTAATTAATGCAAACAAGACACAGCTCATAACATTTTCCAGGAAAAATGAATGATCACATGGCAGGACCACATATCCTATATCGCAAGATCGGCGTCCGCTAAGTTGAGCTACCTATTTAGACCAAAGAGGTACTTTAGCCCCAAGCAACTTCTCCTTCTCTACAAAGCACAGGTTAGACCAGGCCTGGAATATTGCTCCCATCTATGGAGCTCGGCCCAAAAACATTCACTTAACCTACTTGACAGCATACAGAGACGAGCAGTTCGACTTATTGGAGACCCTACACTCACATCGAATCTGCAACCGTTGATTGGTGCACAGAAGACTTCCGAGGAACTCAAGGACATTATCCCTCGAAATGCATGTTTTGGGCACCCCACGAGACAGGCTGCTAATGCTCATGAGTCATGACCATACAGTACACTTGACAACCGCGAGGACATCATCTTTCCAAAACTCCTTCTGTTACAGGACAAGCAAACTTTGGAACTCGCTTCCTGGGGATATATTTCCAGAAGACTACAATTTGCAGCAATTTAAGTGCAGAACTAACATACATCTGCAAGCATCTCGGGGCGCTGATGAAGCGTTATAGGTTTGCCTTTTCCGGGAGAAGTATTTAAAAAAAAAAAAACCTGTTTCAATGGGACTCCACTAACATGCAGAATGCATTGAACAGGCGTTCTGGAGACGACTACACTTGAGATTTGTTCACGTTAACCATCATCTCAGCTTCAACACAAACGGTTACAAACCGATCGAGTGCGCGTTGAAGTTCAGTCTGAGAGGACCAAGGATGACCAAGCCATCAGCGAAGAGCAAATGACTTATCCTCAGATCTCCCAAAGGTTCTTCACCAAGACTGCGCTGTAACATCCAGTCCATATAAGTAATGAAAAGGAGAGGAGACAATACGCACCCCTGGCGAAGTCCAACGCTCACGTACAACAAGATGCAAATGACGAAAGCGTGCGTATGAAGTGCAGCTACGTGGACAGTAGGCCTAAGTCTAAGTCGGTTTCCCTTATTCATAGACGACCAAGTTGTCACCGCTATACCTTCACTTTCTGCCAAAAAGTATCTAGACTGCCTTGTGTGTGGTACACCATTTCCAATTTCTTTAAATGTTGAGTACTATCTACTCATTTTCTTGTTTGATTCTGAAAAATCGCTCAGTTATATAAGAATTTTGAATTTCTGAATATGCTGCTGTGGCATTTACTTTTCGAGTTGATGGGTTAATATTTTTAAACAGATGAAATCCCGGACCTTTTTTTATGATTTATTTTATTACTTTGACAATTTCCTTACCCGTAACAAGGCCCTATTTCATAAATATTGACAGGTGACAACTGTACATAGTTTGTCACACTTGTCTGACAAATTTTCGCTTCATAAAATATTGACAGGGGACATAATTGTCAGTTAAATACAACGACAAATTTGTCATGACTATTTTGTCATTATCATATTTTGACATATTTTTCGTGGGTCTTTTCATCAAGAGAGTATAACTGCTTTTTTTTTCGGAATTTATTTCCCACCTGATATGGGAACTAAGTCCACTTCATGAAAGTGGTTTTATTTCCCACTAGGTGGGAACTAAGTCGCTCAGTGGACTAAGTCCCTAAGTGAACTTAGTTCCCAGGGACTTATTGCCCTACACCGTCGACTACGTACTACTCAAAATTGGACTTGAGATTCTACATCACTTTTCGGTTTCAAGAAATTTAGACTATCAACACTTGACCGAAACTCAAACGCCTGTCGGAATTGTCAATTAGGTTAGGTTAGGATAGGTTGAGTAGGATGTGAGTTCATCACATTGGACTAGGCACCATATTGGGCCCATCGCCACCCCTGGGGAACCTTAACGCCAATTGTCAATTACATACTGACAAAATTGTAAAATTGTGTCTTCTTCGTCCTCTTCTTGAGGTGGCGGTACAGTCCGGGGTGGACCTGGGCCTCAACCACCAATTGTCTCCAGCCAGCACGATCTTTGGCCATCTGTCTCCAGTTTCGCACGCTAAGTTTGTTAAGGTCCCCTTCCACTTGCGTGCGCCACCTCAGTCGCGGTCTTCCTATACTGCGCCGTCCCTCGGGTGTGGATTCGAATATCTTCCAAGCCGGCGCATTCACGTCCATTCGCTCTACATGAATGTCAGTCATTGGACCTTCACTTTTCTGGTTAGGTTGATGTCGCTGTACAGCCCGTACAGTTCGTCGTTGCATCTCCTCCTGCATTCACCGTCTATACAGACGGGACCGAAAATTACTCGAAGAATTTTCCTCTCGAAGCATACCAAGAGTAACCTCAACCGCTTTTGATAGAGGTAAAATTTTGTCAGCCCCATAAAAAAATTTTCAGTACAAATTCGTCAGAAAGTTCATGAAAATTCTATGAAAATTCCTGACAATTTGTTTATGAAACCAAAACTTGATAATTGTCGGTTATTTTCACAAAGTTCTACAAAATTGTATTAATTTATGAAAAAGAAATTTTATAATTATTGTCCAGCTGTCAGTTAACAAATTGTCATCTGTCACAATTGTTAATTTTTTTTATGAGAAAGTAGGGCCCTGCTCTCTTTATGGTTGGATGCGATTCTCCTCTTCACACATTTCTTCCGTTTATTAGAATCCGATGTCTTCAAAAGTTTGGGAGACATTATCTTTATGATATTCCACAAATAGTTACTACATTATGCCTTCTCTGGATTACTTTTAGATCAGTTGCTTCACGAAGTGGAAATGAGTGTTTTTGTCGTTCTCTCTGCTTGCTTCGCATTGTTTAGGGGAATTTTTGGATCGTATTAAAGGGGATTTTTGGCACATTTTTGGCACATTTTTGAAGTATTTCATGAGGCTTTTTTTGGGTATACTTTTTGGAAAATGTTCCAAAAGCATATGATAAGGGCGATGTTTCTTTTTATTTTTGATTTTGTAAACTTTTTGGAGAGTTTATGGAGGCGTTTCTGGGAAAGTTTTTTTTCATGAATTGTCTCACGGTATTTTTTGAGCATTTTTGGTACCTATCTTTTTTGGGCATGTTGTCTTGGCTCTTACAGTCAAGTGGGTATGGAAGGTCACCATTGCAAAAATTACCAACGAATTTGTTAAGCAAGATGTACCAAGGTGTCATTGGTCTGGAGGTACCTAAATGGCGTTAGGCAATAACGCCCAAGGAAATAGCGCCCAAATCGATTTGGAAATAAGACCCAAAAAAATGCATAGCGCCCAAAAATAAACAACAGAATGGAAATAAAGCTCAAAATAGTTGGCATTTTAATACGTATGGGGGGGGGGGGCATTCTGCCTCCTGCAACCCCCCTGCTTGGGGTTACTGTCAGATTTAGAGCATGTGCGAAGTTGGATGTATTGAAGATTTTTTTCGCAGTACAAACTTTCACCTACTCCAAAATCCAACAAGCAGGGGGGTTGCTTTACTGCTTGTCAAAAAACCGAAACCCTGTAAAGGAAATAACACCCAAAACGACGAAAAATTTTGCAACAATAAATTGTACGGTTTTTTTGGGCGTTATTTCCAAATCGATTTGGGCGTAGACTACCATAGGACTATAAAAATAAAAAAATAAATGCTATGCTAGGACTAACTTCTAATGTGTGTATTTTTTTTTTGACAAATTGAATTTTATGTCGAGCCTAAACAACTGAATTGAGAATCTTTTCCAAGACAGTCATTTCAGTTATTTGTTAGACGTGCGCAATGGAATAAACCTAAGAAAATAATTTGAGAATTTTTAGGGGATCCAACTTGAGATCCCTAATACAGTAGTCCAGCCACCGCGTCTACACCATAGGATAATAGCTATAAGCTTCCATAAATCGTCGAAAGCTATTAGGAAACAATAAAAGAAAACCCCAATTTGAATTATGAAATATTTAGTTTTTATTAAAGCCCTTTTAAGGTACTCGTAGATCTGTTACTGTTCAATACTCAACCACTTTCCTGACTATTTGATTCAGCGCAATTATTTTGATTTATGTATACAACACCAATCACACCTTGTTGGTAAAAATACGGTTGTGGTTCAATAATATCCATGCAAGTAGCCACAGGCAGAATGTTCCATAAAGTCTTAGCATTTTTGCATTTTACAGTCTCGAGTATACAGCTGTTGTAAAACAAAACAATTTGGTTGTAGTTCTTGGCACAGACGGGCTTATAGTCGTAGAAGTTTGAACAGTTTGTTGGGCATTTAGTCTCAGTGGATCTCAATTTATCAAACCTCGACTCGATGTTTCTATTAATGGGTGAAAGTGGATTGTTGGTGGACACCGGTGGGTGAGGGGTCGAAACCATCCTCACGATAGGTGTACTCGTTTGTGTGTGCTGGCATTCTTCACTTGACTCGGAAGAATGAAAAACATTTCTTGCATCAATTGCTTGCTCTAGCAATAAAACGAAACCTAAAAAGAGAGAGAGAAAGGAAAGTATGTATGTATAGTTTAAAAAAAACTTCAGCAGCAATTGTTGGTTCAAAATGTTACCTATCAACAGTGTAGTCTTCATAGTGCGTCTTCTTCGGTATAGAAACTCTTGGACGAATGGTTATAGGCTATACGACTGAAGATCATTTATATAGGGCTGTACAATTTATCGCATCAGAAGACCAGCATTCTTATCTGAACGTTGCATATAAAAGTAAATAAGCCTATAACAACATTGACCTTGCTGTCTTCATCACATGTGGTGCATAAGAGCCATTCAGCCTAAATATGTCCGAGATTTAGCTTATACTTGTCAGTTATTGTTTTCGAAACCCATATGCATATTTGGTTGGTATGAATTGCGTAGTAAGTGGGCTTAACTATGGTAAATATGATGAGCCGGCAGCAATGCAGTCAGCAGTATATATCATATGCCATTGCATTTTGTAAAGGTTTTAAGTTAAGCAACGATCATCCCCTAAAATGCTTAGAGATATACCTTCGATGAGAAAGCGAAGAACCAGACTAAAGTACCTATCTGGTCCGTTGTGCATCTTACAGAATTTTGTGGCTGAGATCAATAGAACAAATTTTAAAATGTTCATTTGAAAAATATTGTCCGAAGCACGGACTAAAGGCTCTAAGAGATCAGCAGTCTTCATCTCACTTCACCTAGAACCGAAAAGAGTCCTAATGAAAAAAATAAACCGTATAGCTATATATTTAATAGCGAAAAAATCTTGGCTTTCATGACTGTCGAAGAATAGAGTTTGCAATGTTTTTTCTTTTTTTTTTTGGATGGGAGGTGCCACGCCCCTTTGTCCATTTTTAACAAATCTTTACAGGATTACTCCTGGGTCAATACCTAAGATGATCTGTAAATTTGAACTCAATCGATTCGGTGGTGTTTGAGATATAAGAGTTTGCATGTATTTTTTTGGATGGGCGGTGCCACACCCCTTTGTCCAATTTTGAGCAATCTTCACGGAAATACTTTCGGGCCAAAAACTAAGATTGTATGTAAATTTAAACGCAATGGATTTGGAGGTTTTCGAGATATAAGATTTTGAATGTATTTTTTGTATGGGAGGTGCCACACCCCTATAACTCATGAACCAATAACCTGCAAAGACCATATATACTCATAAACCATGGAATTAATGTCACCTTCCATGGAAATTTTCAGAATAAAAATCGGTTCTCGCATTACAGAGAACATTGGCGACAAACACAGTACAACTTATCTTTATATATATAAAATTCTTCTGTACGCGTTTGTAACCGAACTCCTCCTAAACGGCAGGACCAATTTTAACGAAATTTTGTGTGTGTGTTTGAATGGGTCTAGTGATGGTTTAGATATACAATTGGACTCGGTAGGTGGCGCTGCGATCCGATTCCACAAAAGTTCAAATAATAACCACTCAACAATAAATAAAAAAAATTAAAAAGCAAAAAGCTTATGAATAAAATTTTAAATAACACTCAACAAAAAAAAATTATGAATAAAATTTGAAATAATAAACACTCAACAAAAAAAAATTTTCTCGACACCCGTGTGGGCTTAAGTTGTAAAATTGTAGACATTAATGTGCATTGTCCAAACAAAACAACCGCGCGAAGTGTGGGTGGGATTCCTGATGGGCACACGTTTGAGGAAATAACGATCGAAGCACACGGCGTACAGAATCAGTCCATGCACATCGGGTAAATAAAACAGCCGCATAACAATTGACGGACAATGAAAATGTACGAGCAGGCAAAACAACATTTGCCGGGACGCTTGTTTTTATATACATATATAGATATCGCTGTAGGTTCGAGGATGTGGAAAATCCTCTCCTGTAGAGTGTAGCTGTAGACTGTTAAGTGGCGAAAATATAATTTACTATCCAACCTACACGATAAAACCCAACACTTTCAACCACACGATTCAAGTCCTGCAATGCTGATGGACCTTGACACCTAATTGTCGAACTATACTTAATGCAGATCGAGATGATTTGGTAAATAGCATATAATAACTTGGTCAGCCTTGATGTCAGAAGATTGATGACCAAATTACCGCGCCGAATTCAGATACTTCTAAAACGCCGAGAAAGATCAAAAAGTTAAATTTTGTTGATGATTTCAATATCTACCTAACCCAGGGGTTCCCTAACTTTGCGTCGCGAAGGCCTGGGGCTTCGTACCTCTATCCTAAGGGCGCCGCATGTTTTATTTTTTCACTGCTGTAAGACTCCGAACAAAGGAAAATTATTACGTTTCTCTTTACGACTACCAAGAGCAAGGTTGAAACCAAATTCAATAGTTACATTGCAGTCGAAGATCAAGCGCGTTTGTATTTCCCGCATTTCCAGTCACACTTTCTTCCTGGCTGGCACTCGTATACGGGTTGTTGCCAGCCAGATTCATCGGTATCATTGCCGCGGTCCATTAAAGTGTACAGGAGAACCCGAGGCAATCAATTCTTCGCACAAGAAATCAGGGGCTTTCGCAGATTCCAACTTGGCGAACTTTGCATCGGGACTTGGGCTTACGCCCATACAAGATCCAACTAATCCAGGAGCTCAAAGTTGATGAACATAGACAAATCCGTTTGTTCGCTGACTTGGCTTCGGGGCGTTTGGAAGGAAAGAGAAATTTTAGCTTAAAAATCATCTTTGACGACGAGGCGGATTTTTAGATGAATGCGCGCATGTTAACAAGCAAAATTACCATGGGACGACGATATTTTAACGTCGACCCGTTATTATTGAAAAACAATTTAGTGAATCTTCAGTAAGATCAACTTCTATTCACTTATCTGTGCTTTTAGCAGGGCATAGGAAAAATATTTCAACATCTCTAGGGAGTCGCAGTATAAAAAATATTGGCAACCCCTGACCTAACCAATAGAAACTATTTCCCAGCGGATACAAAACAAAACTCTTTGAAACCAGCAATTTATTTTATATTAACATTTACTGAGCATCAGTACCAGCATCAGCATCAGGATCAACATCTTCATCGTATTCCTGCTCATAGTCCTGTTCAAAGTCCTCATTGCTCACATCTCGAGCGTCATTGTTGGTGACCCTTCGTCTGCCACCAGCTGGAGGACCGGGTGGTCCCGGATTTCCTAAAGGTCCCTGTGGTCCCGCCGCACCCGGTATACCTATTGGTCCAGTTTGTCCCTGAGGACCACGTGGACCTGCAGCTCCTCTGGGGCCAATCAGGCCAGGTGAACCGGGAGCTCCTTCAACACCAGGTGGTCCAATTGGGCCGGGATTACCCAGGGGTCCAGTGCTACCCTTTTCACCGCGTATACCGCTTATACCTTGCAAACCTATTGCTCCTGGGGGACCAGGTGGACCCGGTGGGCAGTTACATAAGTTGCCCCCATAACCGCCACCATAACCGCCGCCATAGCTACCACCACTATAGCCTCGTGACTCGCCTTGATAAGCCGAAGCGACACAGATAACTGCAACAATGCCTGTAGTCAAAAATAAGAATGAAATGGAAAAATGTTAAAAAAAAAAAAATATTCTCTTGGTCAGAAATAAATGAATTTCAACAAATGCAACTCACAGAAAGCTAGACTTAATAAACCATTCATGGCCAGACTGAATCTGATTCAACGGAATTGCAGTATGTTCTTCTTATACTCTCAACAACATCTAATGCATCTTGAAGAGTTGCATTACCCCTCCCGGTAAGTTCTGGAAAAAAGGTCAATATCGGAGATTTTTTCCCCATTTTCAATAACCAATCCGAGACGGAGGCGGTTATTTTGTTAGACGTCCCACCCTTTTCTTTGTTCTCCAGGAACTAGTAGATAAAAGTGTGTGAAGAAAACTCACATAGATACAGGTTCCATTGGGAATAGCTCGGCTATAAAATGCAATATGGATAGGAAATCGGTTTTATTGTTCAATTTTTTTTTAACGATGACCAGGGTTCTGTATCTTATAGGCAACATTTAGATGGTACACCTGGAGTAGGTATCTATGAATGATTTAAAAAATGGTACACCTGACTTTTCGTTGTATAGTGATGGAGCATGCAACTGCAAGGTTTAAATGAATGTAGGTCGATCTGGTTTTACATCTTTTTGGGGAAATCTACAGCTCTCTGCGAATAACAAAAAGTAAATACTGACAGATTTGCACAAACGAGTATCCTTCTATAATCCATTAAGAAGGAAATCACTTTAATTCATCCACAATGTGTCCTCATAAAATTCGATCAGTTTATGTAAGTTTAACTATAAACTTCCCAAATGTGAATAGCCTATCCCAGATCCCACTGACAACATTTCACTTTATCAGAAGAAGCTAATTGAATTATTAAAGTTGACTTTGAAGAGGACATAACTCTTTTGAATCCTAGCTCATTAGTATAAATGTGATCGATTTAAATTGTAGCCTAGTTTAATGTCAGCTTTAGTGAGCAACATTGCATGGCTTTAGAAAAACTGGGGACGCGGACATTACCTTGTTGTGGAAGAATAGGTATGTCAACTAGATATAAATATATATGACTGAAGTAGGCTTAAAAGGTAACTTAATATTGAGGACATTGATCTTGTGATATTGTATAAGCGGTCTATGCATGTTATTCCTGAATAAATTGTGAATAACAACTCCAAGATTGGATTCCCTGATGGGATGGATGGGTTGGTCTTGGTCGATTCATATTAGGCTGCGGTAGAGTCATTTATCTTTGTAGAAGTGGTGAGCTGTGTCTTTTGTGCATTAAAGACAATCAAGTTGTCCAACGAAGACTTGAATTCTGTCTATTCAAAATGTCAACTGAGTATTGATCGGCTCTGTCAATGTGAATTGAAAAATTGGTTATATGATCAATCTAGTTGCAGGCCAACCAAAAGAGAGACAAATTAAATAATCGATTGGACTTTTCAAAACTTTCCAATTATTCAAACAATTCCCTCAAAATCAAGAGGTTTTCCCTTTATCCATTTTGATGTCGAAAATTCATACAGAAAGGGACTTTTTCAATGTTTGTGTGAGTTTTTTTTTTAGAACGAATGGAAGGCACCTACAATGTTATGCCAAGTCGGATCAGCTGAATTAAGAAGCATTTTCCGGACTTACCCTCGGATGTTTATCAGACGAGAGGTGGCGTAGTGAAAAAAACATTGAGATGTAAATTGTGTTAGGACCCTCGCACAGTAGTCCAGCACACCTACCACTAAGCCACAGCGTGTTTATGTTTCTTAAAAAACATTTTACATGTAGCTAGATGTCTGTTAACAAATGAGGTAAAATCAGCCATTTGTGAAAAAAATTAGTACTTGTAATTCTGCGCCCGAATGCTAAAGTGCGTTTAACCAATTAAACACTTGTCTGCTGATTTTGGATTGCCCTTTCGCTATAAAAATTTCGATAGACTGTCTCAGCAGCTTAATAAAGCAGAGTCATCGTCATACTTTAGACGACAAAATTTAGAGTTAGACTGCTTAAGGCTTGTATAATTTTTGCTGTCAAATGTCATTTTTGCATTTTTATTGTCCCTAGTATCTAGTACGTATTAACATAAGTGAATATCAAAATATCATTTGAATTTATATTTTTTAAATATATATAAATGTGATTAACTCAGTTCTTAAGGGCACATTTTCAGGGGCCGGGCTTTGCTAATGGAGGCCTCGAAATGTTGAAATCAATGACAACAACAGATGAAAATTTAAATAAATAAACGGGGAGTAGACTTTTACAGTCAACTAATGTTGTGCTCTTCTTGAAACAATACCCTACCCACAGATCCGAGTTAAAGTGTAATTTTAGACCAGCGAATTTTTTAAGTCACTCAGCTTCCTAGCTCTTACCGTTTGGGCTGGGTGGGCGTTGATCACCAACCGCCAATCAGTCCGGGCAAACTGTTTTAGATATATGAGGATTTATTGAGAAATAATCAGACCGCCATCATTTGCGTCCTGATGTTCAGTGAGGAGACTTACTTTAGCCTCGGTGGCTTTGGTAATAAGTAGAATTGTCACATACGGATAGAGGGCAATTCAAAAAATTAAAATTTTATCATCAACTACCGTTAGATTAGATGATTAGATGATAGGTCGGGAGAGCTTTCAGCGGCCCTGGCACTGCGGCCTCTCTAAAGAAGCCTATTGTGCCTTCCCTAGTGAGGTCCTATAGAGCCATCTTTTGATTCCGGAGACAGTCAGGAAGATAAGAATCTTCTCTGGTGGTAAGTCAGCAAGTTTTGCTGTAGTGACGATATTTTCGCCAAGGACTTTTTTTCTGAGACGGAAGAGAGCCGGACAGAATATGAAGAGAGGATTCATCACTCTCCAGGCCCAATTCGGTGAAGATGTTTTTTCATAAGACCATGGCCAGTAATAATACCTGTCAGGATTCTTAGGTTGTTTTTGTCCAGATTAGTAAGATACCATGATTTGCTGGGGGAGAATTTTGGAAAGAACTGTTTGGTGCTGTTCTGCCCAGGTGTTTTAAGCCAGAGTTCATTAGATTCGATTTGATCTAAGCTCCTAATGTATTTCCCTGAAGCATCCCTTACTGACACCGCAGAGGGGTTCAAGTCCGATAAGTGCCGTTGTCGCGCCGACTTTGGCCAGTGAGTCAGCCGTTTCGTTTCCCAGTGAAGCCCCTGTGGGCTGGAAGTGTAGGATTACTAGGGTTTTCTTTGCTAGTTCGTAGATGGCCATGTAAGTTTCTTACCAGCTTCGATTTTATAACAGATGAATGAGCTTTACGAGCAGCTTGACTGTCTGAGAAGATAAATATGATTTTACCACTTGTATTAGAACTTAAATTTATTCTAGCGCAATGGTTGATGGCAGGGACTTCAGCCTGGAATATGGGCGAATACTTGACTAGGCTGACTGAAAAGTTCGCTTGAGGCGATGTCCATGAATCCATCTTGGAACCGTCTGCGTACCAGACTAGGTCAAGTCGCGATGCATTGGGTTTGTATATTTCTCCCATTCTTCCCTTGGTGGGATGATGATAGAGAAGTTTTTATCGAAGCCATATTCCGGTAACATGTCGTCTAGAAGCATGCTGAATGCTCTTTTAGGCTCCATAGTGTCAATCAGAGATAGATGACCTCCATGGTAGGAATAGGGGTCGATATCTACCGTTACCGTTACAAATCAAATCATCATCGAGCTCTTCTCCAAAAATGAGGAAAATTTAAATGTCACCCTCAATCTGATACCAAGATTTTTTGATTTACCAATACATAAATTTAAAATCCAACTGCTCTTAAATAACACTTGAATCATACTTGGAAGTTTGCACCTTGGCCAACAAAATATGTACTAAGTTTCTGACTTGGCCTCACCATCAGGGAGCCAATTACGGCGCAGGGACATACGTCCACGGGATATAAGTCCAGTATGGCATTCCAAATTTTGATTATGGACTTATATCCCACTTCGTAGGGGTTTATTTTTCAAAAATGGGACATAAATCCACAATTTTATTGGTAGCATAAATGGGGTGCAGGGAAATAAGTCCCCGGAAACTAAGTACACTGATGAACTTAGATTCCACCTAGTGGGAAATAAAACCACCTTTGTGAAGTGGACTTAGTTCCCATGTAAGGTGGAAAAAGAATCCGGAAACTTTGAGTGGTTTTATTTCCCTTTCAATACACCCAATTTCGCACATACAGCAAATCTGACAGTAAACCCAAGCAGAGGGGTTGCAGTTCATACGTATTGAACTGTTGAATGTGTACTAAGTTCCCATAAGAAAGTGGACTTAGTTCCCAGTGCGACTTAGTCTTCGGGTCAAGGTGAAGGGCGACCGTAACAGTCCCTCTCCTGCCCATTGCCTCTGACACGGCCATCACTAAGGAGGGAGACTGGTGCGTGGCAGAAGTGGCTGATTCAACCAGTCAGCTTTGCTGCTTGACCAAAAGTCTGTTGTATGTTGGGAAAGGCTGGGGGTAACCGCAGGAGTTTGCCTCGCGTTTATTTCCTTTTAACGACCCACGTCCACGTAACAGAAACTAGTGCTGAGCAAAGAAACTTGATTGAAGTACCCGACCTACTCCTTGGTACCGAAAAAGAGAGGTCGCGATTTGTCTTCGGTGAAAAAGGCGAGGGGTGACCGAAACAGTCTAACCCCCTAGCTGGTAGCCTCTGCTCTGACAATCAGTTAGTAGGGAGGGTGGCTGGTACAGATCAGATAAGAAAGACTGCGGCTGGAGAGAGCGACGTAGGGGGACCGAAACAGTCTAACCGCCCAGCTGGTAGCCTCTGCCAGTCCGCCAGTAAGGAGGGTGGCTGGTATAGATCAGATAAGAAAGACTGCGGCAGGAGAGAGCGACGAGGGTAGACCGATACAGTCTAACCCCCCGCTTATCCCTTCTGACGGAGTCTGAATGTTCGACGTGTGAAGACAAAAATGGGTGAGTTTGATATTTCAGTAAAGCCTATTCAACTTTGTAACAAACTTGCTATGCAGCAAATATAGGTACCGGACAGATCGCTGAGGTCCTCAAAGAAAGAAATAAGAAATAAGCCCCTAAGGTAGCCCTGCGTAGGTTAGGTTAGGTTAAAAAGGGGTATGAGATGTCTCATACAACACTAGGCACCATAAGGGCCCATCGCGATCCCTAGGGGGAGCCAATTGCAGTGACCTACAATGGAAAAACACCTAAACACTTGCCCTTGAGAAAGCCCCAATTTCCCTGCAAAAACCAAGTAGTCCCTTGAAGTTGGTATTGTCTATCTCCCCTAAATGTTGGAAGAAGTACCTGCCCAAAAATGTCCTTCTACTGCGACATATTACCTCACATTCGCACAGTATATGTGTTTTGTCCTCTTCGGCTTGCAGGTCATTGCAGAATCTGCAAGTGTCCGAGTCTGCTAGCCCTAGTCTTTTGGCATGTTTTCTAAGAAGACAGTGCCCTGATAATATGCCGATCAGTGTCCTAAGCTGTTCCCTGCCTAGTTTGAGAATTTCTCTAGATCTTTTACGGTCGTATTGCGGCCAAAGTGCCTTAGATACTGCGTGACCGGTGAGTACCTCCCACCTCCGGTCGGCTTCCTTATTTATTTTATTCCTAATATCGCTTTTTATGATACAAGGAGGTGGTTTAATATCCACATCTCCTCCGTCTTGCAATTCCCCGCCTATCCTCGCAAGCTCATCCGCTTGCTCATTTCCAGCTATACCGCAGTGTCCTGGTACCCAGCACAGTCTCACTCGGTTCTGACTGCATAATGCCTTAAGCATTGTGCGACAGGTCCTGACTAATTCAGAATTGATGTTCGTAGATTCCAGTGCCTTGAGTGCAGCCGTGCGTAAGGTGGCAAGAGTTGAACAGGAGCCGAGGAGGTGAACGGTGGTTTCCTCTTCCTCCTCGTCCATACAGCTTCTGCAGAAATCGTTATAGTGTACTCCCGTTCTGCGGGAGTCAGTAGAAACCGAAACGTCTTTTTTTCTAATTTCAAAGTTTCACTTCGGTATTTGTTCCCGCTAACAAGAGATTTATATATTGAAATGAGATTGCTTTTGTTTCTGAAATGACTCGTATATATTATGCGATAGGTACTTCAATAAGTGATGTATACTCAATAACATGCTGCTACTTCTCGGAGAGTAGCTTTCCATACTCTTCTGCAAGTCTGAAACTAGTATTTTTAAAAATTTCTACGGATTATGTGATGTCTTGCCTAGGTACATCTAGGCGTAGAATGAGCTTTAACGGTCATTGGCCTGATAATTTAGAGTCATTTGCGAGAATTGGGAGTTATTATAGGGTATATACTTGAGCATCATTTGCACCTATATAACTCCTAATCCAACGGCTAAATCATTCTTTGGGAACGTATAGGTATCGTTGAGATTGTTTACACATTTGTTAAATAATTCCGCATCAGGGAGATGCCAAAATAGGACGGCTCTTAAACGTTTGGTGATAAGATTCCATCATTTCAAAACCAAGACACGCTAGCATTTAGTAGAAGCCTCTCGACTATAGGAAAAAAATGTCCTATGATCAAGGATATAAGTAGGTATGTTACAATTGGATGGAAAATATTAAACACATGAAACGATGCCTCTGGGAAATTCGGGTCTGTTTACGACAATTCATTGAAATCGTTAATTTCAATAATTTCTACATTATCCTGCATAAGATTGATGTATCTGTTTTTTTTTTTTTTTAAATTATCAAGCTATATGAAAACATACGAGTATCTTTATGTTTAAGGTCAGTCATTTATTACAGCTTACCTTACAACTTTTCTTCAATAAAACACCCATTATAGAACAATGGACCGTATGGGTTGCATTTTATTACCATTTATAAAGTTAACTGTCTGTCTTTCAAGTTAAACCCTTTGATGAAGCGGTTGTCATTAAGTAGCCTATACCCAATACAAGTAATTTACATGCTCGTCCCTACACTGCAATAAATCTCATCTAATCCAAAGCTGAGCCTATCTACCTGGATCAATTGAAATTTCCCCCGAGGTGCACAATATATTTTTGAATTATATGATCATAAAGAAAACACCTATGATAATTCCCCCTTACCGTTCTTCCCGACTTTAGAACATCTTTGCCTAGGAACATGCACGCACAACACTTTGTACAGCTCTCTGATTGGTGGACAGTTTTGTTATACCAAATGAAAAAGAACCAAGTAGCATTTTGAAAGAAAACTCTTTCCATGGGCGTAGCTGTTTTCCATGGAAACCCAACTAGAAACTTATCATTTCCAATCAGATACGGATGTTCAAGGAAATTTCTATAAATACTAAAATATTCCAAAACAAGCAATTAGATCTAATGCAGCCATGAAGTCGACAACTTGTTTGGTTGTTTGTGAGTATAACCTTAGGTTATATAAGGCATTTTAATGAATTAATATTTTTTTTATTGTTTTTTTTTTCATCCTAGGTCTTTTTGCGGTGTTTGTTTCAACTCAAGCTAGGAAGCCACTGCGGTCATTGACCATTAGTGGTGGAGGTGGTGGTGGTGGTGGTGGCTACATCCAAACTGTACCACAGTGTCTTTGTTTGCCAGCTGATCCGGGTCCACCAGGTCCACAAGGTGGACAGGGACCTCAAGGACAACAAGGTGATCGCGGTAATACTGGACCTAAAGGTGTAGATGGTGCTATTGGCCCGATTGGTCTTCCCGGTCAAAGAGGACGTACAGGACTACCTGGTGTTGCTGGACCACAGGGATCACGTGGACTTCGCGGCTATACCGGACCGAGAGGATTCCAGGGACCAGTTGGAGTAGCAGGACCCATTGGGCTAGTTGGCCCACCAGGACCACCAGGAGTATAAATTAATAGACAGAGCGATTTTGAAAGATTTGGAGAATTATTTAAATAAAAAAAAAATTGGAACTAGAAAAGTAGTTTTTTTAATTTGAATGAGTAAAAAAAAGCTTGGCCAGTTGAATCGTATACCTAGGGCTTGTTTTCGAAACTCACAGAAGCGTCCCAAATGCAGTATAAGAAAGACTGTATACTTACATACTTATCGTGAAGGGTCTCTACCTGAGATACTGAAGCCGTCCATCCTCATCCGCGAAGGCTTGGTCTTTGAAACGGAGGTTCGGCCTTCCTTTTCTTCTCGATCCTGGGGTCAGGGATTCGAAGACCCTCTTAGCTGGAGCATTATTGTCCATTCGCTCGGTGTGGCCGAGCCAATGTAGTCGACGTGAAAGACTGTATATCTCCTCAAATTATTTTTTCCTTCTTCCTATAAAACTCCCCTTGAGGTGTCGGAATAATTTTTACCTTCTCCCTATCGAAGTATAAAAAGTCGCTATCGAAGCAATTGACTCATCTGATTGGGCCTCCGCAAACGAGATTAATTCTGCCGGCATAAAACCGATTTTGTATGCGAGGGTACTGAAGTGAGGGGAAAGAAACGGAATAAAATGTTCTGCCCAGTTTGAGCGGTTGAACAAGGCATAAAACTAATACATACACAACTTTCAAAATATTTCAATTGTGAAAATAATACTACAGCTACACAATGAAAAGGGGTTCATATATCGTATATAATTTGTTCTGCCGGCAGAAATCATCTCGTGTGCGGAGGCCATTTCATCATACTCGCGCGACTTCATTCTACCTCAGATGAACTGAACTCTGTCAAATAATAAATCCTTTTGCATTTCTGGAAACTTCAATTCAACTGTAATGGAAATTGTCTTAATTCAGCCCATCGGACGTGTCATTTTCCATTCGTTGAAAATAAAAATAAAAAAATAAATAAATAAAATAAAAACTTACATAAACGAATGGTCGTGAAAAGCTAGATTTAGGGTGCCTATAAGGACCTTTTATTTTTTAATTTGTTGAGCATTTTCTTTTTAATTTGTTAACTATAAAAAACGTCGCCCAATCGACTGCTCCTTTGTATCAAATTTAAGTCCCTTATATTTCATAATCGGGGCTTAGCTCTTCCTTAATAACAGCTTGGCAGCAGAAATTCGTAAAATGTCACTCACAAAAAACATCAGCGAAAAAAATCTGGAAAATCCCACAGAAAAACAATTCCAAAACACTATAATAATATACGCGAATAAAAATAATTTAAAAACATAAAAAATTCAGCCGGTTGAAATGACTGTTAAAGTCTCTATCCGGAAGATAAACAAAATATTTATTTAAAGTGGCTGGAAAAAAATATAGTTTCAGAGCGTTCTTTCGTCGGCGTCGGTGGGTGTAGACAGCAGTCAGAAGTGTCCTATCGTGGATTTATTGGAATTCTTAGATGACGAATTTGATGAATATTACAATCAAATTACACGCCCCGTAGGAACGGGATATTCTAGATTATTTTGAGAAATCCTCGAAATACGTGAGGAACTCAATGTCGAACAGCTACTTCTCCGGACGGATCGGTCCATGCTTCGATGGATTCGTCATGTTAAACCCATGTCCCCAACCAGGATTCGAAGACGTACTATGGAATTCGTACCATCAAGCAGGCGTCCTCTAGGTATTCCCAGGATGAGATGGAGGGTCCACTTGGATTTGAGCAACCTACACCCACGACCCACTTAATGTATAGTTTATCAGAGACTTTGACGATGAAACAGAAAAAAATATCAGCAACTTTTATTTGGATAGCGCTATGTGTCGGCTAACTATCCGAAACTTTATCCGGAACATTTGAAACTGGCCCTAAGCCTAGCCAAAAAAACGCACTTCTTATTCCAGAGATATTCATTAAAAAGGGTTTTTGGAATTTCTCCCCCCCCCCCCCCCCATTTCTTAAATTTTATAGGACTTTAGGGGTATAGCGTCCTAAAATTAATTTAAAAAAAATGTATGTGCCGCAATCGGCTTCTTGCCTTGATGAAAGTGGAGATTAAAGTTGAGTTTCCTCTCAATAACTTCACCAGTAGGCAATAATACAATTAATTGGCACGATTGGATTTTGACGACATTATGTTTACATTTCTTAAGAGTATAACCTTAGCGCGGTTCTTAGCCAATTACCCCCAGTTCAGTACTCCAAATTGGTTAAGGTCCTTTTCAACTTGTGCGCTCTATAACTCAGCTAAAGTCTTCCTCTGTCAACCATCTGCGATAAAATTAAGTCCATTTAATATCCGTTCAAAACTCCTGACTCGAAGGACGAAATGTGTGCTCTATAAAACCCTTATCCTGCCAGTTCTGCTTTATGGCGCCCAGTGCTGGACGATAAGCAAGAAGGGAGAGCTGATACTGGACTCTTTCGAAAGAAAAATACTTCGGCGGAATTTTGGTCCTGTGTGCGAGGAGGGCGAATGGAGGAGAAGATACAGCCGCGAACTCTGTAATCTGTACCAAGATGTGGATGTAGTCCAAAAAGCCAAAACACGTCGACTACATTGGCTCGGCTACATCAAGCGAATGGACAATAATGCTCCAACTAAGAGGATCTTCGAGTCCCAACCCCCAGGTTCGAAAAGACAAAGAAGACCGAACCTCCTTTCCAAGAACAAGCCTTCGCAGATCCCATAGCGCTTGGTGCCCGGGATCGTAGAGGATGGAAGGCTTCAATGTCTTAGGCAGAGACTCTTCACGGGTCGGGAGCCCGATAAGTAAGTATAAGTAATGTCCGTTCGCTATATATGTTATCAGTGGAGCAGCAAGATTATTAAGCGCCTATATAGAGAGTCTTGACTCCCGAAGAGTTGTCGACGCAAATGCAGAAGGAAAATGTTACAAGCAAAGCAGCAGTGTAGCGTTTTCAGCCTATACGCTAAAGCAGCTGCAGAGTTTCCTTGCGTGGTTGATGGGAAAGCGATAGTATTTTACATAGGGAGTCAGCCAGCCTCACAAGCACTGAGTACATACCAACTAGTACATAGATCAAATTTGATAAAACTATGCCGATAACGTCTCACCGTGAGGTGAGTTCCAGGATACCTACAGTGAAATTACAGGAAAATATGAAGCGGACGAAAACGTCAAATAAGGCTCTAAAATTCACTAAAAAAAGGTGGAATAATATTCACATCCAGATAAACTATATAGGAACAAAATCAGCCCCGTTTTAGAAGTATTAATGGAACACTGATAGATATAGGTAAGTATATGCCCGCAGAATGCGATTAGAATTATTACCTACTTCTTTAAAAAAAATTAAAACAAAAACGCTCTCTACCGAACTGTCATATACTATGTATTGAAAAAAATGTTTACAAAGTCTAAAACACTGTTTAAAAATAGGTATATCCACAGACTGGCTGTTAGAGACAGTCGGGACTTTGGAGGCAGACCGTTTCATTCACCCATTTTCTCAAAGGACAAACCGTCACCCGGCGGTGCAAATGATTTTCCCACTAACCCTTAAGCCCTACCCATCCCTAGAGAAACACTATTGCTACCCTGGGGTCCAGAAAACCCCCCATAAGGCGTTTCTTGACGCACAAACCGGCTATGTTCGCCGAAAAGGCAGTTTTGGGGCATGATGAGGTCAAGTGCAAGTTTTTTGATAAAATGGCGCCTTTTTGGCACTGCATTGACGCCTTTATTTCTCTAATATTCGTGTCCTTAGAAGGGCGCAGACTGGAGAAAGTCGATAAATCCTCATTTTCGTCATAATTCATTATGTTCATAACGTATTTTTTATATGAGAATTTCTGTCTTCCGATATTACAGTATTCCTACCTTGGGGTCTAGGAGACCTGGAAATTGTTATAATTACGACTGCACCGCACGCACAATAGGATTAGAGGATTAGCTTGAATAGCGCCATCGTGTGGTTCTTAGTTGAAAAATATTCCCAAAAGTTTTGTTTATGCATCGCGCTGGACCCAGGGTTTAAGGGCTAATCCAAGCAATTGCCTTGAGCCTCATAACAAGTCCTTATTTAATGGTTTCTCAGAAGAGGTGTATTCTCAAGAACAAGGCTCTGGGCCAATTTTCTGCCTACCAATATTTTTATTTAATTTTTATGGTTTTCAATCGGGCACGGTTAAGTCATCACATCATGCTCATTGATTTGAAAAATAAAAAAATATATCTTACGAGTATCTGTCCATCTACAATTGTAGAAATAAATAAAATGTCAATCAAAAGTGTAAAAAAAACATTATACGCATTTAACTGTCAAATGTTGGTTTGGAAAAAAAATGTTTCTGAATTTTTTCCTAAATTTAATGTAACCCTTACGTTTGTATAAAAAGTTAATACCAAATATCTGCTGTGTAGTACATTTCAACTAAAAAAAAAATTTGTTTAAGTCGATCGAAAGGGGTTAGGAAAGTGAGTTTACTATTCCATCTCAGCATGAATAGGCTCCTCTTCTAAAACCTGTTCAGACTAATACACTTTAATAAAATCAAAGTAGGATTTTTGTGGTTGATGTTAAACACACTTCAGTGTGGGCCGTCGATAACAGTAACCCGATCGTAGACCTTTCAAATTTACATAGAAAAATAATTTTAAGATAACGTATACAAAGTTGCTCAGGTCGTTGCATAGGTCAATATTGTTATTTTAGGCCACCATAAGGGGTCTCATATTATGCACTTTAATATATAGAGATACGAATACATTGGGGGATTCTGAAACAGTTTTTATATTAGTAAACAATGTGACAACATTTACATGCAGAAAAATTGTTTGCTCGAAAGTGGGATGCAGCTTCTCCAAGCACTAGTCGCGTTGGTTGCATCAGTAACATTTGAAATTCCAACTGACCATATATATATCCATAGCAGGCAGGTATCTAATAGAAAATCATTCCAGTCACTTGGCCACGCCTCGATTTCACTTGTTCCGTCTAGCTGGGGAAATTCCCATGTGAAACAGGAAGAGAAGAACATTTTTGAAAACCAAAATGCAAGACGCACGATGCTATCCAGAGGGAATTTTCCAGTGAATTTAGTGCATTTGATATAAAATGGTAGAACGATGGGAATGATGAGTTAGAAAGCGCACAACCATGCAGGCATACATGTGCATTGTTCTTGGTAAGCATTACGTGAAAATGATAACCAAATATAGAGAAAGGTTTTGATATTAAATTTTTTTTTTATAGCAATCTTAGTGGTCTGCGTTGCCGCGAAAGGCGGCTCAGGCGGCGGCGGAGGTCATGTGAATCAAATCTACTACACTCAGAAGGGAGCACCAGGACCACCGGGCCCACCAGGTCCAACTGGTCCACCCGGAAACAAAGGTGTCAAGGGGCCTGATGGTGATCAAGGAGGTGTGGGTCCAGTAGGACCACGTGGTTTACCTGGGCCAGACGGACGAGATGGAATGCCTGGACCACCAGGACCACAAGGTCCACGAGGTCGTCGCGGTCCAACAGGATATCGTGGGCCAAGAGGACCAGCCGGACCAGCTGGCCCACAGGGACCCGTCGGACCACCGGGACCACCAGGACCACCGGCTTAAATACATATGATAAGGGCAATTTGTAATAGCAACGTTTATGGACATTATAACAAGAGAGTACATTTTATGATATTGAATTTGGTTTTTTTTATTCAAGTTGAGGAGTAATACCTCAAGCAAGATGTTACTGGTCGATATGTCAGATCACATAGATTGTCAATTGGTTGCATTATGTTTATGCTGTTTGTGATAACTTTGCATGATTGAAGTTATTGTTACTTTAATTTTTACGTTTACAAGGTTATGTTGAACGCCCTTGACGCAAATAATACCTAAGTCTCTTCATAAGCTATAGCTACAGTTGTGAGGGAGAGAATTGGTCGAAGTGCATATTGCTAGGATAGTCGTATTTGGGAAATCACTTAAGCCTCTAATCAGTAAATACCTATGGATTGTGGCGAGAGAGATACCTTGCTACTCATGCAAACAATTTGAGTAAAGCTAACTATATGAGCGGTGCTGAGGTTACCAAAATCACTGACCTCGTTAAGAAAATATATTCCTCCCAGATAAGCCTTAATGACATGGGCAAGGGAAGCTATATATTATTACCAAGGTTTTGTGTTACGAGTCGCCAATATTGTCAAGGAAAAGGCTTCTAGATGCAGCGTTATATTTCTTTGAGACAAGAAAGGCAGTTGTGGGGGCTTTTTAGCTCATTTTACTCTTATATGAAAGTAAAGAAAGCTTTAACTTCCTGGAACGTTGGCCTATGGGGCACACTGTCCAGTTGAGTCCCGATTTTCTTGGATTCAAATTGGCCAGATTTCCTTAGAGATACGTTCCTTCCATCTGCACATAGTTTCCCTTGTTGATCGTAGATATTTAGTCTTTATTTCAGTTTAAAGGTAGATATTTGGACATTCATAGACCATTTTTCTGATGCGTTGTTGCGCTAAAGCTGGCGAATTCGCCTGTCTCAAAAATCCCTAGAAGAACCTCGTGTCCAGGATAAATAATATAGGTCGTGCAATTAAGAGCAGTTTTGGATTTCTCAGGGATTATCACGGCTTGACTATCGGTAAAAATAGTGATATTTCCTGCGGTTATTACATGATGTAGCAGCCATGAGAGGGCCCCCTTAATCGCCACGTTTTTCGCATGTCACACGCTATGAATTTCGTTCCTCTTACCACCTGCAGCTGTGCCGCTTTCCAATATATACCCAAAAATGGAATTATAGTCTATAGAAATATCCAGAAATATTTGATCAGCGCATCCGATTAACTTCATATGATACTGAAGCCCTCCGGGTATGGAGGTGCTGGGAGGTGGCCATTCAAGACAAGTATAGGAATTTAGTGGCCAACTTATCTTCGATCTTTCTTCTCTTTTCAGGGGTGATGCTGAAAAATAATGTCACTCCTTATTATGGCAGCAATCACAATGTAAGGTATACCTACCTTGAGCACGTCGCTGAAGGGCTTATTATGTTTGAAGGAGCGAGGAACTACTGCAGTTAACCTCCACTCTTTTTAGATCCACAGAGGATTCCTCAATCAACCATTGATATTTGGACATGGAATACTTTCTCGAGATGTCCGATAGAATCTCCTTGATAACTCTTGTGGCCCAATAGATTGAGTTCCTTTTTTAGAGAGCTGATCAATATCATGGGGGAAGCTACAAATCGCTGTATCTACGGCTTTGCAGATAGGGTTACAAGCCGCAAAATACAAGCAATGCGGCATGCAGATCCAGACGATTAAGTTGAACACTCCCCGCTACTATCGGAGAGACAAGGACCAAGTTTGGTTTGGAAGTTTTTATCTGCCAGCGTTGCGGAGGGGCCTAATACTGACACCGGACTCTGACTCAGAACTTGCTTGCCTATAATTTACTTATTTTGTGTTTAATTTGTTGACCCACGACCACGAGTAGCAGAGAGAGGAGGTATAATCCGCATTGCACAGATAATGGCTAGCAGATTCGGAGACGAATGTCGCCAAACATCCGGATACTTCGTCCGTAAGCTGTTCTTACTTTATTTATACGCCTTCTTGTTCGATCCACAATGCTATGCTATATCTAGGACATCGTAGTCTCACTTCCATGGGTTCGAATGCAGTTTATTTGACCGATATCTGTTCAATGAGAAATTCAGTTTCTGCATGTAGGTATTTCCCATTCGGAATAATTGGCTGTCAGCTTAAAGTTCATAGTAAATTCAAAATTAATCTTTTGGATGAAAGTTAAAAGTCCCTATATTTAGTTTGTAAAGACGAAAACATAAATATACCTTGCATCTCTTGCAATTTTCTCATGTAAAAATGTCCTCACTTAGCTAAAATCTTTTATGGCCACCTCATTCATATAAGCGCCTTTCATGAATTGCATTCGACGTGTTGTAGGTACCTACTTAATTTACAACCAACACTGTTATTTGATCTATCTGGCATTTCCTTCTCTAACAACGTCGCTGGAAATTTATATTTTCAATTCAAATCGAAAGAAGATTCCATCCATATACCCTCTTAGGTCTTTTTTTGTATTAAGCCACAAAAAGAGGTCCAGATAGATGAAATATACCCATATAGGTAAAATGGAATGGGTTTTCTCAACTCAAATTTACAGAAATCATAAAATAATCTAAAAAAACAGCCTCCACCAGGGCAAGGGATATTATGTTGCTATCGGAAACTAGTAAACTAATTCAGGGGATCATCAGAAAAAAGGTATAGGGCTATAACTTCCTCAATTTACATAACAAATTAAATGTTCTTCTCTTGATTCTTTAACATCACCGCATCGCCCTTTCTAGGAGATTTCAAATAGATTGTGCACATAGGTCGATGACACTCGAATGAATGCGTTTCTACCTGCAGGCCTCTTCATATGGGACATAATTTTAGTTGGAACATCAAATGATTATTTATGGGCTATAAAGAGAAGAAAGCAACACAAAGCCCGATACATCACTATAATAGGGAACATTAAAGGTCTGTATACCTTTGGTTGTTCGACGGGCTTAGATAGAGCCCATTTATATAATGACTCTTAATAAATGCCTCAAATGGGGACAATAAACTATAGTAATGGAGTAAATTGATCAAATTGTCTACAATCTACATAACAAATTTAAGAATCAGTTTCCTGTAGTAATAAGAATGAAAAATTGCAGTAAAAGCATCATGTATCTATTTAAAGTTACCCTTAAAAATCGATGAGGCATATAGTGTTTCTTAGAAGCACCTAATAGTAAAATATAAAATAGTCTAATACTGTATAGGTAAACTTTATCTAGAATTATCTAGAATTTATCTAAGCAATTTATGCGAAGGTTTTAGAGTTGGGTAAATTAGTTAATTAGAGCGATCGATCAATTTAGTTCAAATCACGCTACTGAACTAGTTCGCTCATTTTAGTTCAGTTTAGTTCAAATTAGTCAAATTCACAGAAAATACAAAAAAAAAGATATAAGTGAGTGAGCTGAGCTGTTCTCTCATGACATGATTGTATCTGTACTGTGGTGTGAGTAGTCTGTTTAGTTTGCAGGAGCACACACATATGTCCGCATATAGAAGAAATCAATATTGTCAGATACGTCAGTGAAAAATATGTGCCAAATGTCGTACAACCGTCTGAACTCACAATTTTGTCTGACAATATCTATTGTCAGAAAAGTCATTGTAAGCCAATTGTCAGGTCATTGTCAGAGGATTGACACATCTGACAATAGTGTGTACTTAGATTTAGTTTATTTTAAGCTAAATTTTACGAAGTCACGAAAATGTCCATATAAAATTAGCTATTGATGTGGACGTCAAAATCTATATGTAAATAAAAATGGTGGCAAAAATGTATGGTAATTCAATCAATTCAATATTGGACCGATTTGGCTAAAATTTTTTTTTAGTTGTTCGTAATTGCGAGGAGAAGGTTCTTCTGAAAGAAATTTCTGGGGAAAACCGTCATGGAATTTTGTGTGCTATTTTTCCGGAATGGCTTTTCGAATGGAAAAATAGAAAATTCTTAGTGGAAAACTTTGAAAATTTCGGAAATACGCGAAAAAATTTGAATTTTTTTGACAAAATTTTGCATTTTATCGTATAATTTGATGATTTTGGACGATGTTAAGGTGGAAAATCCTGAAATCTTCGTCTTTGTGGCGGCATGTCAAGGGGTTGAAATTGACCACGAATATGAGAGTCGCATTGCAGAACGACCCATCTGCTCCTGAATTCACGGGACAACTGCTGGCGCTTGACAATGGCCAAATACCCGTTAATGTTTCGACTGGATTGATATCGTTCCCGGCAAATTTTGCGAGTTCACATAGTAGTCGAAAGAGGAACTCATCACCAAAGTGTTCCCCGGCACGGCATTGCACAAAATTAAAAAAATCTCGATTGGATTATGTAGTGAACGGGCACCAATTCCGATTATTCCAACTGAGCTTCCATTCCATTTCAAGCGGATTCAGCTGCCCGTTCGATTGGCTTTTGCGATGACAATCAATAAATCCCAAGCCCTTGGACGTCTGTGGGATTAATCTTGAATTTCACTGTTTTTCGCACGGTCAGCTGTACGTTGTCCGTTCACGTGTTCGCAAACCGTCTGATTGTTCGTTTTTGCGCCTTAAAACAAATCGAAAAACATTGTTTATCACTTCGCTCTCCACTGATTTCGATTCCATTCAAATAAATCACATTGAAAATTTAACTACATACTTATCTGTGTTCTATTATCACTCTGGAGTTTATCTGAAGGCGTTAAATTGGGGCGAGACCAAGTTCGCCGGGTCTGCTAGTTTATTATAATAGTTGTATAGGGTTAAAACTTATTATTGGTAAGGCCCATAATAACCGGGAACTAAATGTAGGTACTAGTGAACTAAGTGTGTGAACTTAGTTGTGAACTTAGTTCACCAGTTCATTTTAGTGAACTTTCTTTCTTTCGCGAATTACACAAGCCTAGAAGGTTTTATACAATTCAATAAGTGGCAGACTTGTCAATTTAAATTAATTTACACAAAAAATAGTAAAAATTGATTACATATCAAAAAATCATCTTCAGCTATACGAAATGCATTTTTGGCTGAATGCCTTTACTTACGTGAATAACAGAATTGTCGCTTTTGGAGTAATTTTAAGTGAACGGAGACGGTTCGCAACAAAACCTAAATAAATGTGGATAGGGAAGAGGGATTTCTACTCTAGCTCTAGGTTCTAAACAAAATGGACTCGAAAACTATCCCGAGGGTTAAAAAAACATCGACAATGGGTGTCTAGTATTGTGACCATAATGCAATTCAATGCATCCTTCAACCGCTAAATTGTACATATATGTATACGCAACGGCCGACGGCCCGACGGTGTGGGAATTAAGGGGCTAAAACCCCCTCCGAAAATCTAAACAAATAACTAAAAACTAAAACTAAACTAAAACTTATTTGGTTATATTAGCTAAAGTTCTTAATTACTTGAAAAAACTGAAGTTTTATTTTATTTAATTGTTTATATTGTTATACTGATAGGAAATTTATTGTTCTTCCCTATTTTTTCAATGAGTTTTTTCCACAAAGTGACAAAGGTATTATTTCAAATTCTTCAATAAAAATCCAGCTATGTTCAATATTGACAATATTAATAAATTCAAAAACAGTATTTCTAAGCTACTTAAATCAACAAATTTCGATTCTTTTTGCGCAAAATTGGATGAAAACGAGAATTTGGCCAATTTTAATATCAACAGGCGTTCTGAAATCAACCTTTCAACAAAGGAACAATTTAAAGATCTTTTGTGAAGATTTTAATACCAACTTTGCTGTAAACTTGCTCAATAATTTACAGAGCTCATACCCTGGATATTTTGACATTCCAGCGTTGAAAACAGAACTAAAGTTGTTTTTCGATGACGAGAATTTTACGTCAAAAACTGATCTTAAAGAAATATTAAGATTTTTAATCAGTTCTGATTTAGATAAAAGTTTCACTGAATAATTTAAGCTTTCTAGACTAATGTTGACTTTCTCCGTGAGAACCACACTTGTAAAGAGATACGCTTATTTTCGTATCTTACTTAAAAGAATAAAAAAATAGCTACTTACAAAATAAATGTGGACAAGAAAGGTTGCCAAATGTAGACCTTATTTCAATTGAAAAAATCATTAAAAGAAATAGGTACATACAAGCCAAAGAGAAATTTTATGACCAAATAATAGATCATTTTTCTTCAAAAGAAAGAAGAATTAATTTAAACTACAAGACTTAATAACCTTTTAAATCTCTTCTCTATATTTATATAAAACAAAAAGTGGAAAAAACTGTTTCCCTCTGTCGCCCTTAATTTTCAACCGATTTTGTTGATTTTTTTTTAAATGTCGGTATATAAGGTGATTGGGTGATAGGCTAAACAAATTCAAAATCGGACAAAGGGGCGTGGCACCTCCCATACAAAAAAACATTCAGAATCGTATATTTCGAAAACCACAGAAGCGTTTGAGAACAAACTTACAGATAATCTTAGATATTAGCCGTAGAGTGCTCCTGTGAAGATTGGTCAAAATCAGACAAAGGGGCGTGGCACCGTTCATAAAAAAATATTCAAAACCACCAAATTGATTAAGCTCAAACTTACAGGTACTCTTGCGTATTGGCCCTAGAGTGCTTCTGTGAAGATTTGTCAAAGTTGGAGGCCTGGCACCTCCAATATATAAAAATTGTCGCCCGAAAATAAATAAAATAAAATAAAAAATTAAAAAATTAAAAAAGCAAAAAAAGGCCTCGCGAAGCTGGCGGGGTTTTAGCTAGTTATTTATATTATTACTAGCGCAGCCCGTGCACACTTCGTAGTGCAAAATAGTTAAATAGATAAACTGTTTTTATTATAATGCTCTGTAGTACACATTTTTTGTTTTTTTCAGACATCGTATTGCCTAGACAATATTATTGACTTTCATCTTATAACTAAGATCAAGTGTAAGTTTAAGCTCAATCGATTTGATGGTGTTCGAGATATACGATTGTGAATGTTTTTTGTATCGGCGGTGCCACGCCCCTTTGTCCAATTTTGACCAAACTTCACAGAAATCGTATATGGACCAATACCAAAAATGTGTGAATGTTTGGTTAAAATCGGTGAATGCGTTAAGGCATGAATCGACGACAAACATTTTAGGGCTCAATTTTTATATATATAGATTTATTTAAATGAATTCTATACATACATATTTCTTTTATATGTGCAATTAATACGAAACGATCTCAAGCCAAAGGATTATTATGACAATATCATAGATAATTTTGCTTAAAAAAAAAAACTTGTATTTAATGCAGATACAAGACATAATATAGATATTATATTGTTTTTAGTGAATTTTAAAATAAATTTTTTATATACCATTTGGCTTAAATAATTATAATAAATTGACATTTTTTTTTAATAAGACTTTTCATTTTAAGTTTAAAGTTGAGTGCTTCCGCTTCCTAAAAAGTACCTATGCATAACATTTTGGGTTGGATTTTACTTTACTGCACATTCAAAAACAATACTCTTTTTTGTTTAATTTAATTGAATTTAATGTACTGAGCTCAAATCTGCAAACAAAATTTGGTGCTCTCTTACCGTTTTGGCGTCGCACGCCCCCAAAATTCAAAAAATACCATATAGTACCAACATTTCAGGAATTTAGTTTCAAATTTTCCAAATTTTGTTTACATATATTAATAAAATGTGCAGTTAACTAATAAAAAAATTTCATCAAAATCGGATCATGAAAACCAGAGATATAAAGTCGAACAGATCCCAAAAGTTGTATGCTTCAGGATGATTTTGTAGGTTTTGTTCCTGTTGATGACCAAACTTCTGAAAACGTGACAAAAACCATACTGCAGTGATGTGAAGAACAACATCTTGATATGAAGAATTGAGTTGGCCAAGGCTATGACGGGCCCGCAAATATGGCAGGTCACTTAAGGGAAGTACAGTGTAGGATTAGGCAACAGTATCCAAATGCCAGATATGTACATTGTACATGTACAATGTGCAAGCCATCACTTGAACCTGGTTCTGTCTAATGCCACGTAATAGGCGCGTCTAGAGACGGTTTGTCAGTATAACTATTCGCAAATATTGATACTACGAGGCAATCGCAATATATCGCCAGCAATAATAATATCGCCGCCTTAGAAGGTATTTCCTTGACAATTTGCAGGTTGGCCTCTCAAACAGAATTGAACCCATTTTCAGATTGTGTAGGGAAATTAAGTGTTTGGGCGAATTGGTTTTGGTTTTGACCGTGAAAGGTTACCCAGGGATACCGTTGTGCCCAATATGAAGCCTAGTCTTTTGTGACTAATTTACACCCTATTCAACCTAACCTATAGATTAAAGCAAGTCTAAGTCGTACAAAAAAAAATCGTTCAAATTAATATATTTCTGATGTGACAGAATGCTATATATATCTAAATGTAGTTGTCTGGTTCAATTTAATGAAAGATCCCTTTCTTGCGCTCATCAAAGACACCTTTGGGTCTGGGAACCCAGCAGACCCAATCTCCTGTCGGGGGAATAGAAATCTATCTGACCCTAAGTGAAACTCGTTTGCTCGACAATTCTAAGCATCTACTTAGACATTTTTTGTGACATTTTCCTGAGTGATTTTTGAAAGATTCATGTCGCTGATGATATTGCCTATAAGTACCGCATAATTGACATCCGATAATACCGGAGATATCTGACGAAAAAGTTCAATGAACTCGAGCTCCTTAATATGGCTCAATATGCTCACTTAAATCACCCATCAATAATGGATGCTTGCCAAATTAACTGGCGCATGTATTCCCATTAAAATTGATCAGCCAAAAGTTGAATAAATTTTACTTTCGCCCTATAGTCTGTCTGTTTAGCTCACGCATTCTAATTAGTATCTACATAAATACATAATTACATGCCTAGAGCTTTTGCTCGATATTCGTTTGCGTCACAGATACAGCGACATATTTGCATTTGGTTTGGCGAAACTGTCCAAAGAAGTGGATATAAAAAGCAAACAATTCTTTCAGATCAACAGTAGAAAATCAATATGCAGAAGCAACTCATCTTGTTTGGCTTTGGTAAGTTTGCGAATTTTCTTTCATAGAACTCGACTTGGAATTGACAAACTTGTTTCTTTTTTTTTACAGCCATCGTCTTTTTGGCGATGAGCGTCAGTGGTCGCGCTTATCATCCAAAACCCAATCCGTATAATGCGGTAGCTAGGTCAAATGAGGAGTATGAATCCGCTGAAAATGAGGAGGTCCAGGAAGATGAGACTGAAGGTGAGATCGATAATGAAGATCTGATCAAATCATCTAAGCCACATGGCGGTTACTATGGATCAGGCTATCCAGATTACTCTGGCCATTCAAGCTATCCCTCTAAATACCCCAACTACGGATATGGACATGGTAATAACTACGGCAGTGGTCATGGCAGCGGCTATGGTAGCGGTTATGGCAGTGGTCATGGCGCCGGTTTCGGCAACGGATTTGGACACGGTGTTGGCCACGGCCATGGCAATGGCGTTGGCAACGGTCATAAACTCTACGACTCTAGTCAGCTTCCATCGGTAATTAAAGTTCCATTCCCCGTGTACGTGAAAGTTCCAGTCCCAGTTCCCGGACCAGCAGGACCAGCCGGCCCTCATGGACCACCCGGACACCCCGGCAAATGGGGACCACCTGGCAAGCAAGGCCCACAAGGACCATCCGGACCACAGGGACCAGTAGGACCCCAGGGACCACCCGGACACGGCTCAGAGGTATGGATTCCCGATCATGGTCCACATGGACATCCACAACCACCACAACATGAATCTCACCCCCATGGACATTACTTTAAAACCACTGAAGAAACCGCCCAATAATAAAGTCAAATGAATTGAAACACAAGTAATTAGAATGGTTTTACTTAAATTGTATCTAGATTATATTCAGTTGTTGTCCCAATGGTTATGGACGTTCACTCTTGTCAAGAATAGTCTCCCGCATGATGTCTTCTAGTCAATTTGGTGCAATCGTGGTGCATTATGAAAACAAATTATGAAATTTTGTATGAGGAAAATGTGTCTAAAATAGTCATTTTTAGCAATCTTCAAAAAATCATAAAAAATATTAGCGAAGAGATTTTTCAAAATTCTTTTTTTTGGTCACTATTAGAATTGTTTGAAGAAACTTTTTGCATCAAAAAAAGTCAAAGTCAGGAAGAAAGTCAAAAAAGTAGACATTTAAAAAAGTTCTAAATTTTCAATGGGTACTTAATGGGTTAAGGAAAGTTTTGCATTATTCAAACGGAATTTAGATGACCTTTCCATTGATGCCAAAATGTACATGAAGTTAGTTCAAATTTATGAGTAGAATTAACTTTACTTTTGTCTAAACAATTATGCCGACGACATATAGTTCCTATAAGCATTATTGCAGTTGTAGTCCTATTTCCCTTTTCTATTATTCTAAACTGTTTTCGTTAAGACATTGTTCTCCTATCCTCCGAAATATTTCAGGGCCTATGTATGAGAGCAATAGCCTTAATGGCTGCTTGGCTATCGGACGAAGCTTCTGTAATTTTTTCCGGGAATGACTGACAGCAACTATTTATAGCGCATATTTTATATTGGTGGTGTCACATTTGCCTACAGACTCGATGTACTTATTTCCTGAATCAAATATACCTGCACCAGTTCCTTCATCGCCATTCTCAGTCCATCTACAGAGTGGGCTAGTGGTTTCTTTTTAAATCATAGGTTATTTTGACACTGACAGCTGTTTCCCGCTCGAAATCTTGACAGAAAGTCAGTATCATACCTCCGCAGAACGAAATGAGTCGCTCTACGCTTGAACAACGGTAGGAAATATTGAAAACTTATTTCCAAAGTGGGTGCTGAGTTCAAACAGTGCGCTTTTTAAATAAGAAGTTTTGGCTGAAATTAAGCACCCACCGAGCCTGCTGTATGCAAGCTTGTTTGTCCAAAAAGTTTGTGAGACAGGTATGCTAGTGGACAGCACTCATGGTCCGCTTTGTCGTACGGTGCGCACAGACAGAGGTAGACAGATTGTGGAGTGGTGGCATCATTGGACTACTTTCTTTCGAAAATGAGGCTGGGAACAAAGTTTCGGTCAACGGTGGGCGTTACAGTGTTACAGAGCCGACTTTTTTTTACTGAAATTGAAGACATGGATTTGGACGACCTGCGGTTCATGCAGGATGGCGCGCCATGCCACACAGCCCATGCCACAATCGATATTTTGCGCACCAAATTCCCAAATCCTGTTATCAGCCATCTTGGCGAAGTCAATTGGGCTCGTCGAATCTGCGATTTGACCCCTTTGGACTTTTTTTTTGTGGGGAACCGTAAAGGACCGATGTTATGCCAACAATCCGGAAACGATTTAAGCACTTAAGGCCAATATCATCCAAGCAATCCGTGAGCTACAGCCCGAAACCATCAACAAGGTCAACGAAAATTAGAGTGAAAGAAATTAGAGTGATAGAAATTAGAGTGGCTACTGCGAAGCCAGCTGCCCCTCTTACCCTGCATGCCTTTACATTTGTATTAGCATAAGGGGTGGATGCGAGGTTGAGTAGCTATATGCAAACTTTATTTAATTTAAATTAGTTCTGGGCTACATTTCACATTACAGTAGGTAACGGATATAAGAAATTCAGAAAATCCCAATGATTTCTTTCTTATATCAGTTTTTTTCTTATAAGCGAAGAACGGATAAAAGAAAAATCATTTCTTATATCAGTAGCACGGATATAAGACCACAAATTTCTTATAAGCAATAATATAAAAACAAATTTCCATATTTCAAGCTTATGTATGTAGGTATATATTATGAAAAAAAAAAAACAGAAACAAAATACATCGTAACAATTCACAGCAAATAAATTACATAGATAAAGGTACCTACATTAAGTAGCACAAGTCTTATTCCTACTTACATAATAATTTTATTTTTGAAAATAGTCAATTATATCTTTTTGAATAAGTAACTTTTCTCGTGTATTAAAAAGAAGTTCTTCGATATTATGCAAGTGATCATCGTCACTCCACAAATATTGCTTCAACACAAAAAATGCATTTATGTCTTCGTTCCTACTTGGTTTTGTGCTTTGAGATCTTGCGTCATCTAACTCCCTCTCTTCACTTTCAACGTCTTCTCTTTCATTTAATACTTCATTAAAAAATTGTACTTCTTCTAATTCTGCAAAACATTCCATACGTTCCTCATCTTCAAATTCGTTGTTGTCTTCTTAATCGCCATCAACATCGCAAACATCATCATCTCACATTTTTTCACGTAATTCGATTTATAACAGACAGAAAGCAAACTTTCTTATAAACGTTCTTTTTTCATATATTTTTTGGTTTGGGTGCTGGAAATATAGTTTCTAATATCCGATTTTTTTCTTTTAAGGGTTTTTCTTTTATCCGTTTTACTTTACAAGGATTAATATATATACTTCGACGTCGTAATTGACGACGCGTCGACAATTGCGTAGCCTACATGGTGCAGCTTACGCAGCACAATACTGCTTCGACGGTACAATGTGTATTTATGGATATCTTCGTGTGAAAAGAAAGTGTTCATAACGGACATTCCATTTGAACAACAAAAGTCCAACAACTTCTCTCTGTTCGCGTTATGATCGGGGTCACCGTGTTTCCCAATCGCGCTGCCCCATGTCGAGAAATCCTCCATCAGGATATAAGAATCCATAAATGCAACCTTTTCAAGGGCTGCATTAACTTCATCTAAGAATGCTGCGTACACCGACTCCAGATTCGGTGCATACACCTGCATTAGAACTAGAATTGATTTTTTAAGGTTAAGCCTTAAGATCGCAACTCTTCCTCCCAATGGTATCTACTCCAATACTCTGTCTGTCAGCCTGGGACTTGTGAGTACCCCCACTCCAGCCTAAGCAGACATTGAAGGTGCTACTCCCGACATGAAGAGTTTCCACCCATCCGCAGTTCCAGAACGCCTTTGTTTTGTTGAGAAAACACCAACTATATCTAGTCGATATTTAACAGCCTCTCCAACAAGCTCCAGGTCTTTTCCCACGAGCGAAGAGATGTTCAACGTGCCTATCCTAAGTCGATGCCGTTGTCGAGTAGCCGAAAGTCCCTTTATGCCCCTATTGGTGCATAGCGTATCTACCCTCTGACCACCATAATGGTTTGCGAGACCGTTGATGGAAAGCTAGTAGCCGTTTCCAGAGCACCAGACGCCCGCCAACTGCAAAGGCCTGGCTCCAAAGGGCGCCCTATTTTGACAGGCTTGGCAATATCCGAGGCTGCTTTCTTTCGTCTTGCCATCTTTGGGTGTGTGCTTCGTTAGCCATGTCTAGGGGAACCTAGACATGTTGCCAGCCCCCACCACGGGGAAGTCAGCTGATACATGAGGATCGGCAAACAAACAATTAAAAGCATTAAATGAAAATAAAGGAAATGTAAGTGTTGCCATTGCTAGGTTGGAAAGTATTTTTTCCAAAAACTATTAACAGAAATTACTTCATTTAAAAGTAATACGAAAGAACAGATTTCTGGCTTTCACAAATGCTTTATTCTTTTATTGTAAGTGTTGCCGTTCTTTTTTTAAATTTATTTTTTTTTTTCGTTTAAGTATTACTTTTTTTTAAATTGACCCTCCCTCCTAAACGGAACAAAATAGATCCCCCCCTTCCAGAGTAAAAAAAATGCTTATTTTTAACCCTTCTACCGTAAACCGTTATCAATTGTTGGCGCTTAAGTTATCTTAATTTAGTTAAACTTTTACATTTTTTCATTCACACACCAGTTTAACTGATAGCTCGACTCAAACTGACATAAGAACGCTATTGACTGATTTTAAGCAACGCGACGTTTTCAAGAATTTTACGAACTTGAACTTGAACCTATTGCTACGTTCATTATAGGCCCATGATAGGCCATTTGAAAGTCTCAATGTCGAAGAAGATGCGTGAAAATTTTGCAATTTGCTTACAATATATTTAAATGCAATTGAATGCGCAATTCTGCTAATTTTAAGTAATGTGCCCTGCAATGCTCGACGTTCTGACTCTGAGGAAAGCTTCTGTCTTTTTTCCCACTTTTTGTATGCAGACAACCCTTGCCCGTCTCCACAGCGTTGGTATAGATACTGCATAAAGCAGTACAGTACCTTAGAAGAAGCTCATATTCCCCCAGTAAAAACTAGGGAAGGTAACTGGGCGAAAAGCAACCAAGAAAAGGCAAACACTTTTGCCGAGTATCTTGAAGACGTATTTTAACCTTATGAAGATAAAGGTTATCAAGGACTCGAATTAAGGTGCGAAGAAGATAGACCTATACAGTCGGTAACAGCTAAAGAACTTGCCAAAGAAATTAAAAAAGGCATAAATATAAAAAAGGCCCCAGGGTATGATTTGATTACTGGAGAAATTTTGAAACAATTTCCACGAAAATGTTTGAAAAAACTATAGCGCAGATTATAAATGCTGCATTTAAGTTGCGATATGTTCCAAACATGTGGAAAGTCGCGGAGGTAATAATGATACCAAAACCAGGCAAGCCACCTAACGAGGTAACCTCATATCGTCCAATATCTATACTACCAATGTTGTCAAAGTTATTCGAGAAAATGCTGGTAAAACGCCTCTACAATCGATCAGGTGCATAGAATCACAAATAAAATCGAAAAAGCATTCGAAAAGAAAAAAGTGTGCTTTACAATATTACTTGATATAGCACAAGCTTTCGATAAAGTCTGACACAAAGTTTTGATCCACAAACTACAAAGGCAACTGCCAAAGCAATATTCGACAATTCTGGAGTCATGCTGTGTCCCAGTTTCTAAAGTGAGTTTCTTAAAGCAGTAAAGCTAAGAAACGTTGGTATTCACCTTACAAATGCCTTATTTAGCCTTGTCTTTCTTGCCTATTGCCTATTATAAGTGTATCTAAGTCATTATGGTTATGGTATGAAACACCTTGTCTACTTAAAAAAAAACAGTTTTAATTATTTATTTAAAAGTTAATAGATTTTAACATTTGAACTAAAATTAGCTAGTTCAAATATTTTTGTGATACCTATTCTAATTCCCCACCATTTTCGACCTCGATTGATGCGTACCTATCTTATCTCTATACAAATCAGTTTATCATATTTTGCGGGACCTACCTGTTCAACTCTTATGGAGTTAGTGCTTGTCAATATTTTGCAATGCTGATTGGACATCATTAGTCTTGTGTTGCCTTTTGAATTGGTTCTTCTTCAACGATTCTCTTCATTTTAGTGCCGATCAAAACCATCAAGATCAAGAACCAACAAAAAAATCTTTGTCGCAAAATATGCACAAAACAGTTTCAAGTAGGCACCTAGATATTTAACATAATTCAAATGAACTAACGTCATTATGCTTTTAAAGCCATTTGTGAATCTATGCAAACTTTAAAATTATTCAAAATCCTTGTCGTCACTTCCAACATTATTTGGCATCACTAACAAAACGATATCTTCAAAGTTAATCGATTTTGTGTTTTGTTTGGCGTCTTTTTAACTGTGCCCAAATTTGACAACTGGCACATAAAATTCTACCAAACGCTAGGTATGTAAAATGCAAATTTAAATAACGAATCAAGAACTATTCTAGGTATAAAGTTGACATAGAAACGCAATAAAGACGAAGCTTTATGGTAATTTTATAAATAGCCTTTAAATCATGTCATTATCAATAGAACATAGAAAAAGAATTGGGTTTGCAAAAGAGCAAGATACCAAGAGTCAAGAGCCGCTTTATCGCAGAAGCTCTTGTTTGAATAAAAGTTTGTTGAACTCTAATAAAATTTAAATTTAAATTTTGTAACTAATGGGTGATATTGATATACCTATATTCATTCATCTAAAACAAAAAAAAATAAAAGACGTCATTTAGAATTTGTTTACAGACACGCATCATCGATAATACCGAAGATGGTCCATGCAAAGTTTAACGTTCTAAGCTTCCATTCCACGTGACTATAAAATGAGCCGCATTATGACTGTTTTTCTTAGTTACATAGCAGAATGTGGAAGTGCTTGGCACCCATTTGGCTGGGTAAGTTGCGAATACTATTCTATACTAAACTTAAAGATTGAATTTTCAATTTGAATTTTTTTTTAATTATAGGAGTCATTCTCCTGAATGCTTGTGTGAATACCAAAGACGCAGAAGAGTTAAATTTTAACAGGAGAGTCAGGCAGGCTTACCGAGATTATGAAATCAATCCGGATTCATTTAGACAAGTTCCAAATGTATTCAAGGTAGTTGAAGTGGTAAAGCCACAACTTGTTCAGGACAATGCTGGTACTATTAAAAAACCTTCGTACCAAGATTACGAGGTGAACCCGGAAAACTATTCGTCACAGAGATTCCAGCAAAAAATCGGACGCGATGTTGAGAGAAAGGTTGTTGTCAATAGGTCTAAGTATAGACCTCATCACAACCATTACTACGATGACAGTGATGAGTACTATTTGCTAAGAACTGTAAAGCATGCAAATTCAGATAGGGCAAAAGTGCGCGGTCCACTTAGGCATGCGTATCGAGAGTATGAAGTCAACCCGGAAAAATTTAGATACGTTCCAAAAAAAAAGGCTCCATTTTCACAGTACGCTGACGACAGTGAAGAAGAAGACGAAATTGTTGTTGTTGGCAGTGTTCAAGGTGCCCAGCCTATGGGCAATATATTTAAGAAATCGTATCGGGAGTATGAAGTTAACCCCGAAAAAGTCGCCAGTGGAATAAATCATCCATACCGGGCATATGAGATTAGCCCAGAAAAATTCAGATCTATTTCGCATAAAAAGAATAGAAATGCCGCAGCTTACAAAGATGAAGAAGATGACGAAGAAGATGAAGAAGAAGAAGAAGAAAAAGAAGAAGAAGAAGAAGGGGAAGAAGAAGAAGAGGAAGAAGAAGAAAAGCTTGTTGAGAGTCCCCATCATCATCATAATTATAAAACAGTTTTGCTAAGAAGTGCCCTTCCCGAGGATGAAGAGATTGAAGAAGGTAGTGGAGAAATGGAAGATGATATCGATAGCGAAGACTTTTTGAAGGTAACAAAGGACGACGATAAAAAAAGGATTCACAAAAATGCATCGAAGCATAGGCGACCATCGCATCACCATTCATCGCATCATCATTCATCGCATCATCAGTCATCGCAACATTATCCATCGCGTCATCATTCATCGCAACACTATCCATCTTATCCATCACATCAATATCACAATTCTCATCAACATAACTCATATCAACCACCTCACCAGCCTTATCATCCGCATCCGCAACCGCAACCCTATCCCCCATCCTATCCGACACATGGCGGAGGAGGTGGTGGCGGTAATGGTGGCGGTGGCGGTGGTGGTTCAGTATATATTCCAATACCGATTCCTGGACCCCCAGGTCCAGCTGGTCCAGCTGGAGCACCAGGCGCTATTGGAGGAGTAGGGCCAGTGGGCCCCCCAGGCACAGCAGGCAACCCAGGAGCCCAAGGTCCACCTGGAATGAATGGAATGGATGGAAAGAATGGAAAGGACGGCGAAGACGGCAGAGATGGCAAAGATGGCAAACCGGGTACAATTGGATACCCAGGAGAGCCTGGTCCCCCTGGTCCCCCTGGTCCCCCAGGATATACCGGACATTACTCACATGGACATCATCCACCATCACCCCCTTCACATCCACCATCTCACGGCGGATATGGTGGTCATGGAAAATATGGTGGATATTATCCAATTCCACCGATTTCCCATCCACCAAGACTGCCGCTATTATCACATAGGCCACCACTTCATGAGTCGTACTCCGCAAAGGAGACCGACAGCGAAAACGAAGGCGAAGGCGAAAGCGAAGGCGATGTAGAAGTCGAGTCATCATCGCCAGTAAAAGAGGCGTGAAGGCTGAAGTAATTTTAAGTTTTTTCTAGTATAATATGTAAATCTCACCTGAAAAATATAACCTACCTACAAACTCTTTGACAAGATAAAGTTTTATTTTTTTTTTTTTTCTCAAAATCTTACACTCGAAGTCCGTATACCTATGTATATTTGATGTTTATCTGATCAGAGACATCTTCCTCCAATTTTGTCGTTTTTTCTGCCATTTTTATACGAGTGTTTTGTGGCGTTTTTAGAGGCGTGTTTCGCGTCGTTTTTAAGGCGTTTTTTGTTGTGTTTTTGTGGCGATTTTAGACGCGGTTTTTAGAGGGGTTTTTTGTGGCGCTTTTTGTGTCGTTTTTTGAGGCGCTTTTAGTAGCGTTTTAGAGGCGTTTTTAAAGCGGAGCTTTAGAGGCTGTTTTTGTGGCATTTTTTTTTTTAACAGTATTTTTTGGGGCGTTTTTAGAGGCGTGTTTTGTGTCGTTTTTGAGGCGTTTTTAGTTGTGTTTTTGTGGCGATTTTAGACGGGGTTCTTAGAGGGGTTTTTTGTGGCGCTTTTTGTGTCGTTTTTTGAGGCGCTTTTAGTAGAGTTTTTAAAGAGGAGTTTTGAGCAGTATTTTTTGAGCAGTATTTTGAGGCGTTTTTAGTTGCGTTTTTTGTGGCGATTTTAGAGGCGGTTTTTGTGGCATTTTTTGAGCCGTTTTTAGAGGCATATTTAGTGGAGTTTTCAGAGGCGTGTTTAGAGTCGTTTTTAGTAGCATTTTTAAAAGATATTTTTATACGCGTTTTTGTGGCGTTTTTAAAAGCGTTTTAAGAATAGTATTTTAGTTGCATTTTTTGAGGCGATTTTCGTGGCGTTTTTGTATAAGCGCTATTAGTAGCGTTTTTAGAGGCATGTTTAGTGGCGGTTTTTGTGGCGTTTTAAGGTTCATTTTTAAAGGGGTTTTTGCAGTTGTGTTTCTTGCGTTTTTATAGGCTTTTTTTGTGGCGTCCTTTGGGACCTTTTTTAGATGTTTTAAGAGGCGTTTTTTGTGGCGTTTTTAGAGTCGTTTTTTAGTGCCGAGCTTAGACGCGTTTTTAGTGGCTTTTTTGTAGCGTTTTTAGTCGCGTGTTTAGAGGTGTTTTAATAATGTTATTTCCCAAAACATTTTAGAAATACCATATGAAGTAGTAGTAGGAACAAAAATTTTAGGAGTCCCTGAAGAAAATTGTTCAGAAGAAACTTCCAGAATAGCGGTGAAAAGAGCTGTTAAAGAAGCTTTAATTCGGTGCTCTGGTTTTCAGAAGTGCTTTACAATATATCAAATTTGTTTCAACTTTGTTAAATACTCTTTTATATCGACATAAGGCTACCACATTTTACGAATTCCTTAACCCTTATACTAATGTTCGCCCTTAAGGCTACGTTTGTCAGAAAACACCAGAGTACAAAAATCAGACATAATCTTAAAGTTATTTCTACGTCCTTTCAAGAGCAGAATATTTCAAAGGTCTATATTTAAAATTATGGCTTTCAAGAGAAAATGAAGCCTTATTTTTCACATTGAAAGCAATTAGTTGATATGATCTAGGCAGTATTGGTTTTGTATGGAAGGTACCAGAACTATACTTGACCGATATAACCCCTGTACCCCTCATAAAGTTTGATTCGCCTAGGTCGATTCGTTTGGACGCTATCGTGTTTTCAACAGACAGACAGACGGACATAGCTAAATCGATTCAGAATGTGATCCTGATTCAGAATATATATACTTTCTGAGGTCTCCGGTGACTACTTGTCCTTCTTGGCGTTACAAATGTTATAAAAACGCCTTCTGTCACGTTGAAAATTGCCGGTTCACACAGTTGGCAGGTGTTCTTTCGAAGAGGCCCGTAGTATCAGCTCTTCCTTCTTGCTTAACATCCAGCACTCGGTGCCATAAATCAGAACTGACAGAATAAGTGTTCTGTAGAGCATACATTTCGTCCTTCGAGTAATTCTATAGTAATTCTTCGCCGAATCTACACTAGGAAGTCATTCGTGGAGATCATGTTTACTCCGAGGTAGGTGAACTCCTTAACCTCGAAATTGTTGCTATCAACAGCGACGTTTTGTCCTAGGCGGTGGACATAAGATTGTTTTCTTGTTGATAGCATAAACGGAATTCGACTGTTCTTTAATCCACGTGAATGCTTCTATCACGACACTCTGGCAACGACCAATGATATAAATATCGTCCGCATACCCCAGTAGCTGATCGGACCTGTTGAAGATAGTAAAATCCGTGTTGACACCTCCCCTATGCACTATCTGCTCCAGCACGAGATTGATGAAGTTGCACGACACCGCGCCACCTTGCAAAAATCCGGTGCATGTTTGAAATAATTCGTAGAAGTTACTTCCAAACGAAAATTCGGTTTATAGTTGATCTGCGAACCCGGAAGCCACACTGATGGTACGTGGCGATAAGTGTGTTGCAAAACGGTGTAACACGCTCACCTTTACCCTGGAGTGACAATGGGGAGAAAGTTGCGTTTAGGGTAAGAGTTGGCTAGTTTTAAATTATTGTACCTAGTTGTAGTATTGGGCCTAAATTAAGTGTTAGGTTAGATTAGGTATAGTTTAGGATAGTTAGGATTAGTTTCACGGTTCTTTCCCGTCCTCCCTCAGGGGTAATGGCAAATGTCCTTAGGCACTTTCCGTCGCTTCACTCTTCTTTTCTATCCTATCTTTTTACGTCCGTCCGAAGTCTGATTAGAGTAGCTTTCTTTCTTCTTTTTGTTTTTCTCTTTTGAATTATTGGCATGGATGAACACCCCCGTCCGACGAGCTCTAGCCGAGCAACCACAAGCACGCCGCGCCCTCCTCACCTTTGCCGAAGCTGCCCCTGTGGCTCTACCTTGGCTCACAACAGTTTAGATATCAATTATTTTCTCCGCGGTGTTGATCATAAAAGATATCAGACTGATAAGAAATCTTAAATTTTTTTGGAGTTGAGTGCCTGATTACCTATACTCGCTTTAAATAAAAAAAATATAGATGGCGCAACAGGCGTGTATACACCCTAGGCTTAGCTTCTCGCAGCCATTCGTTAGTGTGTTTTCATTTTTGGGACGAATGAAATGGAAATTTAAAAAAAAAATTGTTTTTAGAAACAGATATGTTGCAAAGTAATTGCCTGCAGACGACGTTGCTATCGCTGACCTTTATTGTAAACAAGTGGCAGCGAATGGAGCCACCCGTATGAAAGCAATCCGTCTGTGGACCAGTCGACAAACTGGTCACTCTTCTATTCTAGATAAAGTAGAATACATCCCAAAAATTACTGATTACACCCTCCCCCAGTTTCAATATTCAACAAGAATTTTTATTTTTAGCGCCATGCATTGACGGTATACAATTTATGATTTTATAAATATGCGAGGTGCCACACCCCTTTGTCTAATTTGGACCAAACTTCGCAGAGCCACTTGCAGGCTAATACGGGAGATTTCTGAAAATTTGAACTTAGTCGGTTCTGAGGTTTTCGAAATATGCAATTTAGAATGTTTCATATTGTATAGGAGATGCCACGCCCCTCTGTCAAATTTTGATCAAACTTCCCAAAAACTCTCGCAGGCCAATACGGAAGATTGGCTGAAAATTTGAACTCAGTGACTTTGAAGGTTGTTGAGAATAAGATGGACAATGGTTTTTTTTTTGTATGGGAAGTGCTAAATCCAACGGGTCGCATTTTGGCTTGCACCATGTGATCTCGTTGTTTCTACATAATTCGTCAACGCACGCCGTCATAAACGCCATATAATGTGAACTCGGCATTTGACTTGTTGCTACTGGGTGGCTGACATTAATTTCTTTGAGTGGCTGAAATTGTATCTTTTAAAGAAGGATTGTAATTGCGTAACTTTTGAAGCAAACAAACTGTTTTGTTAATTATTGTATGTTTTTCGAGTGCAATGTAACTGTGTAACTTTAATTTCTGATTGTATCTACTTTTTCACACTAACCACTGAGCTACTGTGCCCATTATACCTGCTTTAGGTATAAATACCGCCTTTACCTCAGATCAAGCACCACGTATAGTCTAGTTCTAGTGCCTTTGAAAGCACTATAGACAAATTGACCCTCAGCCTCAATCTCATATACATTCCATATAGGCTTGTGTAGTTCACGAACGAACTAGTTCAATGAACTAGTTCACTATAGTGAACTATAGTATTAAATTTTTTATTTTGACGGTCACAATAGGTAATTTTATATAGAAATTTGGGCACTCAAAATGATTATTAGTACCGCGCAATGCTTTTCATACAAACGGAATAAGCTAAAGCTAAGCACACACGATGTCAGATCTGTCAATCCTCTGACAATGACTGACTATAAGCTTACAATAGCCAACTATCTTACAATACAAAATTGTCCGTTCACATTCTGATAACGTTGTCAGGTTGAAAATTGTGTGTTCACACGGTTGTCAGATATTTGAATATGAAAAATTGGTCTATCCGTTGTCAGACATTGTCAGACAAATTAAAATGTATGGTCCTTGGTTTTTGCAGTACGGATAATGGACCAAAATATTGTACTTGCGTTTATTTTAAATCTACGTATTAGAAGACTGCGAGGATGATGAATTGACACAAAAACGACGTATTGTTTGGACGAAGGAGTGCGGGTGGCCCGTTGTCAGCAGGAAGGATTATACTCCAAATTCAAAGCTGAGGAGACGGAACTTTATCACAATTTTTTGCGAATGGACTCAACACAATTGTAGCTTTGGTGACTCCACACATCAAGATGCCAGTATACGCGAGCATCCAGGGTACTCATTCCATAAAATTTAAGACGACTGTCGTCCAAGCGATAGTAGTGCACGAGATCGTCTTTTATTTGCTTCACGTAACTCTACCACCATCGTTTATTTTGCACAAAGTTTGAGAACTTTCGGTACCTTTCAGGAGCCCACAAACAGTAGTTGAAAAAAGGACTAGACGTCATCGTTATTGTCATAAATAACACTTGACAAATAACAATGAGTTATTATGTAATTTAAATCGTAAAAAAATCTGAATTCAATTGCTCGCTTTAAAATTCCTGTAAAAAGCTTAAAACTGTCTGCAAAACAAACAAATCAATGCTTGACGATATCTAATTTTATTAGCTATCGTGCAAACGCTGTCGTCTGGACGATAGTGCTCTGTCGATTATTGAGCTACAAGAAGCAAATGTTGGATCGTAGAAACGATGTCGTGGAGACGATAGCAATTTTCAATGTTACGTGATGCAAGACTATCGTCGAAACGGTATCGTCATGCGATTATTGAATGAGTGCCCAATAAATCGATACGGTTTCATTGGCAGCTTGACCCAACTTTGTTTACACAGTAAACAGTGAGTGCTATGGAAGGTTTTAATTTTTGTTTTTCGACCAATAATATAGGCTGGACCCAGCCATATTGTAAATAAGCATCCATTAGTTATTAGTAGATAAGGCGATTTCTTTTCAGCTTCAGTAGACTCTACGCTTCTCTGTGAAAAGTTGATTGCAAACTGGACATTGACAGACTTTAACTTCATAGCAGTCAATAACTGCGCACCCCACCTCATTCGCCAACAATATCGGAAATCGGAGTTTAAGTTCTTTTAGTAAATTTCCATTCATTTAATGACTAACCTTCACAGGCGATACCGTTTCTGTTTATTTAATTAATTATTTAGAAAAACAGTACAACAAGATTGCGGTGGACAAACAAGTCAAATCGCATCGCCCAATATAAGAATGGTATGTCTGCAAAGTTAAGCTTATTCCACAAGAGAGCTATGGAAAGAAACACAAAATGCAAATATATATGCTAATTCCAGATGTGATGTCCACAAGGTATTGAGGCAGATGGAACGTATCACTTGAATTCTATGCGTTCTTTTAAATTACGTTCTTAAAAAGCTTTCATCTTTGAGGTAAAACTCCGATTAGAACTTTTTGCAAATGTAAATGGGATCAAACGAATTAATTTGTGTCGTAGGAATTAATTATGCACACACAGAATAGATTTTTTCTTGGTAGGTATAAAAGCTGGCAGATCGCTCGCAATCAATATAGTTACCATTGAGGATGCGTCAACATATCATTTGGCTAGGATTAGGTAATTTACTTCGAGAAGAGAATATGGGACAGATAAGTCAATAATACAACCTTTTTCAAATTTCAGGTGTTTTGCTGCTATCCTTGGGCTCTTTTGCCCAGGAAGTGGAAGAGAATAACGCATTTGTTGCACAACCAGAGTATGTCGCAGAGGAATCGGTGCAAAATGATATAACCGAGACAACTGAACAAAATGTAAGCGAAGTTGAAGAGGATACAACTGAGGACGATGAAGAGCCAGCTGAAGATGGCGAGCAGACTGCTGAAGATGAGGAAGAAGTCCCCACTGCCTTACTTTACTCATCAAAATATCCAGGCTATGGTGATTACCAAAGCGGACATCAACAAAGTCAATATCCAGGCTATGGACAACATTATCCAGAGCAAAGTTACCCCAGCCATGGCAGTGGCCCAATGAAAGGCGGCTACCCAAGTCATGGTGATTATCCAAGTCATGGTGATTATCCAAGTCATGGTGGTTATCCAAGTCATGGTGGTTATCCAAGTCATGGCGGCTATCCAAGCTATGGTGGTTATCCAGAAGAAGCCCCTCACCAGAGCTACCCAGGACAAGACTACCAGAATAATTGGTACCCAAGCGGAGGGCATGGCGGCTACCCAAGCCACAAGCCCAGCTATCCATCCCACGGACACTCGTCGTCAAAACCAAAACCAAAACCAAAACCACCAACAATCCCACACAAGCCATACAAACCAACAAGACCACATAAGCCAAGCAAACCAAGCAAACCCTCATATGGACATGGACCTTCTGGTCACGAACATGCTGGACCACACTATCCAATCTTCTCAGGCTATCCAAGTTTGTCAAATCATGGTGGCTATCCACCATTGTCGACTGTGAATGGCTGGGATAATCGCCCACATCCTGGACCCCCAGGCCCACATGGACCACGTGGCCCACATGGACCACCCGGCCATCCTGGACCACCAGGACCACCTGGCCCACCAGGCAAACCTGGTAACGCAGGACCACCTGGACCACCTGGACCACCAGGTCATCCACACTATTACCACCAAGGAGGCCATAAGCCATCTTACCCCCAACATGGCAACGATTACCCTCACGGAAACTATGGTGAATACAATCCCCATGACAAACCATTCCACAGTATTCGTACCCAGGAGAACTAAACTGATTTGATTGTTAGATACCCGAAAATAAATAAGATGAAGTAAATTGAAGATGCATTATTTCTATGTAGGGGTATAGCATTTTCTTAGGTCTTTATTGCTGGCCAATATTTCGAAAGCCGCAAAGAGTATTACAAATAATATCTCAAATTTTAGTCTCCGTGACTCTGTCGCTGCTGACTGTAACTGCTACACGTTTTTCCTCGGCTAGTTGCAGGTTCTTGCATCAAGTGAGGCAGACTCAAACTATCCAAACAGCTTCGTTGCAGTCGCCGTATAACTCCTCGACGAGTTTATCACTATGACAAATTTGTTTTTTGGTAGAAATGCGGCGAAACTACCAACTATTGGAAGATTGGTCTGATTGTGCCCCTTTTGAAGAAAGGGAATAAAAGGGATTGCTCCAATTACAGGGGTATCGGGTATATCACTTTTAAGTCTCCCCGGAAAAGTCTTTGCCAAGGTGCTCGAAACGCGCTGCAGAGCTGTAGTCAAATCAGGACTAGGTTTATGAGCAGTGCGGTTTTCGTCCCGCAGAAGCACAACCGACCAGTTATTCATTCTCCGAATGGTACTTGAGAAGGCTTGGGATTGGGAATAAACAACGACCGAGTCTATCAAGGTAAGCTGTGGAGCACATTACAGGAGTATGGAATTGACGGTTCTCCCTTGAGTATCATTTTCAATAACTTTACACAAGCTAGTAAAAGCTGCGTTCGGGTAAACAGCGTTAAATCAATACCTTTCACCGTGGGCGTTGGACGACGCCAGGGGTGCGTCTTGTCCCCTCTCCTTTTCATTACTTATAAGGACTGATACAGCGCAGTCTTGGCGAAGAACCTTTCGAATTGGGAGATCTGAGGATCGGTCATTTGCTCTTCGCCGATGACTTGGTCATCCTTGGGTCCTCTCAGACTGAACTTCAGCGCGCACTCGATAGATTTGTATCCGTTTGTGTTGAAGCTGAGATGAAAGTAAACGTGAACAAATTTGAGGTGATGATCGTCTCCAGAACGCCAGTTCAATGCACTCTGCAAGTTAGTGGAGTCTCATTGAAACAGGTGGAGAAGTTTAAGTATCTCGGGGTCTTATTCGCGAGTGATGAAATGGCCAATGACGAGTTTTCCTGTAGGATTGGTCAGGTCGGGTCAATTTTAAGACAGCTTGGTTCTTCTGTTATTAGGAAGAATGAACTTGGTATCAAAGCTAAGCTGTCAGTCTTTAATTCGGTGTTTGTTCCAACTCTGACCAATTTTTTTTTTAATACTTCTACCGGGAAATGCCTATAACCTACAACGCTTCATCAGCGTAAGATGCTAACTTGCCTAATAGGGCTCTATGCCAGACTCGGTCAAATGCCTTTGACCATAAGCGCGTTATGTAGCTTAACAGGTCTCCAGTGGAACGACGGCTCCGAAATCCGTATTGCCTGTCGCTAATTAATCGGTGACCTCCTAGATATTTAATTATTTCGACATTTATTTGCCTTTTCCATTACTTTTGAGATCATTGACACTAAAGTTATTACTGATTGCCTTTGCCATGGACCAGAACGATCTATGGTCATGAGGTTTGGGTATAATGACCGAAAGAATAAGATTCGCGGATACAAGCTGTCGAAATGAGATTCCTCCGTTGTATTGCTGGTGTGACCCGTAGAGATCGCATTAGATATACCGGAATATGTAAGGTACTCAATGTCGAGCAGCTATTGGAATGTCCTGGAACTTGCGAAGTCGCGCTCTTCCTTTACTGCGCCGTCTCTCGGGTGTGGATTCGAAGATCTTTCGGACGGAGTCATTCGCGTCCATTCGCTCTAGAATGACCCAGCCACTTCAGTCATTGGACCTTCACTCTTCTGGCTACGTCGATGGCGCTGTACAGCCGCGTACAGTTTTTCGTTGTATCTCCTCTCCTCCTTTTTTTACCGTCTATGCATTCGGGACTGAAACAAACAAGGGTTACCTAATAACCTAATACCTATCCGCTTTTGATAAAGTCCATGCCACTGCGCCATAAAGAAAGACCTCATATGGTCTTAATCTTTTAAAGGGTCACGTTTATTTGTTCAAGAGAGGGTCTTTCTATTCGCCTCAAAAATAAAAACTCACACAAGCGAATGGCTTCTAGTGTCCCTCATTGACCTGTAGCGCGAATTTTTGTTTTTACTTCTGGCATCACGAAAAATACGTTGGAGTCCCTACGATGTAAACTTCAAATAGAACTAATTTCTACTCGAACTGGCTTCACTGAATATTAATACCCAACTCACCTATTGAATAGACATCAGCCACACTTCTTGAAAGCGAATGGTCAGAAGCTATAGGTGCGGGGTTAGACTGTTTCGGTCACCCTTTGTCTGTTTCTGAAGACTAACCGCTAATAGGAAAAGCTGACTACGTCAGTCAATTCCACCTTCACCACTGGTGGAACTTTTAAACTCTGTTAGAAGGGACAGGCGGGGGGTTAGACTGTTTCGGTCACCCTTCATCGCTCTCTCAGAGGCTACCATCAGCGGGGGTTTAGACTACTTCGGTCACCCCTCTGCTCTCCCCGAACACCAACCGCCGACTGGAGGAGCTAACTACATCAATCAACCTCATCTCATCTCGACAATTCGAGGACCCCGTCAGAGGCAACAGATGGGTTGGACTGCTACGGTCACCCCTCGCCTTTTCACCAAAGAGAAATGTCTGTCAAAGGCAATAGGCAGGGGGTAGACTGTTACGGTCAACCTTCACCCTGACCCGAAGACTAAGCCGCAACCAGGAGGTGAAAACTCATATAGGATTTGACTGCCTCAGTCACCATCAAGACCTCTCAACGAGGTGGAACACCTAAATTCACAAGTAGCAATAGAATTCCCAAGGTAGGTAATGGAACATAGACCTAAAACCTCCTGAAAGAACTAAGTCGCAATATGAGAAACTGTAGAAAGTGCATGGGTCCATGACGCGCATTTATTACCCCTCTGATGCTTGGGGTCACTGTTGGAGCTCCATTTCGGAACTTAATCGCAGGACTTGCGTTCGATATTGCAAACCCCTATATATAAGTTAGCTACTCGACTTTTAGATTCATGTTATTTATTGTGTATACCTACCGACTTCTACAAGAGTAATAGAATAAATTACCTTAACAAATTATTACCTACGTCAATCCGTCTTATTTATTCAGTCATAAAATGCAAAAATAGGTCAAAAATCTGTTAATCGATTTGCTGGGATATAATGAATTTGTCAAGTTGTGTTTGCTTGGTTTGAGAATTAATTATTGTCATTTTCGTAGAATATCTACTACTATAAGCTTAGATACATTTACATAGTTACACTCATTTTGCTGATTTGTATGCTAATTGATATAAGAATGAGACCGTTGAACCGCGAAAACTAATTATAATGATATGAATACATAATAATATTAAATTCATTCGCGTATGACCGTTATTTTGTTGACAACCATTTAAGGCGTTTGTTTTTTAGTTTTTGGTTCTCAAATAGGCTTAATTGTGAATATATGTTCAGTGGGCAGCTTACATATTCCATTTGGTTATTCAGCTTAATTGACTCTTCATATACATAATTAGGAGGCAATAAAGCGGTTAACAATATCTTATTTGTTTGTGAAATTGGTGTTGATTAAAAGTATCAATGTAAAATTTATGTAAAAACAAACAATTTCTATGTAGGAGAATGTTAAGGCAAACTTTCAAGAAACTGGAATCATGATCTGTCATTTATATTCTTGAGAAAGCCTTTATTTAGCAAAAAATTAGAGAAACTTCAATATACGCTGGTGCTATAATTAGCAATTTTTTTTTTTAATTTCGCTACTGTATAATCTTGTTTTTATTAAATTTTAATTTTATGTGACACAAATTGCATTTTACGATTGTTTCCACTGCGTCATCGTATAGCTATGACAAGCAATAATAACTATGTCCTTAGAAAGTTTCTCTATTCGGCATTAGATTGGATGATTGGTCGGGAGAGCCTTTACCGGCCCTGGCATTGCGGCCACTCTAAAGGAGCCTATTGTGCCATCCCTGGTAGGGTCCTAGAGCCATCTTTTGACTCCGGAGACAGTCAGGGAGATAAGAATCTTCTCTGGGGGTAACTCAGCAAGTTTTGCTGTATGGTGACGATTTCTTCGCCAAGGACTTTCTTTCTGAGACGTAAGAGAGCCGGACATTCTGTGAGAATATGAAGAGAGGATTCATCACTCTACAGACACAGTCTACATGTGGGGTCTGGTGAGATTCCAATTCGGTGAAAATGTTTTTTCATAAGACGATGGCCAGTAATAATACCTGTCAGGATTTTTAGGTTGTTTTTGCCCAGATTAGTAAGATAGCATGCTTTCCTGGGGGAGAATTTTGGGAAGAACTGTTTGGTGCAGTTCTGCCCAGGTGTTTTAAGCCAGAGTTTATTAGATTCGATTTGAGGTAAGCTCCTAATGTTTTCCCTAAAGCATCCCTTACTGGCACCGCAGAGGGGTTCAGGTCCGACTAGTGGCGTTGTCTCACCGACTTGGGCCAGTGAGTCAGCCGTTTCGTTTCCAGTAAAGTCCCTGTGGGCTGAAATCCAGTGTAGGATGACTAGGTTTTTTGCTAGTTCGCAGATGGCCATATAAGTTTCTAGGACCAGCTTCGATTTTATAACATCAGATGAGTCCAGAGCTTTAATAGCAGCTTGACTGTCTGAGAAGATAAATATGATTTTACCACTTGTATTTGAATTTAAATTTATTCTAGCGTAATGGTTGATGGCAAGGACTTCAGCCTGGAATATGGACGAGTACTTGACTAGGCTGACTGAAAAGGTTCGCTTGAGGCGATTCTCCAAAAATGCCAGATCCAGTCCCTGAATCCATGTTGCAACCGTCTGTGTACCAGACTAGGCCAAGTCGCGATGAATTGGGTTTGTATTTTTCCCATTCTTCCCTTAGCGGAATGGTGATAGAGAAGTTTTTATAAAAGTCGTATTCCGGTAACATGTCGTCTAGAAACATGTTGAATGCTCTTTTAGGCACCATAGTGTCAATCAAAGACAGGTGACCTCCACGATAGGAATTGGTGTCGATATAGAATAGACGATGAATTTTTAGACTTGCTTCCATTTGAATGTATACCTACTTATATAGGTGATAAGTCTAGGATGGCATTCAGTGCAGTGGTCGGGGTGGAACGTTGACAGCCCGTCATGCAGTTTCTGGCTATACGTTGAATCCGTTCTATCTTCTTCACTGTAGTGACTTCGTTAGTCTTCGCCCACCCGACCACGGCAGCATAGGTGATCGCTGGTCTTATCACAAGCGGATATAGCCAGTACATCATCCGGGGTCTTATACCCCAATTGTTACCGCAGACTCGACGGCAGATCCAAAGAGATCTGGTGGCTCTGTTTGCGATGCGTTCTATTTGTGGATTCCATGATAGTTTGCTGTCAAGGATGATTCACAGGTATTTGGCATCCCGTAAAAATTCAATGGTTTCGCCTCGCTCTGCCTAAGTAACCTATACCGGATCCGGAGGAGGTAGCAGTACAATGTTGAAAAAAAATTTGAAATCGGTCAAATAGTTCCAGAGTTAGTCCCTACCACACCTCTACCTACCCCTCTCCCGTCTTCAACTCAGTCCTTACGTAAACTGTACTGATCCGAACGGTGCCACGATGACAACGGTAAAAGAATTCTTAAACCCGCCTATTAGTTCGAGAGATACCCTTTACCTCCCCCCTTTATTTTTACTCTACAACTACACTATGCCAGTATGAAAAATTGCAAAGCCATACGTCAATGGACATAATGCTTTACATAAATGAAAATCCGAAAAACAGGTACGAATTGATTATTTACACCTACTACGCGATCATGACGTTACACTTTCCATGCAGGCAGATCTCAAATGTAGTTTGTTTTATGCATAACCATTCCCATCAAAATCAACTACGCCATTATGAGCATGTAGGTACAATGTGCATTCTGAATGCGCAGCGTGTGAGTAATAATAATTATTCTATTTTTGGAAACAACCCCTAAGCACAACTGAAATCGATGAAGCAATTTTGTTTGTACTTGGCCAAATAAGATCTATTTTCAATTTATTATATCTCACCCTCTGGATGGCCCAAAAAGATGAATTTTAGCTCAAAATACTCGGTGAAGTATTTACTAATAATTTGAAGCATATCTTGAATTGATATACATAAATCTATGAGTGTAATGGCAAGATAACCGTAAAAAGGGCGAAATAGAAAAGTGTGTTTGAAATCTTTTTCAACCCTTGTAGTACGAATTTTGAAAAACAATGAATGAGACGTATAATAATTTTGACTTATCTAACAACATACAAACTTTAACGTTCATACGGCTAACGGTTTTTGAGACCCCCCTTACTCCCCGCGAACCCTTTACTCCTGAGCAATTCTCACTTTCCACTTTCTAGCAGTATCACCCCATTCTTACAGAATTCCTCTTGAATATCCTTGGAGTACGGACGCTGGAGTTAGATGAAGCGATATAGTCTAGTCATTTTAGCATAAAAAAGGTGTAAATCTCGGAATGAGAGATAATATGCTGAATTTTTGTATATACCTTAATTTTGCCGTTCTAAATGTTCTCTCAAAAGTCTCATAAAATCTCGTGTCTGTGTCGTAAGTTATTAAAGGTCAAAGGTCAACAAAATCTGTTTTTCGCGATTATCTCAGTTTCTATTGCTCCGATGATGTTAACATCTACTACAAAATTATAGAACATAAAATTAGCAAAAAATTTGCAAATTCCGAGGTTAAACGCTAAAATGACTGGACTAATAGTTAACTTTTGTTTTAGGTATATTTTTGGTAATACAAATTATGTTACCCACCATAATCTATTTTTAACCGGGTTTCTGGTCAAAAAATCTGATTTTAACTTTTGACCGGATTTTTTGCCTTATTTAGAAAATAAAAATCCGGCATTCGATCAGATTTGACCGGATTCACTTTTTTTTAGTGGCAAAACTGGTCATCGGCAATAACTCAGAGTCAGACCCAGCAAAATTTCCAAAATAGGAGAAATTAATTATCTTTATTTCTCATAGAGAGTACACAAACCGAGTTCAAAATGTTCCCATACAATTTTTTAAATTTCGAAATATCCTTCCTTATTCCTTGTATATACGTTATAAAGGGGATCTCTGTGCAAACTTTCTGCTTTGTAGAGCAAAGGGTTTGAGCTGGGCATTGATGATCAGTGAGTTGTAAACTTTATTTTTATATTATCAAATAAATAAAGATGATTGTTAGCTATGGAATCGAATTGTAGAGGTCGTTAAAGGCGGCAGAATTTAATAAACCTACTAACGGCAAATGCGTAAATCCGACACTGATCACTGATGAGGGCAAGACAAAGTTTAATGCTTTTAACAACTATGGACACCAAAAAACGACGTGTCGGACAGAATGTCACTAAAGTCGGATATAACTTTGAGCTGATTAAGGACTTTGTCTATCTAGGCTCTGCTATGAACTTAGACAATGACACCAACGAACGCTGAGATTAAACAAAGAATAACGACTCTTGCCGTTGTCAATCGCTGTTTCTTTGGGCTAAAGCTACGATTACACGGCCATTTTTTTCGAGTCATTTAAATGGCGCTCTGACGTAAAAATCCCGTCACGAAGCAGTCATTTAAATGTTGCTCTGTGTGATCGCCATTTTTGGCAGCGTCATTTAAATGACTAGGAAAATGGCGCACCAAATGACATGAATTTATTAAGTTCCATTTAAATGGCGGAAAAAAATGGCCATGTGATCGCTCTTCAATGACGCCTAGGACAAATGACTAAACTTTTTGGCTTTTGTGTCATTTAAATGGCATCCCAACGGAAAATTCTAAATGACTCGCAGTGTCCGTCATTTGATTTTGGGACACAAATGACGATGATGGTCATTTCTTGTGATCGCCATTTTTTCTAATGACGAATCGTAGCTTTAATGTCGCTCTAATGCGACATTTTTCCCTGACGTCACAGCGCCATTTAAATGACTCAAAAAAATGGCCGTGTAATCGTAGCTTAAGAAAGCAATTGATTAGCAAAGCCTTCTCTCGTACAACCAAAGTGAACCTTTATAAGACCCTATTCATCCCAGTCATTCTCTATGGTGCAGATGCATGAACTCTATCAAAAGCGGATGAGGATTGAGGTTACTCTTGGTTGCTTTGAGAGAGGAAAATTCTTCGAGTAATTTTCGGTCCCGTCTGCCTCTGCAGCGAAATCGACCCAGCCAGAAGAGTGAAGTTCCAACGACTGAGGTGTCTGGGTCATAGAGCGAATTGACGCGAATGCTCCACACCTGAGAAACGGCACATTAGAGAAGACCGCGACTCAGGTGACGAAAGTAATTGGAAGGGGACCTGACCCAAATTAGCGTTCGAAACTGTGATATTCGGCCAAAGATCGTGCTGGCTGGAGACGCTTATTGGTTGAGGCCCAAGTCCACCCCGGACTCAGGTGACGAAAGTAATTGGAAGGGGACCTGACCCAACTTAGCGTTCGAAACTGCAGATATTCGGCCAAAGATCGTGCTGGCTGGAGATGCTTATTGGTTGAGGCCCAAGTCCACCCCGGACTGTAGCGCCCATCGTTGCCGATGTGGCAAGATCGTGCACTTATGGCACATTTTTATTAAAATGGCACTGTGGCTCGAAAACATTTTATGTGGCACTTTGATTTTGATTTATAAGATTAAATATTATAAACAAAAAAATAACATTTATTATAGGTTCACCAGACATCATTTGCATTTACATACAGAATTTACATTCATAGTCGGAGAATGCAATATTTTTTAATAAGCCCGAAGTCAGAACTGACTTGAAATTTTGTGTTCAAATTTTTGAAAGTTTGTTGTGACCGAATTTATAAAAGTTTCGAAGAACACTCCATCGCTTTTATCTAATTGTACTATGGTGGCACGCAATAGGTCAAAATGGCACCTTTTTTTGTCAGTGGTGGCACGGACAAAATATTTTATGCGGCAACGCTGACTAGCGCCACCTAAGTACGTAAGTTGAGTTAAACATGCGATACAGTAAAATGTTTTTGCTTATTGGGAGATACTCTTCCATGTTCAATTGCAAAAAAGATAATGCTATCCAATACATTCAAGCAAGTTCTGAAACCAGTATGGCCCCACGCCTACGGGCACCAGCTTTGACCATTCACATGCGAAACCAATTTGCAAAAAAATCCAAGTTTTTTTTTAAATACAAAGGAACATAATTAAAATTGGAGTTAAAAAAAGTTGCTCAATGGTACCGAAGTAAAACACAACTGACAATGTAATCAGGTGATTAAGGCGGGTAAAACCTGTTGATTTATACGAGTTACTTTCGACCAAGAAAGTATGTAATATTTTTAAACAAAAAAATTATAGAAATCCGACAAAGGACGAATTTTTCTTCTCAATTTGTTCAAATGAGTCAAAAATAAATTTCCGATTAGTCGAACAACTAGATGCAAGTGCAATCCCATTCGGGGGTGGCGAAAATCAGTCATTCCGCTTGGGAGGTTTCTTTAGATCGGTTTAAAGTCCTTCACTATTGCAGAAGGATCACTCGCATAATAGCTCTGCAATGTCTTTCGATGATTTTTCCCTTCATGCTATATAGAGGTTCTGTCTTGCCCAACTCTGTCTTTCCTTCTCAGTATACAATTTACAGATAATCGGAATTTCCTGTCTTATCTATCCTCATTTCCTGTGCATTTTTCCCTACACTAAAAGAGTACTTGGCCATAATCTATTACAAAACAAAAAGTAAAAGATATGCTAACATAATTTCAATGGCGCTTGTATTTGGATCAATGGCACCGCGAGTTTGAAACTGATTTAACATAAATAATACATCTGGGCAAAGACCGATCCAATGTAACCTTTACACAAACGTATTTCTTCTCTTTACTTGATTTCAAATTTACTATCGCAGTTAGCCGACAACAGCCCAACCATGTAAGAACTTAAATACAAATTGATATCATTACATCAGAAGTCAACACAGAACAGAACAGATTTCGTACGAAGTTCGTATGCAAGAATTTCTCTAATCAAAATGGATTGAAAGCTTTTATCTAAGTATGCTAATTAAGTCAGACATTGGATAGTGAAAAGCTCGCTTTTAACACATATTCCAGCAAATTTCTCTTTGATTAGCAATTCATAGTTAGTTTTTGGAAAAAGCCATCTTAAAGACTTGGGGATGGTAAATTATGCAAGCTTATCGATTGAAGATGTTTGCAAAAATACATAGCTAATGCGCTCCATATAGATGTGAACCAGAAATTATATAAAAGGAGTGAGGAGAAGTCACTACGTACAGATAGAGTTCAGCATGCGGCAGATTTTGATTCTTGGTAAGTTGGCATATATTCATTTATTTTCTTTTTGTTTTCATTTTTATAGAGATTTTTCTTTTTTCTTAAACAGGTCTGCTAGTATGCATTGTAGCCGTGGCTACAGCTGCATCTCTGCGTCCTTCTGTAAATCTAAAACAGACTAATGGTTCATCAAATGGAACTGCTACAATCACACCCACTAGACCAAGTAGGCCAATTTTTCCTGGTAGACCAGTTAGACCAACACTCATAACACCCCCAGTCGATCCCGTCGAACCGGTAGACCCTGTCGACCCCGTCGATCCGGTAGACCCTGTCGACCCCGTCGATCCGGTAGATCCTGTTGACCCTGTCGATCCCGTCGATCCGGTAGACCCTGTTGACCCCGTCGATCCCGTCGATCCGGTAGACCCCGTCGATCCTGTTGATCCCGTCGATCCTGTCGATCCCGTCGATCCTGTTGATCCCGTCGATCCCGTCGATCCCGTCGATCCCGTCGATCCTGTCGATCCCGTCGATCCTGTGGATCCCGTCGATCCTGTCGATCCCGTCGATCCTGTCGATCCCGTCGACCCTGTGGATCCCGTCGATCCTGTCGATCCCGTCGATCCTGTCGATCCTGTCGATCCCGTCGATCCCGTAGATCCCGTCGATCCTGTCGATCCCGTCGATCCTGTTGATCCCGTCGACCCCGTCGATCCTGTCGATCCTGTCGATCCCGTCGATCCTGTCGATCCTGTCGATCCCGTCGATCCCGTCGATCCCGTTGATCCCGTCGATCCCGTCCATCCAAAGCCAGGACACCCAACAAAACCACACAAACCACAAAAACCACACAAACCAAACAAACCACACAAACCAAACAAACCAACCAAACCACATAGACCACACAGACCACACAAGCCGCAACGCCCACACCACCCACACGAGCCACACCACCCACACCAGCCACACCCATCGCCACCACAATATGGCCATTACCCCCAATACTACCCACACTCCGACCCACACACCGACCCACATCAAGGAGATTATTTTTCATCGTTAGACTACTATTATCCACCCCCCCAACAGCAGCAGGAATATTATCCCCAACAATATGAGGACTTCTATCCGCATTCGGAGGAATTTCCTCCCAATTTAGAGAACTTGTTGGATCTCCATCAAGAATCATTTGATTACTTCTTACCGTCAGGACTACAGGAAGGCTGCACAGGCACAGAATGGGCCCATCATGACGGACATGATCATGGATACTATAAACCCCATTCGGAAGATGAGGATCTAGATGACGAAGATATTGAACTGCGTAAGCTGTTACGTCGCCCACTTGGACTTACAAGGACCAACTTAAGGAAGCCAGTAAATAAGAAGAAGGTTGTAAATTACAGAGGCTTTTAAATGAAATAAAAGATATAAACATTGCATTGAAAGTCTGTTGTTCTATTACATTTGTACATTTAAACAAAAAAAAAAATTGCGAGTCATGTTGCATCGTTTATTGTCTCTTTTGTAACTTCTTATTTTAGGTGAGTATAAACGTTTGCAAATGGCCAAGTTAGTTGAAATCGCACTCCCATTTTGTGTGTGTCTTATACCGCTCAGGGGTGGATTGAAGAACTTTTCGGACTGGTGAACTATTGTAGTCCAGCTATCGCACACATCGTTTTTAAAGCTCCTTTTGACCAAGTCAAGTTCGGAGCACATTACAAGACGTTCATCAAAAGGAAAGTGTAGAGTGCCCGCACCCTGTGGACTCTTAATTTACATACAGCAACCAAAGCTCCCGTGTCATTGTACAAATATTTCATTCATGGGAAGCATGGTCTTGGTCATTATATAATTGTCATTGTCACACAAAATCATTGAACCTCCACTGAGGATAATACGAAATCCAACCCGCCTATACGACGCGGAATTGCTTTGATAGTAGAACCCGTGATAAAAGCATCAAGAGGAGGTAGATAAAAAAGAGCATGTAGAGCACAACCCGGCGTATTCAGGAGAATAGAAGCCGAGATAGACATTTCTTTGGAGTTTGGTTACAGTCACATAATTACCCGAAAGCCCACTCCAACAAACAACTAGCACATAGGGCAGGAAAGGTCCTATGCCAGCCGTATAGATCCTAACGACCTTTATCTATACATATAATAAAACTGTAGGAATTTTCTTTGGCCGTTAAAAACTCGAAAACTACTGGACAGATTTCGATGAAACTTTTTTAAAATGTTCCCTAGGACTGTGAGACTGCTATAGGCTATGTCGTTTCTAGCCACGTCCTTAGTTTTTAGCCAAATTGTATTTTTTGATTGAAAATATATACATATACCCCTTCGAGTACACTGACTGAAAACTGTGAGCACCTTGGATATCGACTCTCAGTACATATAATTCGCTTCATTTAAACATCTGAATTTGAAAAATCTTAACACCAGTGGGTTAACCTTACACTTTTTCAGGGCTTGTTTGAGACTTTTAATGCATATCTTATACCGAACGCGTACGACTGGATGCAGAGCTGTTTTTGTATAGACGTACGTGCTTGATATATCTTAAATGGGGTACTCTCCATATAGTCAGTCACAACCCTTTTCATTGGCTTGAACAAAAAGGATATTAGGCTGAACTGTCTAAAAGACGTTTCTTCGGTGTTATATATTTTCTCGGTTTCAACAGGAAGACAATATTTGTCTCCATCCATGCCATCATTATACGAGAATAGCCTATTGCTAAGCATGTATTACGTACATTCCTTAGCCTTGGTGCAGCTGCATTAGAGCTGAATGTAGGTATACCATCCGGCCCCGAGCTTTTGAAGGGGGGAAAAATATTGCTATTAGCTGTATACCCGCCCGGCTTTGCCGTGCACAGGAATTGTATTGCTTAGGTTAGGTTAGGTTATAAAGTTCTTTCCTAAAATGCGAGAAATGAGAATAAATCGATTTGCTGGAACTTTCTTTCTGCCTAAACCTGAATTACAGTAATACGAACAAAACAAACAGAAACTCATGAAAATCGGTCCATCAGCGGTTATCGAGATAGAACATCATCGAGTTTCACCCCATAGAAGATGTTATTTTGTATAGGAGGTATAAGGTTTTGAATGTTTTGTAGGTGCCACGCCCCTTTGACCAATACCTAAGATTATTTGTAAGTTTGAGCTCAGTCGATTTGATGGTTTTCGAGATATACGATTTTGAATGTTTTTTTGTATGGGGTGTGCCACGCCCATTTGTCAGATTTTGAATTTTTTTGGCCTGTCGATTGATCACCGCAATTACCGACATTAAAGGGAAGAGGGAAACATAAACTTTTTGCCACTTTGTTTTAGGAGATAGAGATTGCACTTTTCACCGCTTCTGACACTACAATGCGTTCCACTTTCAACCAACCTAGGCTGAGCACTTTGTTTCCTTAGAGCCCATGGCTTATCTGACTTACCTATATAGCTTTCTGTAAATTGTCATTCCAGGTGGCAGGTGAAGTGGCATAGGAGTGGTGAACATTAGTGAGCATTAGAACATAAGTGGTATGATAGTTATTTAACGTGCCACCGATTTATCAATTCTTAAAATGTCGTCTAATGTTGAATTTTTGCCCTCTACAAATCCCAGTCGTCGTCACCACCGTCATGGTTGCCATTCGAAAATTAAACTTGTTCGAGATAAGTGGCACGTAGCCCGCTTTGTTTACATACCTAGGCTTTAGCGATTCCGCCTTAGTCATCACGCAACAGCACTTTAGTGCGCGTCTTGCTTTAGGTTATGTTATAGGGAAACGAGCCGCACTTAGACCAAAGTAGGCCCATTGCAAACATTCGCCGGGATTATCGACGAAGTATTCTCAAGGACGTACATACATATAGTGTTCTTCGAGATGAGAGGGCTGGACATGTGTACATAGGGAATAAAGAATAGTCCCTTCTCTTCCTCTTTCATCAAGGTCAAGGCCCAACCTTACAGCATGCCTCCCAATGATGCAGTGTCCCATAATGACACCTACTACTGTGCTTATAATGGATATTTTTAGTGCCATCGCTTGCCATGCAGCATGGGCGAGGTCTGTGTAGTGCTGGAGCACTTGCTGTCAGTCTAGCTCGCAGTTTGATGTTTAATGAGATCTAAGTACTTGGCCGTATTAATGACTAGTGAGCACCAAAAGGACGCCATTGAGTTTTGGGAAAACAACATTAGGAAGTTTGTACTTGCTTGGGAAAAGGACCAGTTAATAAGTATTGCTCTGCAAGGCCACAGGGAACATGTTGTAGTCCGTCCTGACAACACGGAGCCAAACACCTCTTTTTCATGGCCATGTTCTTTAGTCTCATATAATGATATACTGCCGTGAATAAAATTGTCGATTCTTTTTATCCGTCTGCAACACAATATTGTACCCTATCCATATAGCAACTGGTGTCTCGTCTATTCCGTTGCCCACTTGGTCAGACCAGATGATTTGACTAAAGCTGCTAAAAGCGTTGAAGAGCTTATGTTTGTTTAGTTCCCAATTATTCAAACTCATCTTTCTTATGAAATTAAAACACAAAGGGTTTGGCAAGAAAAGCAAAGCAAGTTAGCAAGCAAGTAGCAAGCAAGACTAACTTTCTTGCAGAAGCCTTAGAAACGTTCTTATTAGGGGTTCTCTACGGTTCTTCAGCCCATTATACCGACGTGCCCAAGAAACTCCATCAATTCACTATTTCGACTCGATTTATGAACCATCTGTTACTTCTCCAAGCCCTCCTCATTGGCTTTGGATGGACTTCAAAAAGGAACGACTGAAACCACATACTGTCGTGATGAACGCATTCAAGAGCTTGAATGGTCGCAAGCGCAACCATTTTTCATGTCCAATATTTTTACAACCCCCTTCGTTCGCCGTTTCCACTTTGACCCAAATATTTGTAAACTTTGTTGATTTATTGGGTGTGAGTGTGATGAACCGTGCAATTTGCCAGTGACCACTCAGACGCCATAAAATGTGTCCTCATTTAAAAGAATTGTTTTAACATCTCTAATCAGATCAAATCTCGATTTGTATCTAAAGTAGGTTATGGGCGTCTTCGCTGGCCTAACAGTCGGCAGTACAATATCTACTTCTCGTGAATTAAAAGAACAAAGCGATGGTACCGTCAACCGTCATCTTCTCATAGGTAATTAGAAGAAAGAACAAAACGGAGTTACACCAATTAAACTTGGTCTTAAACTTCTATTAAATTCGGTCCACAAAGTGCCTCTAATCGTTGTGGGTTTTCTTAGGAATTGGGATTTAATATCTTTTTGCGTGCTTTTCTAACCTTTTCGTATGCCAATCAAACGAAGTCTCATATATAAAAGCCATGCACATCCTATCCGCTTCGTGCAGAAGAGATTCAACATGCGTATCAAATTGGCAATTGGTGAGTACCTATACCGCTCTGGCAGGTTTTTGTGAGTCTAATTTCTAATTCTTTCCCATAGTTATCCTGTGTTTGGCTACAGTTGATGCGGCGAAAGCTGTTGCAAAGGTGCAGCAACAGCCCGGAGAGGTGCGCAGTTTGAGCGACAACGCAGCAAAAGTAATACTCTATTCCCAGAATAACTATTTCCCGGATGAAGAGTCGTCGGCACATGAAGGCAACAACGCAGACGATAACGATCGTAAGGAAAACCGCCCAGACAGCGATATCGATGATCAATTTGAAAACCCACCAGCTGGATCCTACTCAAGTCCCAGACCATTTAATGATAAATTACAGCCATATAGCAATATCAACAGACCCTCGACCATTATGAAGCCTGATATCGATCATTCCACTCAGGTACAAAATGAGAATCAAGGTCTGAACATCGCAGCAATAGCTGTGCCATATCCAGTTTTCCCGCCTTGGATGTATCCGAATACAAATCAAGCCTGGTGGAATTCTCCGAATTCACCGCCGCCGTCACCGATTAATAATGCTAAAATGTGGGGCTACCAAGGTCTGGACTTTGGAGTTAGCGCAGGAGTTCATGGTAACTGGGGCCCAGTCAATATAGTACCTGATGGTTCTAGCCGTTTGGGTCCGCCGGGACCCCCTGGTCCACCTGGTCCACCTGGGCCAGCCGGACCACCTGGTCCCGCCGGTCGTACTGGTCGTCCAGGACCACAAGGTCCACCCGGGCCACCAGGCGCTCCAGGAGCATCCGGCACCCCATCAACTGTTACGCCAGGTGGGCATGGTCAGCAGTTTTGGTATACACACGGTAAGCCGATATTGCATTCGGCGCAACTAAAATCAGAAAAGGACGAATAAGTGAGTAATACACGCGATCTGAATAACTATGTAAAGGAAATATTTCAAATTAAAATAAATACAATACATAAGATGATTTAAAGAGGAGTAGAGTTTTTCATTTGACACATTGAATCATAGCCAAATCGGGGTTTGTCGAAAGTAGAATTCAGTTTCTGATCTGCAAATTGATCGAAGGGTTTTTTTTAATTCTTTTTTAAAATCAAGTACACGACTTCTTGATCAAAATTTAATAAGACCCTGCCGAAATTAGTTGCATCAGGAAATTATTAAAAACATATCCTCAAACATCTCTACAAACTATCGTTAGAGATCTGCAAAAGATCGGGTCCCGCTGCTACTTTCTGTGAATTTCTTTTATTGTGACGAATATTCCCGTCGACAGGAGATATTTTGCAAGGTCCTGAAGCAACTTTTCGATCACTCGGCAAATTTGAATGCGTTTCTTGCCTAAATTTTCTTTTCTAATTGCCTTAGGCATTTTCGGAGATCGAACCTGGGACCCCTCGCACAGTAGCCCATCACACTAACCACTGCGCTACTGTGCCTACGCCTACGTCTACGCATATGGATATGAAATATCGTACATACGAGCGATAGCGACACAGCACACCACAAAACATCAAACCACACAAGTCTGGTTCCGGCTTCATTCACGGACTTCCCTCCATCAGGGACTTAGCCGTAATGTTACCTAGTTTGCAGGTGTCATTATACAATATTGACTTCTTTATCTTTAATGGACCGAAGTCATTCTCGCTGAATATTTAGTCATCATAAACAATCCAAACACAAAATAAAATACGATGAATCCCTGCAAGTCAGTACAGACGGGTTGTCAATCTATACATAAGCAAGCTGTCACCAATATAGACCTGTCCTACTCTTTTTGACTCTTTCCGAGTAGATGGAAAACTGCATTTGTCCAGCCCGTTCCTAAAAAGGGTAATTCTTTTTCACCCACCAACTACCGACCCATAGTACTTACGTTACGAAAAATGGAACCAATCTCTACCACTCTGGTGAAACGAAGATTGTTGCGCTTGATATTTTGAAAGCATGGCAACATGCTCTTTTGTCGAAAATACGTACCTATAGGATCGACGCGTCTCTTCTTCAATGGATTAGAAACTACCTTTCAGGCTGTTCAATTCGAGTTGTATTGGACAGTTTCAAGTCTGCAATTCACCGTATAACTGCTGGTGTTCCCCAACGCTCTGTTTTGTAGAGTTTTTTGCTCTGTATAAGTAGAAATGCTGTCTCAAACTGTCGCACTTCTGGTGTTATGAGGCTGTACTGAGTGTGTTAGCTCGACACTTTCAAAATTACTTTTTTTGATATTGCAATATTTAGGAATCCAGATTTTTTTTCATAGAAATCTGCATTGCAGATTTTTATTTTCATAATTGCAGATTTCTCAAAATATTTTCATGGCAACACTGCTCACATCATCCTCAGATTTTATTTCAATTTTTGAGACCCTTATTAGGCCTAAACTTGAGTACAACGCTCATACCTAATCATGTGCACCAAAAACTACATTATACCTACTGGATGAATCCAACTGCATTATACTTATCTGCAACTGGACTTCTTTTGTTTACGACATTGGATACAAACAAGAGATCATTTGCTTGCTACTTAGCATCACTCACAGTCGCAAACGAAAACGATCTCTTTGTCATCGCTGTAGACTGTAGAGGCGTTGGTCAGCGTTGCCGTAAGTGCAGCCGCAGACTTTGGCATGGCAGATTTTGTCTGTATATATTTGGATTGTTTAGTGATTCTCAACTCCATAGAAGAGAACAAAAAAGTAGAGGTTTAGCGTTCCATGAGTTAAAATGCTGTATAAAACTGTTTCACATCTGGTTATATGAGGCTGTACTGAATGCTCGGTAAACATCGAGTAGGTACCTAAATGTGCGTCTAGGCAGATGTGGTGGTTCGTCTAACTGATGAGCCCACCCACCACATCGGGACGAAACGTTTAATAATGTTAAATGGTTTGTTATTTACTACGTTCGAAAAATATAAGTCGCGCGATACAACTTATAGGTGATAGAGATAATATTATAGCGGAGTCAATTGGCCCGATCGAACACCGTAGAAATGTTTCTTTCCTTTCCTTTTTCTATCGCTATTTTCACCACCAATGCTCTGATGAAAAAGCTAACTGCATTCCGCCTCGTCAAAAGTTTTCTACTCGTCACTCATCGAATGCACATCAGTTCACCCTTAAGCCAACCTTCGGACGTAATGTTAAATAAGGATTGTTTTATAAGTCGAACAACACGCATGTGGAATGTATTGCCTTGCTCGGTTTTCCGGTGCAGGGAAATAAGTCCCCAGGAACTAAGTCCACTGGGGGACTCAGTTCCCACCTAGTGGTAAATCAAACCACTTTCGTGAGGTGGACTTAGTTTCCATGTAAGGTGGTTACTGGGACTGGGCGTGAATCCATCGAAGACAGAAATCATGCTTTTTACGAGAAGAAGGGTGATCCATGGCTTTAATCCACCAAGGATGGGTGGGGTGGATCTAAAAATATCAAAAACAGCGAGATACCTGGGCATAATCCTGGATTCCAAGCTCAGCTGGAAGGAAAACATAGAGGATCTCATCAAAAAAGCATACGTGGCACTATATGCCTGTAGAAGAGCATTCGGCAACACATTGGGTTTCAGGCCGCACGTGGTACACTGGCTGTACGTGTTATGGAAGGCCACGGAGAAAAGGTACCATCTCGCAAGCCTCACTAAAGTCCAAAGGGCGGCATGCATTGGGATAACAGGTTCACTACGAACAACACCCACCGCAGCGATGGAGGTGATGCTAAACCTCACCCCTTTGGATATTTACTGCAGCAGTAAGGCGGTAAAAAGCGCAATCAGATTAAGAGAGTCTGGAATATGGTCATCCAAACCCTATGGACACGCCTCCATCGAAACCCAATGGAGCGCGGCGAAGGAGAAGAGAACCACAGACTATATGCCGCCCACTCTCGTTTTTGAAAGGAGATTCACAACCAGAATTCCGGACAGAAACGAATGGGAGCACAAAGCAGTTACAGAAGTAGAGGAGATAGCCCTATATACCAACGGTTCAAAGATGGATGTCGGCACAGGAGCGGGTATCTTCAGTGAAACACTTAACCTGCGAGAATCATTTCGAATCAACGATGACTGTAGTGTGTTTCAAGCGGAAATTGCTGCTATAACCCTAGCGGCAAATGACCTAAAGAGACGACACATTGCCAACAACTATATACTCTGACAGCCAAGCGGGCATAAAAGCCATGGAGTCAGTCGTGGTGAAGTCAAGGGCAGTAAGTCAATGACCTGGACGAAATATCACAAGCCAACACGGTGACCCTATGCTGGGTACCAGGGCATATGGATATTCCGGGAAATGAACAGGCGGATGAGATTGCAAGAAACGGGTCAAAAATGCGCGCAGTCTACTTCACGAAAGTGGTTTTATTTCCCATTAGGTGGGAACTGAGTCCCTCACATCAGTGGGACTCGCTCGGTTCAGAGCATGCTCAAAATGCTCGAGCTCTATTCAGAGCTCAGCTTTGAACTGAAAAAGAAAAACGCCTCATAGCACGTTTACAAATATGGAGACAGAAGCGGCAAAAATGGGTTTGCTGGTGAACGAACAGAAAACCAATCCGACCAAATGTCACCATGGTTGACAGCTAATAACTATTACGTACAGTAAGGCAAATTAAACGAATAACAACTTTCGCCAATCTTGCCGTTTCTTTGGGCTGAGATCCTTGTATACCTAGTGCTCAAAAATTAAAACTTTCTTTAAAAAACACACTGAAAAAATTGTGTCGTTTTCAAAACTATGCATCCAGCAAAGGAATTTTTTACTTATATTCCACTCGATGACAATTAATGCAAACTTTGACCATCGCCTTAATGGGATGCCTCACTTACTATGGTGAATATTCCAAAACAACTCATTATACAGTATTTCTGTAAATAAACTCAGGAAACTCATCCTATACTATTTCTTTGTTTCTTAATTTATCACCATTAGACGTCTCCAACTCCAATACGCCTGACAAAAAGACTTGCTGGGTGCTCTTTATAAAAGAAATTTTATACCAACTCAGCCCCACCCTTAAATTTCTATACATTTCCATATAAATTTAACTTTCTACCTGTAATATAAAAATCTTTAAGCTTTCATTTTGTAAATATTCACGAATCACCTACATTCAATAACATTATCGAATGAATACATTAAATTCAAAAGTCAACAACCTGTTGGGTCCAACGAATACCCTCGCATCTATTTCATCTCAAAATAAGATGCCCACAGACTTGAGGTAATAAAAAAAAAAACTAGTTTCTCGCTTCGCTAATTTAAATAATCTCTTCCGACTGTGACGAGGAAATTTTTTATGTTACCTCTATCTAATTAAGCTTGACATAGAGCCAGGTGAATCGGTCAACACTTTGATATTGTGATATGACTTTAGACGGCACTTATTTGGTACCTATGCGTCATAGTCTAGGAAGCTGTGAGCGATATAAGAGTAAATTCTTAACTTGATAAAAAAATAAATAACTAAATCAATTACACAGTTACATGCGGATTGGTTTATAAGGTTCCGTTTTATTTGAATAAATTGTGATGCAATCATTTTTGCTTGCTAAATAATTTAAATTTCTCTTTTCGCACCATCTACTGTGCAAATTTGAACAAAGCCGTCCCATACTCTCACCATTAGTATAAACAAATAAAGTGCATAAAGGCAAAGGGTCGTAAGTATAGTTTGCAAAGTGAATTAAAGCCAACTCGGAAAATGTTGGACATAATTGAAAATAACTTTTTCTACAATAGGTATCTGTTATGTCTAATTTGGCAGACTCATGATTCGAAAGGATTTCCATTTCGCGATCAGTGCAGTCCCAGGACAGTAAGTTGTGTCTTTATCTTAATTTCTCGGTTATTATTTTAGATTTTTTGTTCTCATTCAAATTGGCCTTGTACATCAGGTGACCTCTGCGACATCTTCAGCCAAAGCTGCAGCGATATTCTCAGCAAAACGGCTGCTCCGGGCCCTGGGGCTGCATACCGTATTGTCCTATTACTAGGCGAGCGCATAAACGTCGCAGTTTTTGCAGAGTTGGTGTCGGACGATCAGGAAATCCACGCCGAAATTCAGGCTGCGCAAACACCACCGGCAAATTATTCCGCAAAAAATCGTAACAACACTCCGCGTTTTTTAAGAGTACCTATATAGCGATTCATGTCTTGTTGACGTGTATTTTGTATCTATTTACCTACTTCACAAATGTCAAAATAGAATTGACACTATTGCCATACCATTTGCAAAAATTATAGCAACTTCCGATGGCTTTTGCGCTACCTCACCTAGTAGTTATTCGCAGTCCCTTATGGTTTTTCTTACCTGGCCGTGTTGAATAAATTGTTTGGTTTGCGATTGCGACCTTAGGTCTGAGGTCTGCTGTCCACCAGAATAAGTTAGCTGTCATTTGAGGTCGACTGATGATAGGCCTAGAGATTTAGAAAGATTCATTAAGGATTAAGGGTTCCTGTTAGTTGTCCAGTTATCTGCTATCCGGTGGTTGTAGTTTATTTGCAAGAATTTGGGTGATATTTTTAATAGTTTCGGCATGAAGAGAATTCTGCTATGGACTGAATATACATACCTAGTTATCTAGGTGCATGGAAATAAGTCTCCGGGAACTAAGTCCACTAAGCCCCCCTGCAACCCCTCTGCTTGGGTTTACTGTCAGATTTGCATTTTGTAAGAGAATGACCAAACTGAACTTCAGTTGTTGCAGTAGCGATTTGTGCGGTTGTGGGTGGAACCTGTGGAACTTGTCGAAACAAATTTTTTTTTTAAGTTATTGACGTCACGTCTTAGTGTTGAAAAAACATAGTCGTGGAAGGGTGTTAGGTATACGTCAGCTGGTCTAACTCGCAAAAACAAAAAATAAAGTAAACTCATTTTAAGCCAAACAAAATTTGTTTTACATAACTTCTGACACATATATGTAGAAGTATATGGAAATAATAATCAGCTATATGTAGGTATAGGCATAGTGGGGGAAAGACCGCCAGCTGGAGCAAAAACGTATGGTTACACTCATAAATCCAAACTAAGCACGGTAGGTACTTTTAACGGCCCAAGTTATAATAATTTTCTTTTCGACACGTTTCACACCCTCCCACAATCCCACTCACCACAGGTGCGTCAGTTGACCCTCACATTACTTATCAACCAAAACGTATCATTAAGTAAAGGTAATAATCTTTCGTCAAAAAAAAAAAAAAAAAACAGTTCTCAAAATGGACCCCTGCCTCCCGGCCTATAAACTCTTTAGCGCGTGTCAATTATAAAAAAAAATTGGATATATGTGGCTCATAAATATAGCTGAGTATCAACAAAGCTTCTGGATTACCTATCTTCATCTTCATCACATTTGGCATTTTTCGAGTTCGATCAACCGCAATACTGTTTTCGCTCCTATAACCGAATGTAATACGCACATAATAGTAACGCGGCGTTAATTGTTGCTAAAATTGGATCTTCTAAGCTCGTCAATCAGAGATATCTTCCATAATCGGGTCCACCTCAGCCCTACTTACGGCGCCCATGTAGACGTGTATTATCAACGAGAGTGTGATTGTTGCGAAAATGATCGAATAACCGACTCGGATGAACTCAGGTCATGGTCGATCGTAAATTGGACATAGCGCAGGGTAAGTTTGGCGAACCTATTTCTTGACACAAATAATTTGATGACAACACTGCAATTGGGTTTTAGGAAGGGCCATAGTTGTTTAACCTCCTTAGTGAACGTCATCGAAGATTTACGACAAAAGATGGATAAAGACAAGGTGCCCTTTTTAGTGTTGCTAGATTTTTCGAAGTCGTTTGACACTGTGGTTCATACAAACCTGTGTGATAAGCTGCATCAGCTATTCAACTTCTCACACGATGCAGTCAAATTAGTTGTTTCGTACCTACCTTTCAGACAAACGGCAAATTGTCAAGTGAGTGACGTTCGATGGGATATCGGTGCCGTGACATAAGGCCAAGTGTCATAATGCCAAACGCTAGAATTTGGCCTTATGTCACTTTCGCAAAGCGTCATAAGGCCAAATTTCGAGATTTGGCCTTATGACGCTTGGCCTTGGCTTGATAAAGCGTCATAAGGCCAATTTGGCTTTATGACGCTTTCGATTGCATATTTGATTTTGCTTACCTGATACGTATATACGATTCAACTCTTGGATAAGAAGTCAAAGTCAAAAATTCCTAACACTGAAACTTGCAATAAGTCCTAACTTTCATGTAAATAAACTTAAGTTCTTTCTAACTTTGTATGTAAAATTTTACTTTTTATTTAATTTTTTTTTTGTTAGGAGTAAATGCATAGAGTCAAAATCTAAGAGAAGTATTATGCTTGGGAAAGCCCTCGGAATTTTCCAATCAACATTGTACATTGAACGCGACTAACGAAGGCGACTAACTTACCATAAGGACTACAAGTAGATTAAAAACGAGTACAAGTACAAGTAAACGTACATAAGAGGTGTACTAACAGATAAATTGAAATATCGATTGGGCCCTTGAATAGATTTGTTTTACCAACTTACCTGCTGAGCACTTTCATTGTCCTGTGCACATACTTCGTCAAAAACTTCCCGAATGCCACTTCTTTTTAGTGAGGCATTTGCGCATTCATTTTTCACTTCACTAACCACTTTCATTTTTCCTCTAATTGTTTCATTTGTTCCGTGATTATGCACGAAACTTGATTTCGGAATTCTAACTAATGTTTGATTCTCAAAATCGACAACTGCACTGGCACTGCATGTTTTAATGTAACAAATATATCGCTTACACAATTTTGAATTACTTTTAAACCGATATAATTGTTTAATTTCGGGAATATAGAGTAACTTACTCCCTCTCCTTAAACCCTCACAAAATTCGAAGTTATAAATATTATCTCCTGAGTTTTCCATCTTATCACGCTTTAAACGATGTAACACGAATGAGAAGTGCGTGGCTTTGCTACATGCCATTGAACAAATATTCTTCATGTTCTTACGGTAAAAACCGTTATTACAAAGAAATAACAACTTAAACATTTTTTTTTCTCGCGAAATACACTGTAGAGTGTGATTTGAGTACCATTTGGCTTTATGTCACTTTAGCAAAGCGACATAAGGCCAAATGCGAAAATTTGGCTTTATGTCACTTTCCCGATTTGGCCTTATGGCGCTTTATCAAAGTGTCGTAATGCCAAATGCTAGAATTTGGCATTATGTCACTTTCGCAAAGCGTCATAAGGCCAAATTTTGAGATTTGGCCTTATGACGCTTGGCCTTATGTCACGGCACCGGGATATCATTTCGATTCCAAATGGTGTCCCACAGGGATCTATTTTGGGTCCACTGCTATTTCCAATGTATGCCAATGATCTGCCATCTATCATCAACCAGAGTAAGGTTCAGATGTATGCCGATAACGTGCAATTGTTCTGATCTCGGTCTTATTGAACATGGTGCTGCCTGTGTTAATGAGGATCTTGAAAATATTGCGCGCTGGTCTAAAACGAATTGTCTTTTGTTAAACTCAGCAAAATCTAAATGTCTTGTCATCTCAAGAAATCATCTTTCCCTTTGTGATCTTAGGCAATTCTCCTATTGAATATGTTGTGACGGCCAAAAATCTTGGTATGGTTTTTAACCGGAAACTAACCTGGGATAACCACATAAATGTTTCCACCGGTAAAACTTATGCGGTTCTTCGAACACTATGGGCAAATTAAGCTTTTACCCCCTTTAAAATTCATCTCATGCTAGCCAAAACGATAGTTATACCAAAAATGTTGTACGGGTGCGAAGTTGTTGCCAATTGCAGTTTCGTCAACAAAAGAAAACTGCGCAGTGCAGGTCGCTTACTATAACACCGTTCGATATGTTTTTGGACTAAGAAGGTACGACCGCGTGTCGCCTCAGTTCCGCACTTTAACCTCTCTTTCAAACATCCTGATAACACGACAACCTCCCGATCTGTACGAGAAACTGCTTATGCCTTCCTCAATCAGCTCTAGTCAGTTGATTCCTCCGCATTACTCTTCCCTTGGTGAAATTCCGAAACATATTTAGTACAGATCAGTTAACTGTTTTGCTTTTGGAAATATGCCTCAAATTTTGTGCGCCCAGTGATATGATGAATGGCCTAAGATGGCCTTTATACTCAGATATCTAAAAATTTGTTGAAGAACAGTACGTAACGTATACTTTTTAAGGACCGGGGTCCACCCCTAAATAAATTACGGGTTTAAAATTGTAGAATTTTCAAAATTGTTTGATGACTTAGCTCTAATAAATTTTTTAATTTTTTGTTTATTAGGTAGATATGTGTAGTCATTTTTGAGTAGGTAACTAGGCTCTACTTGACGTCTTTTCAAATTTGATAGAATTAAAATTTTAAAAAACAAACACTTTCCACAACAGAACTAAATTTTTTTACGTATATTGTTGGTTAAATTAAGTATAGTACATAAATACATTTTTCTTTAAATAAATTATCTAACTATCAGTACTTTTATATTTCACTTATATAACTAATGCACATACATTGTGAGCGAATTTATGGCTTCACACTTCTTCCATAATCATCATCATCATCGTCGTCGTCGTCGTCGTCATCATCATCCTCCTCATCATCATCGTCCTCCTCATCATCATCATCATCATCGTCGTCTTCGTCTTCATCCTCATCATCCTGCTTCTTCTTCTTTTTCTTCTGTTTAACATTTGCTATTGGTTCTTTCACCACTTCATCATCTTTGATTTCCACAAAAATATTTTCGTTCTCATCTGGTTCTTGATACTGAGCTTCTTGTGGTATGTCGATCCTCTTCACAAAGTTCGTTCTGCTTATGACCTTGTGATTATCATCATCATCGTCATCATCATCATCTTCGTAGCCATCATCATACCCATCATCATCGTCGTCGTCGTCGTCGTCTGTGTCCGAAACTGAGTTTTGTTTCTTTGTCCTGCTGTAGTTGCTATTTTGATTTACTTGGTCACCATCATCATTATCATCATCATCATTGTCGTCGTCGTCATCATCATCATAGCCATCATCGTCGTATCCATCATCATCGTACGCATCCTCATCGTACCCATCATCGTAATCATCATTGTCCTGTGCTTTCTGTCTACGCAATAGCTCCGCCATGGGATCCCCATTAAAGCCCGACAATTGCTTTCCCTTCTGGAGTTTTATCTTCTTGTCAATACGGTGATGCAAACGACGTCTTCTGTGCGGCCTATGACCCACGTGGTAATAATTACCATCATTTTCATCGTCATCTTCCTCTTCAGAGTATTCCTTACGATGACGACGAGGGGCTATGCGCCAACCACCCCATAGCGCCGTCAATTCGTCGTCAGTCTCCCTCTGACTTGCATCCGCCATATCACCTGTGATCTCATCCAAGCCAATGCCTTGGAAAAACCTCGGCTGGCCAACACTCGCCGAGTCCACCGCCAAAATCAGACACACCACAAGGCCTAAAAGAGACATCACCACTATTCAAAGATCGATCAAGATTACAAGTAAATTACCAACTAGTCCACCAGTCCAACACATCTTGTTGCAAGTGCTGAGCCAGATAGTAGGTGAATTCGGTTTTATACTCGCATACCTTCTACACCACGTAGAGTGCTTAATTACCTTCAAAGAATCCGTCTGCTCACGGATTGCCTAAGTGCAAATTATTATTTGTATCTCCCACTCTTGCAGCGCTTAAAATGTCAAAACACAACAACAGCTCCGATGACAAATTAATTAGTCCGAAGTGTTTAACATCAGTCAAGAGAAAGTAAAAGTAGAAATTTCCATTTCACTTCTGAATAAAGTCTATGACCTGAGGCAGCGATTTAACGTTCGCACGTCTCGATTAATCAACAGCACGCATCAGAATGTGCTAATTGCCGCGAGATCGTGCTATAAGTATATGCCGAAGAACAAACAAACAAACAAACGAATCTTTCTAGCTAACAAATAAATAAATAATTTAATTTATTATCCTACACATAGACTCTGCACAGCTCACACATTATTTGGATTCATTTGGGCTAACCTCCTCCTTGGGCTCTTCCACTTTCAGTGGTTCCTCGTTCACAGGTGCGGGTACTGCTGGACTGTTGTCGGACGTAGCTGCCTCAGCCTCCTCAGGAGCATCATCGTCGCCAATCACTTTGTCGATTGCCTCGGTGAACACTTGTCCAAGGATCTGGAAGACACCAGCTGCATTGTTGGCAACCTGTTGGGTGGGAATCTTTTGCGTCGCCTCGATGGCCTTATCCAATGCGCTACTCAGCAGCTCAAGCACTGATGGTTTCTTCTCGGGAACAGCTGGTGTATCCACGCTTGGGACTACCGTGTGCCCTTCGATTTCCTCCTCAACCGCTGGCATTTCGGTGGCTTCGCGCACACTGCGTCTAAGCGATCTTCCCTCTTCATCGTCATCCTCTTCGGAGCCATCTTGGTCACTCTCGTCCGATGCGCCATCACCAGATTCTTGTCGAGCTTGTCTCTTCGAATCGACTGATGATACCGGCTCCTGATCCTTCTGGTCCAAGTCCTGCTTATTGCTCACCGGTCCACAGTGTACCTCTAAGCTGCACAGTACCACACAAAGTGTTGCTAAAATAGAAGAGACACACAAGTTAAAACTATAACCAACCGGGGAATCTGCTTCACCGCGTACCAAAAGTAATCCAAACGATCGGGAAGCGCATTTTGTTGAATGTCATGCCGAAAGAGTTGAACTTCCGAGGCTTTTATATCACTGGCTTTATGGCCGCAAATACCAGTGAGAAAAACAGAAAAAAAAGTGAAAACCCATCGATACCGAGAAATTGAATTCTTACATTTCGGATCGGAGGAGAAGTAGCTTGAGATACTTCTTTTGTTGTTATTTCTCCTGGCTTTCAAGTGAATGGTATTGGTATTGGATTGTAGTTGTTTTTTTTTTATTATTTTTTTGGTCAGTTGGAGGAGGGAATAGAGTGGTGGGGATTTTGCGAGATTCAAGATACATTTGCATTGGCGCCGAACGTACATATAAATACAAACGGTACACAACAGTGATGCTGCACAATACGACAAATATTGATTTATTAACCAAAATAAACTTTCTTCGTCTTTTGCTTTGTATAGTGCGTCTGGCGTATCATCATCAACATGATGACCGTCTCATCTCAATCCGGAGACAAGCGAAAGTAAAACTGAAATTCATGAAGTTGGTTTTTTTTTTTTTTTTTTGGTAATTTCTTAAGTCAGATACATAGTAGTTGTTGGTGTTGCATCGGATGAATAGCCGACGGAGAAATTGTGCTTTTATGACAATGGCAACATTGGTTCAAGATCGAGGTCAATGAGGTTTGAAGATTGTGACAATCAGCCAGCGATGGGAATATGGTGTAATGCCACTTGATCCACATACAAACAATGGTTTTATTGTTTTTGGCTATTGTGTTTGTTGACAATATCCGCAAATGAAGCAACGCTTTAAGAGGTAAGACGTGCTTCAATCAGCGGTAGTTGGTGCTTCAGCCACCACAGTAAATCGATTACCCAGAAGGGGTTCTAAATTCGATTGTTTATTTAGCTGGATAGAAGTTCGGGTGGGGATTGCGGTTGTTTTTTTTTTTAATGATCGATTGTAGTAGGTATAGGTATACACAGCAGTGTAATACTCGTGTTGGTGTATCGGTAAGAAGATATTTCCATAAATTAATCTTTTCTTAGTCGGCTGCTACTGCTAGTTGTGTTTTACCGGCAGTTGTGGCTTAAGATTCCTTCAATTTTGAGCCTGCAATTCCATAAAGATCTCTCACTTAAAAATACATACATTTAGGTAAACTAAGCTTATTTTAACTAAACTAGTACATCACTTTTTGACCCTGAACGCACAACAAAAACGATTTGACTGTTACGAATGACCAGCTCAGAACGACCAAGGATATCTACATCCAGCTTCGGTTGATTAGAATTTTTCTAGTGTTTCATGACAAGGCCTTACTACTTAGTTATGCCTTCTCAGCACAAACAAGGAGCAAACTCAAAGTTATGGTGTCTAATATGATGACGTTCTGTCCGATTCGTCGTTTAAAAATAAATAAATAAATAGGTGGCGCAACAGGCAGGTGACACCCAAGGCCTAGCTTCTCGCAACCATTCGTTTTGTGTGAGTTTCTATTTTTGAAACGAATGGAAGGGACCTACAATTTTATGCCGAGTCCGAACGGCTGAATTGAGAAGCTTTTTCATGACAGTCATACTCTCGGATGTTTGTCAGACGTTCGCGAGAGGTGGCGCAGTAGAAAAAACTTTAAGATGTAATTTGTGTTTTTCCGGGGATCGAACCTGGGATCCCTCGCACAGTAGTCCAGCACACTAACCACTGCGCTACTGCGCCCACATTTTCGTCGTTTAGTTTTGACTAAACCCATTTTCGCGAACGCGTAAGTGACAGCTCGACAAGTTCTGCCAATGGATTGACATTGACAAAGTCATTTCTATGCAAATAATTTATTGACGTATAGACTTGAGACGGGATTTCTACGTTATCCCCTCTCCAAAATCCCTTATTGGACATAATCTCTCATTTTGTATCTTGTCTTTTTCCAAAATCTCCCGGGACGAAATCCCCTATGCCAAAATCTCCCACAACCAAACTAAACCTTGCATATACCCCAACATTGCATCTACTCCAAATCCTACATTGACCCCAAGCAGAGGGGTTGCAGAGGGTCAGCGCCCCCCCCCCCCCATACGTATCTCACTTTTTAACACCATTTTTAGGTGTCGCTGCGACAGAATTAATAACTTACTTACTTACTTAGATGGCGCTAGAGTGGACCTGGGCCTCAACCAACACGCCTCTCCAGTTAGCACGATCTTTGGCTAACTGCCTCCAGTTGCGCACTCCAAGTTGGTTGAGGTCCCCTTCCACTTGTGCGCGCCACCTAAGGCGAGGTCTTCTTCTACTGCGTTGTCCCTCCGGGTTGGAATCGAAGACTCTTCGGGCCGGAGCGTTGGTGTTCATTCGCTCTACATGTGTTAGCCATCTTAGTCGACAGATACGTACTTTTCTGACCAGGTTGATGTCGCTGTACAGCTCGTAGGGTTCGCTGTTAAATCTCCTCCTTCAAGGCCCGTCAACGCAAACGGGACCGAAAATCACTCGAAGAATTTTGCGTTCGAAGCGCACAAGGAGATCTTCATCCGCTTTTGACAACGTCCACGACTCTGCGCCATAAAGCAGGTTTCTCGACAAGGCCTTACTAATCAATTGCCTTCTTAGGCCAAAGTAACAGCGGTTGGCAAGTGTAATTCTTCGCTTGATTTCTGATGTGATGTCATTTTCAGAATTAAAAGCGGAACCGAGGTAGACAAAGTCCCGAACTACCTCAAAGTTATAGCTGTATATCGTGACGTTCTGCCCGATTCATCGATGTTGTGTGTCCCTTCTTGTTGATAGCATATACCTATTTGGTTTTGCCCTCATTCACCACTAAACCCATTAAACAGAATTAATAACACCAAATCTAAAAATGGAGGATTTTGTCCCTGGGGATTTTCTCTTACGGTCTTTTGGAGTAAAGGATTTCAGCACAGGGGATTTTGCAAATGGGACTTTAGAAAAGGGATTTTAGAAAAGAAGATTTCATCACCACCCCACTTGTGACAAATTGTAAATCTGGTGTCGGCTTGTAAGTTTCCAGCCTCAAGAACATGGAGAGAAGTGAAGGTAATTTTAATATTAAAGGCTGGCAAACCAAGTCACACCAACGCAAAAGAATTTAGGGGCAAATAAGCCTCACCTCCTTTATCCTGAAAACTTTAGAAAGACTGATTGACATACACATTCGTAGCATTCGTAGGCCCTTAAATCCCTTGACACTTGGACCAGGAACTGCGGTCTAACCGTCAATCCCTAGAAAACTGAAGTGGTACTTTTCACAAACAAAAGGAAAATACCACAGTTTACTACACCGTCTGTTGGCGGCACTCCCTTCAGAATCTCTGATAGCTCAAAGTACCTGGGACTTATACTATATACAAAAAACTAAACTGGAAATTGAACACAAATGAAAGAATCAAAAAAGCCACAATAGTCTTTTATTACTGAAGCAGAATCTTCTGGAAAACCTGGGGATCGTCTTCCAAAACTAAGCTCTGGTACACGGCTACTAAGTACGACATATACCGTCCTACAGCAGTCTCGTATGATGACCGGCAACCAATAAAGCCACTTACCTAAAAGCGTTAACGAAGGTTCAAAGACTAGGGTGCATCGGCACCACCAGTGCGATGAGGACAACTCCAACCGCAAGACTTGAGGCTATCCTCAACCTGTGTCCGCTAGACATTCATATAGAACTATCGGCCGCAATTAGTGCAATGAGAATCAGGCAATCGGTAAAATGGAATTTGAACGAAACGGGTCATTCTACGACCCTACAGAAATATTTCGGCCATGAACCTGTCACGGACTACATTACGCCTTACCTAGAGTTTACAAGACCCTTCTCTAGCGCCTATCCCAGCAGGGAAGAATGGAGAGACGGACTCGTACCTAGCACACCAACCATAGCCGTATTCCCAGACGGATCAAAAATGGAAATTGGGGTAGGGTCAGGTGTCTTCTCTGAATCGCTGGGTATATCAAAACCGATTTGCCTCCCCGACCATAGCAGCGTTTTCCAAGCAGAGGTCCTGGCAGTGACCACAGCAGCCCGTGAGTCTGTGGTAAGGGCAATACCACCTGAAGGTATTACCTTCTTTATCGACAGCCAGGCAGCAATAAAAGCCATAACTGCACCAGAAATAAAATTGAAGCTTGTGAAGTGCTGTCGCGAAGAACTCAAGGCTCTTAGTATTGGTACACAGCACATGGTATATCGCTCTGCTGCATTCTGGGACATGAAGGCAATGAAAAAGCAGACGAATTGGCAAGACAAGGTTCGACAGCTGTTTTCGAACAAGCTGATCCCTCTGTGAACATCCCCGCCTTGCACACTTAAGCTTGAAGCAGAAAGAAAAGCGAAGAGAGGAACGCTAGATGGGCCGCTTTAAATACTTGTAATACCACAAGAATGCTATGGTCGTCCTTCAATGAATCCAAAACCGAGAAGATAATGCGGAAGGATACGAAATCCCTGTCCACGGAGCACAATACTCTGCGATACCATATGAAAAAAATGAGCTTAACGAACGAAAAACTCTGTAAAGGCTGCGGTGATCAGAGAGCTTTTGAGGATACAACCCACTTCCTATGTCACTGGATGTCCAGCAGGTCTCCAACACACCAGGTATAAATTCCTAGGGAGTCACTTCTTCAACGACCTAGCTAAATGAGCTTTCCAGCATATCTATGGACAATATAATGAATGAACTTCGTTAAATTAACAAGATGGTTTGTATGTAGCAGCACAGTAAGTAATTTGAATACAGGGTTATAATGGGTAAGGGACAACCTCTTTCCCCCTACGGGAATCACAATGGGTCCGTGTTGTCCTGAGTGTGGTACGGAAAAATCCCCACCAGCCCACATCTCTAACCTAACCTACTCATCTTCTAAAATCAAAGCTCTTGTTGAGGTTGTTCCCGACTTTAATGGAGAAGCGAATGCTTTCCATTGTCATTCTACACAACCCGACGATTTTGACGTGGCTTCCTAAACTAGACATGGCTCTATAGGTACTCGTCTCTATAAATACCTCCATAAAGTGGCCTTGAAATCGATAAACAGATGATGGGTATCGATTTAGATTTCTTGAGTTTCTCCAGAAACTGCCGTAGTGTGAAGATTTGGTCGGTTGTGGACTTACCGGGTCTAAAACCGTGTTAGGGGCCAATCAGTTCGTTTGGAACTATTTTCAACAGTTATAGAGATTTAGATAAGTATGCCTTATAGTTAGGAACAGTATAGAGGATCCTCTTTTTCTTATGTGGACCGGCCAAACGATGCTGAGGTTCCATTCCTCAGGCATACTTATTCCTTCGGCCAAATATTGGAGATGAATGCAACAGAGCAACTCGTAAGCTCTATATTGTTTTTGGATTGTTTGAAAGAGAATAGCGACAGCCTGTGAGAAGTCGATGTATAAAGAGAATGTCTGTATCTATTCGTTCCTCAAGGCTGCTTAGGTTAATAAGCTTGAGGTGGTTTTGATAAGATGGCAAGACCGCATTTTCAAAAAGGAATTTTCGAGAATGATAATAATATGATCGAGATATTTGATGTCAAAAATTGAATTTGAGAAGGTGAAGCCCTGCTATAAAACTTCTTCGATTCAGAAAATTGTGCGACACTCACAAGACACTCACAAGCCAATGGAGGGCCTTTGGGTGGGCCCTATACCTAAAGTAGATCGATATAGATATAATCTCGGTTGCTTCGAGAGAAAGGTTCTTTGTGAAATGTTCGTTACCGATTGCTTTTGATGGGACTTTTAAACGGAGCGTCATCTATCTAGTAGAAACATTGCGCATCAATTGTTTAACATCGCTAAGGTATATAGAGCGAATAGACAGAAATTCTCGTAGTCTTCGAATCAAATCCAGAGAGACAACGCAGTAAAGGAAAACAAATGAGAAGGGACCTCAACCGAAACAGAAACAACACCAACATATAACTTTCCAATTGTATATTTTTCAAAATCACTTCCTTGACATTTCGGTTACAGGTACATCTGCGGTTTCGTCTTTTTCGTCAGCTTCATCAACATCCGCATCTTCTTTAAGAGGGTGCTTGTCTACCGATGATACCGTAACAGCCAAAATTTTATCAGTTCGTGGCAATTTAATATCGGCGCGGGCGACTTTTGATTCTTCAACATTTTTCACAACGCCCTCGTGAATACGAACGGGTACATTAAAGCTGGTACTATTCCCTTGTCCTATTGGTTTTGCCAGAGAAATTGACAACCTCAAAATGAGATCAGCAACTGGCGTTGCAATGAATTGTGTCGATGTAGCAACTGGTCTAAGTTGGAGTTTCTGCTTAGGGTTGCTTGGTTTCAGAGTAGACAGTAGAGGTGAAGTGGTGACTACAGTTTCTGGCATTGCGATAGCACTCTGTGGTTCCTTCTTTTTGTTTGTTAATACAGATTGCGGCTTAACATCTGCTAGTAAGGTGGAAGGCTTTTTCTTATTACCATGCGATGGCTTTTTCTTATTTGAAGTATGTTTGGAAGGTTTTGTTTTAGTAGGTTTTCTACTATTACTAGTCCTTACCGGGACTCGATTGTTCTGAGGTCTCTGCTGTCTGTGTACATAGGGCTCTTCGATATACTGGTTGTTCACGTAAGCCTGACGGCCTTCTACTTCGTTGTCCACTTCATCGTGGCGTTCTCCGAACTCCTCGTCATCGATATTCTCTTCTCCTTCTTCCCCTTCTTCACCGTATTCTCCTTCTTCGCCATCTTCGTCTTCTTCGTCTTCGTCCTCATAATCTATAGGGGGTGATTCGCCTCCAAAAGGGCTTCCATACACTGGCTGATACTCTTCGTCTTCATCTTCGTCTTCGTCCTCTTCATCAATAACTTCATCGTATTCGTCTTCTTCCTGACGCTGTTGACGTCTGCCTACAAACTGAGGTCCAACATTCGTATAGCCAATTGTCGGGACAACGCTCCGAAAGATTGGACCGGTTTGTCCATGGACAATATGGTAACTCCTCTTCGATTCGACGTTGAGGGCGCACAGCACCACGATACCTACAAGGAGAATGGGAAAAGTGTTGTAATCTTTGATGTTGCATTAATTTATTTAAATTTTACCAAAGCAAAGCCAAACTACAGGTGAACGCATCCTAAATGCATCTGTGAATCACAACCCGTTTACATCCATTTATATGGGCATTCCAAATGGAAAACGAATTTTCCAATTTTCCCCTTGGAATCAGAAGGAGTGTGACATAAAAAATGTAGGAGGAGTTGTATCTTGTATGATGTTATGTGCCTTTGGAATGGGATCGATCGGCAGTGCCATTGAACTTTTATGGACACAACTCTGTAGTTCTTTAGGTTGATGTAAATCTCTGCTGGATGGAGATAGCGCATTTGAAGAAAGAAAAAACAGGAAAATCTGGACGCGGGATGTTTCCCCTATGATGTTCAGGTGAATTAATAGGACCGACATTATGTGATCAGATAATCGACAAGATGGAATTAATTAGGTTGTGGTCGTTGCTGTAGATTTGGTTTATGATGATAAACGTCTCTGAGGCTAAGTTCCATTCCCGGTACCCTATTTGGGGATATTTTTGTGTTCGTAAATGTATTTAATTAATTCTGGAAGATTATGGGTATTGTATTACCTAAACGCTGCATACCTACATGCGCATATAATTCAAAAACATATGACTGCGTTTTTGAACTGAAGTAACTTGTTTTATCTTGGATACTGAATCGAACGCGTTATTTGTTTACCAACTCAATAGATACATATTGTCGAAGTCGATGTACCGATAAGAGTATTACTCTTTTCATTGATTTATACAATCTATTCTCTTTTATTTACGATCCCTTTCTCTGTCTGTATACGCCGGATTTGTATGCGGTTGCTGGTCATAAATAGACAATTGTTTTGAACACTGAATGATATTTCAAGCAGAGCCGGGATGATTACGGTTTTTGAAAATAGCCCATAAACATGTGATTGTAAGGGGAAACAGCGATTGGTAAGAGTTGTTATGAACTTGTTCTCATCATTGTTAGTGGCCGGGAGCCAGGCACGTAGCCAGGGGGGGGGGCTTGAGGGGCTGAAGCCCCCCCCGAAAGTCTAGACATAAAACTAAAATTTTCTAAAGCCGAATTTAAGACTATCATTTCAGTTTCAGTTTTAGTTGAGTTATCAGTTAAGCTTGTTACAGCCGATTTCTTCACAAAGTACTAGCGCTAGTACCTGTATTAGACCAAAAGTTGATACTCAAATACCTAGGTATCAGGTCATTTCTTCACGAAGTACTAAGATGAATTTGGTACCGAGTATTAGGTAGTACTCGGTATTAGCTGGACCCTCAAAATCGGCAGTCTAACGTCGTTAGTACCTGAATTAGATCGATTTCATTGCTTTAGCTCTTGCCTATTTTTGTCAAAAAGTAAATACATGGTAGGTTTAAGTCTAATGAAGTTGATTAGAAAATGGATTTAATTTTTGATAGGGATAATTGGTTCAATAATTTCGATGACGACATTGAGAATGGTGAAGAAGGGGTGGCAACTCGTTGATCTGAGCCGCGCATCTACCATATTATGCTACAATGGAATACAGTAAATACTAAGAACGATGTGGATTTTTTTGGCAATTTCAGTTGTCCAGAGTAACGTTTTTTTACGTTCGAATGTGGACGAATTGCAGTACGGTTAACATATTTTATATACTATCAGTTTTAGTCGGTAATCGTTTTTATTCAAGATTTTACCAGGAATCGTTAGATATTGCCTGAGCAGCAATTGCTGATCACTCTACGATTCATGACAAGTGGATCGATTCGATGTAAATAGTGGTTGCCGACGTCATTTGCGTACCAGCCGCTAGTGTATGTCGCACACTGCCAAAAGTATGATGTATGGCCTTGACACGCCATTTGGACAAATTTATTCAAATGTCAGCAACATTGGAAGAACAGGAGGTGGCCGCTGCTGCATTTTATCGCTTTGCATAGTCTCCACGAACAATCAGTGCAACCTACCGCACTCATGTTAAATTGCAAACACCGAATTGGTCAGTTCAGTTCCATAATGTGCAATAATAGAAAAAAAACAACCAATCATATACGCTATCAAATGCTATCCAATGCTGGATACCCCTAAACACACACTATTTTTACAGCAGGAAAGCAACAAAAATATTAAAAAAAAATACTTGCTCTTATGAATAAAAATCAGTCATCCTGCAAGATGTTTGACGCCCAATGAGCATAAAAATGTCACCGTTATGACATTTCAGTCAAAAATGGGTACTAGACCAGTTTTTAGACGTATTAGTCGTAGTACGGTTGATAAATTTAGCTCCGGTACTAGCAATGTGAAGAAATACACAAGTACTAAGTTCTCGTTAGTACCGAGTATCAGAAGAAATCGGCCGTTAAACTGATGACTAAATGCAAAAATGAATGAATGCGTTTAACTAAAACTAAAACTGAGACTAAAACTGATGGAATTCCCATAAGTTTTCAGAAGTTTTAGTAGATAAATCTTCTAACCTTCGGCTAATCACGAGTAAATTGAAAACTGAATACTAGACTGATGTCTAAATACACTGCAGTACATCAGTTTAACTGAAAGCTTAACTGAACTAAAACTGAAATGATTGTCAAAATAGGGCTTTAAGCCCTAAATTCAAATCTATAAAAATAAGACTATCCCGGTAGGTATACAGTATTCAAACATTAGGTATGTACACTGTGCAAGCCATATCTTTAACCTGGTTCTGCCAAGTCAACTCCTGCAATTCGCAATTGCCTTTGTGTAGTTTGGCGTATTTTTTGGGGAAGTGAGTATAACAAAACCAAAAGAGAGTAGAAAAGTTTTGCATGGAAAAGTAAAAGTGACCTAGCTTTAGATTCTAAAAAAAATACGCCTGTTAGTGAAATTTCTTCCGCAACTGTTCAAATGCATTACATATATTATAACTTTCAAAAATGTCATTACAAAGCACGCACCAGAGAGCTAAAAAAACTCGACTTCTACGCCTTTGTAAAACAAGATTCATTGAAAATACATCTCAATAAGTCTTGAAGAAATAACGAGCAGAACGATGTCTTCGAAAGCATCAACACTTTTGGCAGCGCCAGCGGTCCAAAAAAGTAATTTCCTAGTATGCCTCATTAGGTACATGCGAAAATCTGTTCAGTTTAACGCTGCCCTTATCAATTTTCCTTAGATTTCGTTTCTGCAATTGACCGCACAAAAAAAGTTCTGAATTCTCTTAAGAACATCAGAGAAAATACCAAAGATTTTTGCAGAGAGACTTTTCAATCCGCATCCCAACTTGCAGAGGACTTATTTTAAGTTAAATTAAGAGCTCCAAGAACTTCATTGGAATAAACAACGCGTTCCAATCCAGAAACCTTTCTACTGAAGCCTAGTTTAAAGTGTCTACAAATACGATATACTATTTCCTTGCATTACACAATCTCGTTAATACAAAATCTTACGGACAGATTCATGGTCAACGATGACGTTTTACCATCGTTTCAAGCTCTTCTCCCAGGTTTTACTGCAGTTGAGCGAGTGAACGAAATGGAAAAGCTAACAGGCTAACCCGTTACTTTGATAATGCAATTTCACTGTCAGCTGTGAAAGCTGAATACATTCTTTGGTGCGAAAAAAAAATCGTCGAGTGATACTTCTACCGAAGTTTTGAAATTGCTTGATATATGTGACAAGACTTACTTTAGAGGTATAAATTTCTTGCTTACGGTTTTAGCAACGCTTCCAGTGACCACAGCTAGTGTTGAAAAAACCCTTTCAGCTATGAAAAGGATTAAAACAATGTCCCGAAGCGTTATAGAGAATGCAAGGTTAAGGTAACTTGCTATGATATCTGTTCATTCGGATATTATTGTGGATCTAAATAAGTTTATTGATCTCATGTTAAAAAAAATCAAGAAGTCTTCTGCTTCAAAAAATGTGTGTAAAATTATTATTTAAGTACCTAGGTTCGTTTAAGTACATACGATTTAAAAACTAATACGACTCAATGAATTAGAATATTCTTAGTTTTTTGCTTCATAAAATTTGGATCAAGCCCCCCCCGAACCAAAATCCTGGCTACGGCCCTGCCGGGAGCAGAGCACAGGTAGACAATGTCCTTCGACTAGTTTTGAAATCGAGTCCTTTACATCTTTTTCTTACTGGCTTACTTAATTGCATAGGTGACTCTGCAGTCCGATGTGGATCTGTTTCTGAATCTTTGGCTAACTGCCTATAGTTGCGCACTCCAAGTTCGTTGAGTTCCTCATCCACTTGTGCTCATCGCCTAAGGAAAGGCTTTCTATACTGCGTTGTTTGTCTCTCAAGCTTGAAGAATCGAGAATCGTTCTAGTCATTCTTATACGAGTATGATATCAAAGAGGTCACATTACAGCGCGTCGCCTTGTCTTAATCCTTTTTTGACATCAAAGGTGTCAGTGAGATTGTTACGACTTTCATGGAGCAGTGAGATTTTTGCATCGTTTTTCTACACAGGGATACAGGCATGCCGCAACTAGACATGGGTCTGTACAGTTCGTCATTATAAATTACGTCATAGGCGGCGCAGTAGCGCAGTGGTTAGTGTGCTGGACTACTGTGCGAGGGATCCCAGGTTCGATCCCCGGAAAAACACAAATTACATCTTAAAGTTTTTTCTACTGCGCCACCTCTCGCGAACGTCTGACAAACATCCGAGAGTATGACTGTCATGAAAAAGCTTCTAAATTCAGCCGTTCGGACTCGGCATAAAATTATAGGTCCCTTCCATTCGTTGCAGAAATAGAAACTCACACAAAACGAATGGTTGCGAGAAGCTAGGCCTTGGGTGTCACCCGCCTGTTGCGCCACCTATTTATTTATTTTTCATAGGCGGCTTCGAAATCGATGAGAACATGATGTGGATCGATTTGGACTTATTGGATTTTTTTCCCAAATCTAAGTGTAGGATCCGGCGAAGTGTGAAAATTTGCCCTAAAATATGCCCTAAAGCCACATTGATAAAAGGGTCAATCAGGCTATTTAAGAAAGGCTTTAGGTATACACACCATTTGTCAGATAGGATGATATCTACCCCTTTAGTTGGCGCAGCTGGAAGGGGTCTCCTTACTTTTGGACTGGGAAAAACGATGCGAAGATTCAATTCATCTGACTAAATTTGCGAAATAGATAAGTGCATGTTCTTTACCATATAATTTTTAGCTCCTCTAAGAACATTTTCATAACCGTCAGGCCCAACAACTGAGTATCCTTACTTAGTTTTGATCAAGTAGACGAACTCTTTGTCTATCACCGTCTATGTTGAATGGTATATACGTTCTACCTAATAGCGGGATAAATCTAAATCGTCGTCGTCCTGGAAGGGCATCTCTAATTTCTTCGATCGCTCTTCTTCCTAGGGAGCCGACATTCCTCCTGTCTTTCTTGTTCGTAGAGCTCGCAAGTAGCGTTTGTTCCCTTTTACATAGCACGCTTTATACGCCTTTTGTTGTGTTGCGTTTTGTAGTCGATATTGTTTATCAGACCAGGGCTTTCGTGGTTGTTGTCAGTCTCGGCATTAATGATGGTTTTCTGGGAGTTGTACACTAGGAGTTACTGTGGTAGAACTTATCTCGATTCATCGGGATACACGATCCCGAAGTTTCCGGCAGTCTCTTTTCAATATTTTAGATGTCATAGGTACTACTGACAGCATTTCTTTGTTGAGGTGTAAAAAACTAAATAGTTGGCGCAACAGGTCATCTCATAGGCCTAGCTTCTCACAACCATTCGCTTGCGTGTACGTTTTTATTTTTGGGATGCTTGCGTGAGGTGGCGCAGTGGAAAAATCTTAATGTGTAATTTGTGTTTTTCCAGGGATAGGACCTGGGACCTCTCGCACAGTATAGTCCAGCACACTACTTGAGGTGTATATAGTACACCAATAATTGGACATCCGCTTTTGGACATAAAGAATATGTACTATAAACGCGAGTGAGTTTTGTATAATGGGTTCCATTTTACACCAGCATATTCTAGCAGAGACCTAACAAGCGCATGAGGATCCGAAAATTCCTTGCTATTTCGTTTTATAAAACCAGAAAGTTTATTTGCTTTAGCAATAAAGTTTTCATTTTAAGGAACAGCTTTAAATCATCAGCCATACATCAACCAATGGGAATATTAATACTAGTGAAATATCGTTGATAAAAATTTTAAAGAGGAGCGGACCCAAATGACTACCCTGTGGTACTCCTGATCCGCACCCAAAAGGTCGTGAAAAGTAGTCATCTATTTTGACCTTTTGAATTCTGCCAATCAAATAGAATGCTAACCACTCATTACTGAGTGGAACCCAAAACTTTCAAGTTCTTTTAGTAATATTATGGTGATTGACGGAGTTAAATGCGGAGGTCAGTGTAAGCACAGTCGACTTGATAACCATCTTCGACAGCATTAATGGCATAGCGTGAGAAGAAAGCCAGATTAGTGGTAGTGGACCTGCCATACACAAAGCCATGCTGCGCATCACAAATAAATTCCTTTATAAAAAATTCGAACATCGACTGATTGAAAAATTGCAGAAGCAGATTGCAAATTGCTTGAGGACACATTTTAAAAATAATCGAAGGAATATCATAGCGCCCAGGACTTGAATTGGGCTTAAGATCGATAAGAGTCAACATAATGTCATGAAGACTTAGTTGAATAAGGCCAATGTCAATTCTGCATTCTAAAAGAAATCTCGGCTGGTGTACCGCAACGAAGCGTTCTTGGGCCGCTTCTCTATACCTACCTGTTATATACTCGTGATATACCAAAGAAAGATGACACTATTCTTGCTACGTTTGCCGACGACACCGCTATTCTAGCAGTAGGTAAAACAGTCGATGCAAACCGCATTAAATTGAGTAAATGAATGGACGAGGGTCCGGCGAATCGCCCTCAATGAAACTAAATCTGTTCACGTGAAGTGAACTTCACATATAAAAAAACGAATGACTTGCCAATTTTTCTAAACTCGACCAAAAGGTATTCCCTTTTGGGAACGAAGCCAAATACAAATGCCAATATTATACAATCTTTTCAAAATAAATTGCTTCGAGAAATTGTAAAAGCACCGTCGTATATTAGAAACGACGATATCCACAGGGATCTCGGAATACCTACAATCGAAGCTGAAACGAGAAGCTTTGCGCGAAAGCATAGAAACCGACTAATCGGACACACCAACAATACAGTCTTACACATTTTGGATGAAAGCTATTTATTGCGCCGACTAAAAAGAACAAAACCTTTCGACTTGGCTATAGGGATTAACCGCGTTTAAATTGCGGAACATGCGGATCTTTCATTGGAGAGTAACCTGTCAAAAGTTTTCATTTCGTGATAGAAAAATTGCTTGATAAGTTATATCTTAGTTGCAGTATCTACAATTTATATCGAAGGGTGGGTGTTTTTAGTCAGAATCTGACACTACTATGAGCACGCGTTGTTCTCATAGTGTATACAAGATTTTCACCTGCCCTCGGAAAAAAAAATCTGCATTATGTAGCTGGCACATAACTAGGTGTATTGGGCTTTGAGTATACACAGATTCAGCGAATTTCGCAAACAATTTTTCTACTTCTAGTTGTATTTCACACTCTCACCACCATCATTAGATTCAAAAATTTTATAAAGCATGGATTTGGGCAGACCAGTAGATTTTCTTTTGCTATTTATGAAAATCCAGAAACGTTTCGAGTCAGCCTTTAATTTATTTTCTATCTGATTTACGTGTGGGCGCAGTAGCGCAGTGGTTAGTGTGCTACCTATTTTTTTTTTTTTTTTTGTTTTATCTGATTTACGTAATTTTTTCTGTAGAAATTTCCTTATTTTCTTAAATGCTTCTCCCGGTAAAGGCGAACCTATATAGCTTCATCAGCGCCCCAACATGCTTGCAGATGTAAAAAGAAAGAGAAAGTCTTTATCTATACGCAGTTTGTCCAAATATTCAAAATCCCCAGGACTACCGGAAATTTTTGTGTGCCTTGTTTTTAATGTTCTGAAGATGAGATAGTCTTTTATTGTACCACGGAGGCTTAGATAAATTCTTCTTCGACCTATATTATTCAGCCAGTTAGTTCCGACAGAGCATTACGAGTTTTCATAATTACAGCAAAAATGGACATAAAATCTTATAGATATAATTCAATCTGTCAAATGTCATATTATAAAGGTAAATAAAGACTAGAATTCAATTCAGCAAAACATGAAAGTCATAAAATAAACTTTAAGCATAAACATACCAACTAGTTGGATTAGTACTAGTATCTTTTTCCACTGTCGTGCGACTACCGACGATTCACCTCACTGTTTAAAGAGTCTTCCGTAAGATTTACCATCGGATTGTAAAATTAGGAAAGATAAATGCTGTTAGTACAAATTACTATTAGCTACCTACATCAAAAAAGCATTTCATTCGCAGTCAATGGTACGACCACGGGTGGTGATAGTGTCGCCTTATAATTTCCATTTTATTCAAGATGAAATTAATTGGACTTTTCAATCGTCCTGAGAGTGTCTTTTATGAAGCCTATCAGCGGCAGTTGGCAGCAACACTAACGGGTATGTGTATCCCAGCACATCACTTGAACTTGAAGTTTTTAACTTGTATCTATATTCACAGTCAACATAATCACATTCAGCCATGGAATTGGATTTGGATGGGCAGCACCGATGCTTCTTAAATTAATGTCAAATGATTCTCCATTGACGTTTGGAATATCTGTTGATGAGGCTTCCTGGATTGGAGCAATAATCAGTATTGGAGCAATAACTGGAATTGCCGCTTTCGGGATGGTGATTGACCGAATTGGGCCCAAGAAGTGCGTATCTCTGTTGGCTTTGCCACACTCAGTAAGCAAATATTATCTAAATTTTAAACGTTTATCTACAATGATTTTTTCTTTGTGAAAATGTTGTTAGAAAAGTGGCAGTCATTGTGTTATCTGAGATTTACGGAGATTATGGATATTTTTATCTAAACTAGGTGTCAGTGTTGTAGATAAGTCTGCCACTTGTTTTATAATATTAGCACGCTCTAAAGATGCTGTGAACACAGCGCACGCGTCCGAAGGCAACTGTCTATTAAGAAACAAATACATATTTGAAAGGTATTTCAGGGTAAACTGGCTTGATGGAGACGAATTGATCATCTTTAGGTATAGAGATGCAGAAGACTAAGGAGTAAAATCGCAGTAGGTGTTAAAAGTGTGAAAAAAACTATTTATCCATACCCCATAACGGCGGCAAAAAGCTGGGGTCCATTTCGTAAATATTGGCAGGTGACAATTCTACAAATTTGTCGCACTTGTCTGACAAATTTTTATTTCATAATATAATGACCAGGTGGCACAATTATCAGTTGTATGCAGCCACAAAACTTGTCATGACTATTTTATCATATTCGAAATCGTTTGTTTTTATATTTTGACAAATTTATTGTGGGTCTTAGATGCAGCATCCCATTTTGAAAAGAAAATTCCATTTGAAATTATTCATCTCTTGTCACTTTTTAAGAACTATTTACCATTTTAAATCGCACTTGTCACTTCATTATCAATACTTGACAGAAACTTAATCTCCTGTCAGAATTGTCAATAGTACTGAGTAAATTGTAAATTGTAGGATTATATTTTTCGGTCTCATACAAAATTTTTCAGTACCTATCTACGGATTTGTCAGAAAATTCATGACAATTCTCGGAAATTTCTTGAAAATTAATTTATGTAGGTAGCTGCTGTACAGGGGAATTTTTTTTATAAAACGAAAACTTGACAATTGTCAGTTATTTTGAAACAATTTTTGTCTCATTATTTTATGTATATATCTACCTACCTAATAGAAATTTGACAATTTTCAACTTTTCGCAATTGTCAATTTTTATGAAATAGGGCCCAGAATCGCGCTGTTAGGCAGAAATTACTATTTCAAAATAATTAAGAAAAGACAAACTTCTAGCCCATCTATGTTAAAAAAGAAGACCGATTCTACGATATTGAGTGTCCCTTCTTGTTGACAGACCCATTTTAACCGCTTCCGTTTCTATACTAGCAAACGCACCAGTGACAGCTCGCCGTGTTCTACCAATTATGTCAAAATCATCGGCGTATGCAAGTAATTGGGTTTGGATGGACTTTTGAAAGATCGTGCCTTGTGTGTTGGCCTGTGAGTTTCGGAAAATTCTTTCAAGTACATATTATATGATGTTGAAAATGTGGCACGATGTCACCTTGTCTGACATCAAAGGTTTCGGTGAGGTCGCTACCTTGATGCATCAGCGAGCTTTCTATGTCGTCATCCTACATAATCGAATGAGATTTGCAGGGATGCCAAAGTTAGATATGGCTCTGCATAGCTCGTCTCTATAGATGCGCTGTCGTACGCGGCTTTGAAATCGATGAAAAGATGGTGGGTATCGATTTGAACTTCTTGGATCTTTCTTTCCAGGATCTGCCTAAAAATTTGATCGACCGTGGACTTTCCTGGCCTAAAACTAGGAAATAAATAGGGGCCAATCAGGTTATTTACAAAGGGTTTAAGGCGTGCACACAATATGGCAGACAAGATCTTGTATGCGCCGATGTTAAGGAGACTGATACGTCTGACGTTGGCGCAGTTGAAGGGGTCCCCCTTCTTGTGGACTGAACAAACGATGCTGAGATTCTATTCATCAGGCATGCATTCATCTGACCAAATTTTGGAGATGAATTGGTGCATGCTCTCTCCCAAGTCCCCTCAAGCTGCTCTAAAAAGCTCGGAAGGTAGACCATCAGGCACAGCAGCTTTGTTGTTCCGCTTTGGTCATGGTCAGGTCGTCCATCCATCTGTCATCGTCTATATTGAATGGTACGTTCTTCCTTACAGCGGGATTCTGGTCTCCGTCGTTATTATAGAGTCTGCAGAAGTAATTTTCCACATTCTCAGCACCCACTGTGATTCTACTACAAGGTTTCCTTCATTATATCTACAGGTTTCTGTACGGGATTGTCTGCCCTGGCACGTTCTTTTTACCTTTTGGTAAAACTTCCGTACATTGTTCCCGCAGTAGCATCTCCTATTTCTTCGATCATACGCTTGTCGTGCTTTTTTTTTCTGAGAATCCGATGTTCCTCCCGTCTCTTTTGCTCGTAGAGCTCGCGACTCGAGCAGCTCTAGTCCTCTTTCGCAACGCCGCTTTATACGCTTTCGTGGTGGTGATCCGGAGACAGCCATGTCCCCTTATGGACTAACTATATTTCGCCCCGCAGCAAAGACAATTAGCCTAAGTCCGTTGCCAGACATGTTATCATGTAGGATGTGTTTGCCAACTGTTCTAGCAAAGATGTTCTCGTCGTCGTCCTTTTCTTCAGTGGGGGCATGAGCGCATTTGAGGCTGATGTTCGAGAATTTTGCCCTGATGCGGATTGTCATAAGTCCTTCACTAATGTGCCGATAACTCAAGACTTTTTGCCAAAGTCTTCAGCGTTCGCGTATGATAAATCCACATCCAAAAACGCTGTCGCCGCTCTCTATAGCAATCGCCGTGGTATATATCACAGTTTTTTTCATCCGTTTTTTTGCCTGGCCCTGGCCAATCGCACTTTTGTTTGCCTGAATTTCAGGAATCTCTATTAAGAAGAGTATACCTTTCAACTCGGACACCCTGTCTTTCCATGGGACTATAACTTACAATTTAATTGAAGAACCAAAATTAAAAAAAAAAAAAAAATAAATAAACTTAATCTCTATCTCTATCTCTTATGCGTATATAAAACAAAGTGGAAAAAACATTCTCGCCCGTAATTTTCAACCAATTTAGTTGATTTTTTTGTAATGTCGGTAATTAGGGCCAACAAAAATTGAAAAAAAAAAATTAAAAAAGGAAAAAAGGCCTGCCGAAGCTGGCGGGGGTTCAGCTAGTAAATTATATAAAACTTTAAAATATATTGTTGCTAATAAAATATTTTTTTATAATTTTTATTTCTGTTTCATAAGTTAAATGAAAACAAGTTTTTTGTAATGTATATTTTTATATTTACAGTGCTTTTGGGTTATGGTGTTTTTCACCGGGAATGTCTACCATTTATACATAGCGCGCTTGCTCGCTGGTATAACAGGGGGTGGTATTTATGTTGTCATTCCGCTTTTTGTCTCCGAAATCGCTGACTGCCGGTAACTTTTAAACATCCTTTTTTTAAACATTTAAATTTATTTTATTTTTGTTCTAGAATTCGTGGAGCACTAAACTCCCTCTTTTGGTTTTCGAGCAACATCGGTATATTGTTGGGATTTATAATTGCATCACATGTTCCCTATTTGCTCATACCATGCATCGTTGTGGTTCTACCAATTCTCTCTCTGTTATTATGGACATTATTTCCAGAAACACCACATCAGCTGTTACGAAAAGGACGCACTGATAAGGCAGAAAATGCATTCAAATTCTACAATAACTACAAGTCCGCCGGCACAGAACAATGCCAGAAGTTCGCTTTGGATTTTAATGAATTAAAAATGTCCATTGAGTCGATAAAGGGCACCCAACGTCTCTCCGTCAGTGACTTCTGTAAGTTGTACTCTCTTTTAAATTTTAGAGATAAACTGATGGAATAGCTTTCCGATTGCAGGCAAGAAAAGATCTCTAAAGGCAATCGGTATAGGAGCTACCCTTGTGTTTGTTAACGTCATCTCAGGGACGATGTGCATCATCAGCTATTCGTCGATGATTTTTGCAGAAACCAAGTCCACAATAGACCCGAATACGAATACAATCATTATTGGAGCTGTGCAAATATTTGGATCGTATTGTTCCACCATCCTGGTGGACAAATATGGAAGGAAGATTCTAATGCTGGTGTCATCTTCTGGTATGTGCTTCGGTTTGACTTTGTTCGGTGTGTACTCTTATTTGGTGCATCATACCGACTTGAACGTGTCCTGGCTGCCGGTGGTGATAATGTCGTTCGTTATTTTCACAGCCAATATTGGTGTTGTTGCGGTGACATTTGTGATTTTGGTAGAAATTCTTCCGCCAAAGGTAGGAGCTAAATGATTATTCTAAAATGAGTACTATGTTGCTTTTGATTTTAGATTCGCTCCTTGGGATCAACCTTCTGTCTGTTACTGATGGGAGCATTCTATTTTGTACTTTTAAAAGTCTTCCCGGTTTTGATGGTCGCCATTGGACTGTGGGGTGTCATGTGGATGTGTGCAGGAGTGGCAGCATTTGGATTTGTTTTTGTTCTAATATTCTTGCGAGAAACAAAAGGCGAGTCAATGTACAATGACAGTAACTATGATTAGGTGCGTCTGGAAAATAAATTATTATTGGAAATATTGAAATACATTTGATGCTTTATTTATCTTGTCTGTCTTATGTACCAATAACACATAAAATGTTATCCCTAAAGAGCGGCTATAGTGTGAGGAAATTCATAAAGAAAACCAGGAGTAACCAGAATGCAGAATTCGTAAAGTGACTTTGATTGGTATAACCGCGTTAATATGTTGAAGGGAGGGAAAAAATGTTTTCCTGTGATTGCATTAGGACGCAGAGAAATCCAACCATCGATCCATTCAGCATTAATAGTATAGCCAGACGTCTTTTCTACTGGAATATAAAGCACCTTTGGCAGGCATTCATTGAGGTTAAGTTAAGTCATATCTACTAAAAAATTTGTTTTGACAGGCTAGCTTCGTGTAAAGTTCAGTTAATTGTATGCTGAACCTGATGTCAGATACATCAACTTCACTTTTGGTAAGGTTAATGACCATCTTTAGAAGGTATAGTAGGTTTAATGATGGTGCAAAAATTCTGGCCATCTTCTAATGCAAGACCAGTCCGCGATTTAAACTAATTTCTAATATCGAGCGGTACAACTGCTCAGTATTTCGTTTTGGTTGTGTCCAGTCCATTGGTCATTTTCTCCGCACTATAACTATATAGCTGCTGTTTCTAAATGGTGCTTTTTAAAGTGTTTGGTTTTTAAATTGAAAAATAAACAACGACAATTTGCAAAATTGAGTGGAATTTTTATTAGGGCCGATAAAATAATTCTTGCCATTTACTTTTTGAATATCATTTCGTGTAAATGTTAACCGCGATTACTCCTCAATTGGTCCATCCGGAATGTCCAATTTTGGCATACTCTTTCTAACATATCGACTGGTAACTCACCAATAATACACGAATTATGTTGTCTTCCAAGGAGGCAGTAGTTACTGGCTTATCCATATAGACAAGAGACTTCACATATACTCACAAAAAATAGTCCAGCGGAGTTAAATCGCACGATATGGCCGCCTAGATCACAGGTCCAAAACGTGAGATGAATTTGTCAGCCAATTTCTCTAGCAATATATCCATGGATTCGCCTGCTGTCGCGCCCGTCCTGTTGAAACCACATGTCGACCAACCCCATCATCCCCTTTGAAGAAATACGGCCCAGTGGTGCCACCGGCCGGTAAACCACACCACACTTTTTTGTGGATGCATTGGTAGTTCTTGCAATGCTTCTGGTTCCTCTATAGATATACCTACGTCAATTTTGCTCAGTAGGTCGATTACGACGGCCATAAAATGGACGAAGTGCTTTTAACTCATTTTTTTTACTGATTACGATTTTTGGTAATAAAATTCAATAATTTGCAAACGTTGCTCGAGCGTAAGTCTATCCATGGAGGTATGGCACGAATAGCGCGTTAACTGTCAAACAAATCAGGCTGTTCTGTTTAATCTGGCGAAAGTGTTGGCCAATACGACGATGCTTGGTCGATGCTGGATTTTGGAAGCAAACATTGAACAATTAAAGCTTAAGTATTCAATATACCTAGGGACTCCTCTTTAAATGTAGATTCTTTTGTATAGCTCTAAAAAAAAACGCGCCAAAAACGACCAAACAAAGTAAAAATCTCATTAAAATAACTTCAAAAAAGAACAAAAAGCGCGAAAACCTCAAAAATACGCAAAAAATCGCTCCAAAAAGTCTCCAAAAATGCGCCAAAACCTTCCCGAAAAATGCGGCAAAACACGCAACAAAAGACGCCCAGAAAAACGCGCCAAAAAATGGTTCAAGCCCCCCTGAAAAACTCGACAAAAGACCTTTTCTGGTGTCATACCTTGTCTCAGATATTTGTCAGACGCTAACCACTGATCCACTGCAACCACTCAGACTGAATAGACATTGTAAATATTTAACAAAATATTAAATAGAAAAAAAAAGTTCATAAATTCAGTCATGTCAAATTCTATTTTGAAAAACAAAAAACTTAAATATAAGTAATAATAAATTACTATAAAAGATATGACACAAAATTAATTCCTTTAAACAAATTCTTCTAACCATGGATGCTTTAGACATTCTGAAGCTGATGCTCGAATAATTGGATTATACTCCAACATTGGTAGCAAAAAATCGGAAAATTTCTTTGCTTCTATTGGGTCCCAGTCATATTTTTCGATTAGAACATTCAGTAGGCTCCATGGCTTTAGTTTTGTGATATTTCGTAAGCCACCTGTAAAAAAAAGAAGAAATTAATAAATTTTATTAAAAAAACTCAAATTTGTCTCGAATATTATGTACCATAGCTTGTAAAATATTTTAGGCCATGTTTGCCCCTAAAAATTACCGATGGTGGTATTGTGCCCAGAAGCTCGATTATGTGCGCCAAATGATCCTCATCACGAGAATAGTTCTCTCCCGCATGTGGGTCAAATAGATAGTCCCCAGTAGCTAATTCGAATGCTAAACAGGCAGTGCTCCAAATATCTGCACTAAAGTTGTAAGGTGCCCCTAAAAGGACTTCTATTGCACGATATTGACGTGTTTGAATATCTTCTGTAAAGTGATGATACTAAGCAAAAGTTAATTTAGATTTTTAAAAACAAAACAAAATTAGTCATCAAATACATAACATTTTAGATATAAAATAAATGTCAAGGTTTTACAATTTCGGCAATTGTACAGGGATTTTTGTACAAAAAGCCAGGGGTAGCCAAATCGCCTCTTCCTTGAACGAAGTATTTCTATATTCACAAGATATATTTACTAAATGGACAAAAAAAAATCCGCTCATTCACGGATGAGATGATTGGGCTGTAGATAAAGTAGGATATGGTATTTCTAACCTATCTCCCTAATCCAGTGCTGGTTCAAATTGTTGATTTGCATGCTTTAACGACTAAAACAGTGTTAACTATAAAATTTAGTGGAATTTGTCTATTGTACTCTATATGGACAGAAGTTCTATCAAATGTGAATAGGAATGCCCATTCTATATCTAACCACTAAGGACGCCACATTCAATTCCAATGTATAGTTTTGATATCTAATTATTCTTCACGTTCAGAAGACACAAACTAACCACGCTCACAAAGAAAAATATTCAGTGGTATTACATTTATACCATAATCGACATTTAGAGCGGTCAATATAGATTCGGACGTCTACTTTGTTGTAGCCAAGGTACGAATGCTGGGAGCAGATTTGACGTTGAACAGTTACAATCGCAACAGACTGCCAGAATTTTTGCCGGTAACGTATCTCTCGACTCAACATATCGATAACCCCATGCATCCATAGCCGAAGACTAGTGGTATCGCTGCCAAGAAGCCCTTAAAGACGACGCAACTGATTTGCTAGGTTGTATCCGGCCTCCATCACAAGACCCCTGATTTGAGAAAGGGTGCCGGCAAGGACAACTCACTCAAGCGGCGCACCGACCGCAGAGAAGTGTAAGAGCGTCTTGTAACCTCTACGAGCAAAAGAGTTAGGGAAGAATATCAGCTTCTCAGGAAGATAAAGATAGAGCATGAGGAATGCGCGATATAGAGATGCTACTTTAAGACTAAGTGCAAATGTTTATAAAGTTTCATCAAAAGTTAAAAAGAACACGTCAAGGTAACAGCACCCAAACCAACTATGCTGAGAATATGGAAAATCACTTCTGCAGACAGTTAAATGGCAAAGACGCACGGCCAGAAGCTTGCCCGGTCGACAAGAAGGGAAGCCCTCTAAAGCGCAGTAGCTATGTAGACTAACATCGCATACAATATTTTGTCTGCTGTACTGGCACTGGGTGAACGCGTGAAATTATTTATTAACGAAATGTGTGGTTCTGATCTCTAAAAGTGCACAACCGATCAAATATGTATGTTAAAAATGTTGTAAAATTGTTTTAAATATTATGGATTATTTTATCAACTATATAGGTAGGAGGGAATCCAACTAAGACTGCTATTTTGAATAATATTAGAAAAATGTTACACAAATGAAACGAAATGGAAACAAATCTTTGTTCAATGTGACCAGAGTAGATTCTCGTATAAATTACATTATGAACATATTTACTAAATTCGATACGATATAAAACAAAACGTATTATTGACGCCACATAGATGACGGCACGCATTATAATTTCTTTAGCAGTAAAAAAAAACACATTAACAACCGTAAAATCACATGAAAACTGTCCTTTTGAGAGGTTTTTTATTACACCACAAATATGATGACGTTTATGCGCAAAACACACGTGCAGAATTCACTTTGCAGCAAGATTAGAATACCCATGTTCGTATGTGGTGATACAAATGTAAATTCTGCACCCACCGCAGCACTGCAACATGTCTCTATTTCTAAATCCACTGCAAAGAAACGCAGTGAATTAAATTAAATAGACTTAGCAGCACCGAATTTTAAAATTCAGCTACTGATGCATACGATTAAAAGAGAGACGGGAATTATTTGTCGTCTGTGTTGCACTCTCGTATTTTTCCCCGCATTGACAGCAACCGATGCAAATAGAATTATTCATCTGCAGTACTGCTGGCAGTCACAAACCACTAAGAATAGACCGCCGACTTCCCGTACACCTACTAGATTCCCGCCGAAAAAAATTACCTCATCTGTGAATACGTGTAAATGTCAAAATTAATTAATCCTGGGCCCGCCGGCAGCTTGTAGGCAAAGTCCGTTATGTGGGAGGAGTCGACGGTCTATTCATACTGGTTTGTGCTTGCAGTGAAGTGTTCACAATTTCTGCACATGTGTTTTGGACATAAGATACCTAATATATTCTCTTCTTTAGTTAAGTCAAACTTCAAAAATTATTCAGTACACATACGAAAAAATGCGTACAAAGTAAAACTCACAGTTCCTGAAGTTGGCTCCTGACAACATTGCTTTTATTGTGATGTCATTATTTGAAAAAAAGTGCTGCCAAATTCCATCTAAACATTTATTTTTGAATTTTTGTATGCAAGTGAGTAGTTAGGTACCCGTTTAAAACAAGAAAAAAATACCAAAACTATTATAAATTTATATAATGTACTCCAACTTACATTATAACAGGCGTTTCCTAGGTCCGCTATTTTAACACGTACATTGCTGTTGTTTATCAAAGTTTGAATAGCGTTTGTATATGATTGTGTTTGAGGAATGACATTCGGTTTGTTCAATTGTTCCTTCTCTGATGTGATATCAACTTGCTGCAAAATGGTTGAAAATATATGCAAAAATTATTTATTTTTTGTGTTATTAAAATCTAAAAGCATAAAATTATGTATGTAAGTATAGTTTTCAAAAATCGAAAAATATTATGTAGCTAGGGTTATAAAAAAACGCTAGAGTCAAATTAAAAAAAAAATTAAATAAAAATATCTTGAAAGCCCTAAATCAGCTGTACCAAGAAAATATATTAATTTCAATCTACAATGAACAAAAATCAACAATTCCCAGATTTTTTGGAATAACGACTATTTTCTTGCACTGAATGAAAAGAAACAAAAAACGTCTTGAGGTATGATTCACAGTCACTTGTTGATTAGAAAATCATTAGTCTCGGTCTAAATCAGATGCGGTCGTCTACTGATAAGCCCACCCACCACATCAGGGCGAAACGCATTACTGAAGTCGAGGTTATGGCCAACTCAAATTTAAAAAAAAAACCTCTTACCATTTTAAGAATTTAATTTGAGCTTATCTTAAAGCCCACAAAATGTTAGTGTGGAGACTTTACTCAGTGTTGTTTGAATAAATGGCATTCATTTGACGATGCCCAGCATTGTATCTTGTACATATAAAACTATTATATGTACCTACTGGCATTATCTGAAGATATTGGTTACGGGCATCGGAATATCCAGCCTACTATTTTACTGTCAAAACAAAGGACTGGTCAAAAACTACCTATAAAAGACCACTAGCTACTTAACCACCGACCCGATCTTCTCCGGAAAATTCTAAATAAAAATCCTCTCTCGGTGTTTCTATCTGTAAATACGTGTGAAAATGCAAAAAAAAAAGAAATTCTTTGACAGGAGATGAAATAATGAATGAACTGTCAAATTTTGTTAAGTGCTGTGTACGCGTGCGCCCATTTAGTTTACATACACATATGCTTCCCCACATAACAACAACATATGAGAATGAGAACAGGTTGTAGACAGGCAGTGCCAGCAGATTGTGGGAAATTTCCCGTTTTGAGGGAATATTTGTACTCGAAATGAGCTACAAGGGAAAAAGGATACTTTTTGTTTTCCAGAACAAAGAAGGAAATTTTTATTCTTTGAAACTTTACTTCAATTTTCTTGTTCAACTTCAGGAAAACTATTTATTTTAGGTATACACCTGCGTCCATGACCAAGCGGTGGTATTGACATAAAAATAAAGAAGACCTGGGCCAAAAAATAACGTAAAATGAAAACGACAGAACGATATCGTCTCCCTCTATTGCCACAGATATGATAGAGCCATGTTTACTGTTTAGTGAAAACGAAAGCGATTTTCGTTTCGTATTTTACAGAATCCCACCCCTGTTTTTTGCAATAACTATTGAAGACTGACTATCCTATCATAGCCTTTTATCCTAGCCGATAAAAGCGGCACGGCGAACTGATTAAGATCTACATATTGTACCATACATTAGAAAGAGGGGTTACGCTAGGAGGTTCTCCACTTTTTTTTTAGGTTTATGATACTGCAGCAGAGGATTTTTTCATCTCTTTCGGGTCCAGTTGATCCCTGGAGAAGATCTTCCTTCCAAATTCGCATATAATGTTGTTTCGGCTTCTCCCAAACAAAGCATGCTCTCCGCTGAGTTGAAGAGATTTATTTAGCTTAGGTAGTATTGTAACCTATGATGTCCTATAAGGAATCCTATACAAGCTTTCTGATATCATGTCTGCTATGGGCATTGTTCAACCTGGAATATTCAACCAATATGAGATACATTTTGTATTTTTCCAGCTTTTTATGGCTAAGTTTTTAGCCAAGTTGGGGGTATAGTAGAAAGGTTTCGGTCGCGTGAAAGGTGTTTCGGAGCCTGTTCTGGCCAATTTGTCTGCTTTTTCGTTTCCTTCGAAGGCTTCATGGCCAGGAACCCTCCGTAATTCTGTTCCCGAGGCTAAGGCCCAGTTTGAAGACTAGCTGATAAACTGTCGAATAGCCTATCAGGAACTTATCTGACAGATAAATTTGAGCTTTTGATTTCAAAGGTCTCGGATAGTGATATCTAATCTAAAGTCTAAGACAGCCTATCAGGCGGTTCAAGTGTACCGGACAATAGCTTGACATTCACAGAGGAAATGAGTTATATCTTCTGCAACATGTAAGTATTCACAATACCTGCATGTGTCCGTATCTGTTAAACCTATGTAATTTTATATCGTGCTTCCTTAGAAGGCAGTGCCCGGAGAGTATCCATATTGTCATTCGTAGCATGTCACATGTTTCATTTTCTCGAGAATAATTCTCTTGGCCACGGCTATTGGGAAAGTCAGCGGTCAGCCCTTTCGTTACCCTCAATATTTCTGCTGAGCTTTAATAATTCTACAGATTTTGTCCGATCTAGCTTAGGCCGCAAAGCCTTTGAGACACTGTACCCTACTAACTCCGACCACCTTTGGTCACATGTTTCATTTTCTCGAGAATAATTCTCTTGGCCACGGCTATTGGGAAAGTCAGCGGTCAGCCCTTTCGTTACCCTCAATATTTCAGAGTCCTGGTACCCAACACAATCTGACTTGGTTCTGGGCGCATAATGCTCTGCTGAGCATAGTTAGCTCCTGACTAGTTCAGATTTGATGAATACACTGCATGTATCCGGAAGTCTTAACAACACGTGTAGGTCTATATCCCTAGAGTATATACCTGACCCTGAACCCTCCTTAGTTTTGGAACCATTCGTATAAGACGTTAGAAGTAAGTGAGAAACTTTCCACTGTCAACCAAAGACGCCAACAATCAGTGGTCCCATTACGATAATCATCAAAGCTCCGCCAAGCAGACTGCGTAGGGTAGGTTCAAAAAGGCAATTATAACGAGGTAACGAGAAATTCGTGTGTATTCTTTGAAACACTAAATTTCTCGCTAACAAAGTCACAATGGCGAAAATTTCCATATAAAATTAACCATTGTGACAGTCCACATTTTTAAGTTGAAGATTACAAGTGACCCAATAACAATAAACCTTCAACAATTTTTCAACAGCTTTTCATTCCTTTATGGATCTTCGAATCAAAAAAAAAAGCCGACCCTGCACTTTAAAGACTTATTGCGAATGCTAGAGCCCTTCGTCTAAACAACTGGAATCAACGTGCCTAGCATCGCAAATCAATGGCTATGTCTCATACTGAGCCGCATCACGAGTTGGGCGCCAGTTAAGAAAGTACCTTAGTGAGGTGGATAAATAAATCCCCAAAATATAAAATGCACGTCACTTGACCTTATCTTCAGTCAGAATAATTCTGCATAATCTAATTTCACGTCACTTTAGAAATTGCAGCTACTGCGTATGTTAGTAAACGGAAAGCAGTAAATGTTAGGGCTCAATGGGTATAAACAACAAAGTGTCAAAGACTCTTCAGTCTCTATAAGACGAAAACAATTAAGCTATCTATTGAATGTTATCTTAAATTTAAGTTAGAATATTATGAATAAAGTGAGTCAACAAACACGTTAAGAAATACAAGAAGATGCTTCACAAGTCTCTTACACTAGCTTGTCTAAATTAATGAAAACCAAATATTCTGTGATTGAGTAAATAGATTTACCTCCTCTTGTGCTATAAAGTCATTTGTATTTATTAGGTCGCTGTCATCACCTGACTGGAGTGCAATGCGTTAAAAATGTGTGCCGAGACAGAATTTGTGTGAAAAGGGAACACATTAATTTCATCTTACCTTGGTAGTGACTTTCTTCTCAGTGCGATAGCGATTACTTATCGATGCCGTAGCTCCCAATGAAGAAACTATAGAACTTTCATTGTTTTCGCTCTCCAGCATCCCAGAGTATTTTGAAATCGTTGATGTAAGGGATGTGTCTAAAGTCGACGAATCATCCTTATTGGCAGCACATTCTAATGAGCTATTCTTTTGAAGATCTGTTGGCGAGTTGTCAATCAGCGTCCACTTCGTTCTAGTCTTTGTTTGTTTTTCAATAGAACTTACTAGAAAGAACACAAATTAGAAGAGTTCTCATTTGCGATTATTGTAGCTTACTGTATGAATCCGGAAACTCTATTCCTTTTACTCTCAAACTATTGATTTCATCATCAATTTGTTGGTTCATTGCCGCCGCATTGTCAATGACCAATAGGATGTTTTCTGGCTTAACATCGGTATGAATAATACTGCACTTCGTATGCAGGTAATCTAAGCCCTCTAGTACCTGCCTGACTATGTTTTTCACCTGAGCTGCTGTTAAGCCTTGATAGTTGTTCTTTACGATGAGTTTGTAAAGGCTGCAGCCAAGTGCTTCGAATACCAAACATGTATGAACACCATTAACTCCGCGTACTGTGAAGTGATTAAGAAGTCGCACGATGCGATCACCTTTCGGGTCTTTGGGATCTGCGTCGCGTATTGCCTCCAGTAGTCGAATTTCATCAGCTGCCGTCTCAATGTAATGGGGTGCGCTTTTGACAACCTTAAGAGCAACATATTTCTCCTCCCTGGAATTATGCAAATCATTTGACATTTGACTATATAATTATTCATCACGTTACTTAATATCTCGACACAGCCATACTGTGGAAAAGTGACCCCAGCCAAGTTTTCTAACAACTCGAAAGCGGCTGTCGAAAACGTCGCCAATAACCACAGGATGATATCCGCCACGACAGTATTGGGATGCGTCTTCTTGTTCTTCATCAGATCCATAAAGACTGCTATCCGGAGATTCTGGAAAAATTTCATCAGTCGTGCTTAAAGTTCCTCGTGGCTCAGATCTGAAAAGTACAAACGAAAATTTAAAAAAATTACAAATAGAAAAATGTAAATGTTCATAAAACAATCTGATGTAAAAACCCTATCGCCGCCAATACACACGATTATCTGAAAATGTAAGTTCAATCGGTACAGAACTTTTCGAGTTTTCGAAGCTTACACAAACCATATATATGTAGCTGGTATACAATACCAATATATTTTTTTAAATAAAATACAAAAATATAAATAAAATAAATAAAATGTCAAGTATTAGATAGGTACTCAATGTTTTATTTTTGGGGTACGAAACGGATCGATTTATACTCCTAAACAAGGTTAGGAAATATTGCAATATGCAAAACTAGCTACTTCCAAACAGGACGAACAAAGTTTTTAGAATATGTGTGACAATCAACAATTTGACAAGCTTAAAAGCACTATTCTCAGTTTCAAAGTTTCCAACAACACCAGTAGCGTCTGAAAATGTCACTTTTTTTGTGTCAAACGACCATAAAGGTAAATTCTTCCAATTGTGCTATAGGTTAGATTCCCAACCAGCATTTCAGATTCGATAAGCTTCAATAGAGGATTACTGTTAGTTTCCATAAAGCTTCGGTATGTCCGAAAGGCGAACACTTATCGACTCTAATAGCTCAATAATCGAAGCTTTATCGAAATTACGAATTTGTAAAACAAAAAAATTGGTTTATTTATTCATTTTATTTGGTGTACCTATGTAAATTATATATTTATTTCTTCATTTTCATTTATTTAGGAGGTTTAATTTACTAATTATGGTATTATTCTCTCTGATTGGAATCTTTAACAAATCTGTAGAGTGAAAGAAAAAATCCAAACTCCCGCAGGATTCAAACCCAGAAGTAGAATACTTTATCATCAACGCTATATGCATATTGCAAAGTTAAAACTTAACCAGTTGAAACTTTTCTCCACAAACCAGTAAGAATAGACCGCCGACTTCCCGTACACCTACCCGATTCCCCCCGGAAAGAATTTCCCTGTCTGTGAATACGTGTAAATGTCAAAATTAATGGCGGCAATGTTTTTCTATGCAATACCATGCGACTAGGATTTTTCAAGTATGCGTGCGTTAATGGCGCCCCTTTGATTTTGTACAGCACCAATACATGAAAAATCCTGGTCTCGCCGGCAGCTTGTAGGCAAAGTCCGTTATGTGGGAGGAGTCGACGGTCTATTCTTACTGGTTTGTGCTTTTCTCTATATCATCAACAAGCTTCGTTGAGAGTTCCATTTGCATTATTTACCTTCGGAAAAGCATCTTTAAGCAAACTGCAGAAATGATCGCTTGCTATGTTTTAATTTTAACGTAAGTTTTATACAAGATTACTTATAGAAGCTTGTGTAACAATATTTAATCGAAGCTTTATAGAAACTTCTTCTTCTTCCGAAAACTACACCCATCGAATTTAATTGCTCTTTAAAGTTTCATCTTATTTTTCTAAAAGGCCGTATTAAAGTTGTAATAGAAATCAAGACTTTGGTAAAGAGTTTGCTTCTGCTAGAAGCTTTACAGAAGCTCTAAAAATCCTTGACCTGTCGAATTTCAAACATTTATGCCTTCAAGAAGTTGAAATGTTAGTTGGGTTAGGTTAGGGTTACAGTTGCAGGCAGCAACAAATGCAGCCTCATTTAGGCAAGAGAAGGCCCATTGTGATACCATAGGATCGAATGATCTCACAACTAACCGTTGAACCCACAAGTGTTAGGAATAAAGAGCTGGAGGCAGCTTATGCTTATAAAGGGGGGATTTTTTAAAATTGAAAAAAATAAAAACCTCGAAAATTTGCAAAATTGAGTGAAATTTTTATTAGGGTCGATAAATCAATTCTTGCCATTTACTTTTTGAATATTATTTCGTGTAAATGTTGACCGCGACTACGCCTCAATTGGTCCATCCGGAATGTCCAATTTTGGCATACTCTTTCTAACATATCGACTGGTAACTCACCAATAACACATGTTATGTCCCCGTATAGACGGGGACTTTACCCCCACACAAAATAGTGCAGCGGCGTCAAAGCGTACACGCGGCTAATTCACCAGGTCCAAAATGTGAGATGAATTGCTCACCAAATTCTGCTCGCAATATGTCCATGGATTCGCGTGCTGTGTGGCATGTCGCGCCGGCCGTCCTGTTAAAACAATATGTCGACCAAACTCAGCTCTTCCATTTTGTGTAAAAAACAAGTCCGAAATTATCGAACGATAGCGAGCACCCTTGACCGTAAGGCGTAAGGCCAATGATGCCACCGACCGGCCCAAAAACCACACCAAACGGTACATTTTTGTGGATGCATTGGCATTTCTTGCAATGCTTCTGGTTGCTTAGCAGACCATATACGGCAATTTTGATCTTGAATAATCTACTCAGTAGGACGACGACCGTAAAATGGACAAAGTGCTCTAGTAAAATTTGTTACTGAGCACGATTTTTGGTAATATTATGTAATTTAATAATTTGCAAACGTTGTTCGGACGTAAGTCTATCTATGGTGAAATGGCAATGCATTTGTGCATTTTTGACTTTGACACATGCCACGAATCCCTCATGAACTGTTAAAAAAATCAGGTTCAAAAACTATAGGTAAGTACACCAAAAAAAAAATCACCCTTTATTAGCGAGTTCGCTAGGTTGTCGAAGAAGTATTCTCCGATATGCAGTTCTCTACGAGAAGAGACTATGAGAGAGCTGGCCACATGCATAGGAGGTGCGAAAAACTCCTACTCCTCCTCCTCGTCCATGCAGCTTCTGCAGAAATCGTTAGAAGCGAGACTCAACCTAAGAGCATTCCTGCCAATAATGACACCTACTATACTAATATAAGCACATTATCATAGATCTTTTTAGTGATACAAGATTGTTAATGTGCTTGAGATGCAGTATGTGCCAGATCTGTTTCAAGACATCAGAGCCCATGGTTCATGTTGACCACCTGCGATTAGTAGCGTTTATCGCATTTTGTTTAATTAAAAGTTTACATGTATAGCGATAGGCATGTAGAATAGAGATTCTCCCTTCCCCGTAGAATCAACAAACGACAACGTTCTTGAAATGTGTCTATAGCCCGGCACGCATTACCATATAAGGTGAATTTTAAATTGCTCCGCCACCTCGTTAAGAGATAAGCAGCAATGATGGGCAATTTTTGATTTAAATATGACCGAATCCAAGGATTTAATCGCGGCTTGACTACCAGGTAAAAATGTTTATATCCCTAGCGGATATGTAGAATGCGCTACAGTGATTAAACAGGCGGAATAGTGTAATTTAGATCTTAAATCCTCCTTTTTGGACCCGCCTGTATAAAAGCAGAGGGATTCCCTGCGAGACCAATTCATTTCCGATTAACTCTTTCGTTCTGCAATGAACGTCTGACAAACACCTGAGACGAGAGTATAATTGTGATGGAAAAGTTTCAATTCACCTGTTAGTAGGTACTCAGCAGAAAATTGTAGGTCCCTTCCATTCGTCAAAAAAAAAAAAAAACTCACACAAACGAATGGTTGTGAGAAGTTAGGCATATGGTGCCTATACGGACCTGTCTATCTATTTTTATTTATTTTTTATTTTAATATGATATTATTTTGTTTAGTTGTTATTTATTTTACATAATTATAACTTTTACGAATAAACGTTCAAAATTCCATACAAAATGACAGATTCCATAATCAGTTAATTCGCAACCTATATCTAATCGTCACTTGTCATTCGTCAATCCACTGACAAACCACGTGTAGTACATATGTCATTCAGCTTGTAGGCATAATGTCTCTCATTTTATCTCAGCTGGGAGTTTATTTTTATTTGGTCTGGGCGATAGACAGCTTGTAGACTGTAGAGGCAAATGCCTCTTTCTGCATTCAGCAAAAATGTCTGTTTGTATTTGACGAACAAGATCAACACAACGAATTGACAGAACAAAAGCTATTTTCAGTCACACCAAAAGAGCAAGAAGCTTTCATATTTCTCATGAAGCAACAACACAGAAGCATACATTTTAAGGTGACATGCGCGGAAACGTTCAAAACGTTCGTGACATACGGAATTCTGAAAAGTCATAAACACAACCCAGACTTTTTTTAAAGACTCTGATGAACCGATTTCTTCAGTTGTTAAAGGTCAAAATATCACAACAAAAATGCATCTCTGTAGTAAAAGTTGTCAACCTTGTACGGAGGCAGCTAAGTCAAATTTTTTTTTTAAATTAATCCTAGAAACACACAAAGCTGTTGTACCTATAGTTCCTTCAATCAATACTAATTAAAAATAATTAAAAATACGTGAAACTAAAAATAATCATAATATTCAATATCGAAAAAACTATGCATTTTTATACTTCTAAAGAGAATTTATTTATTTATATACCCACATGTTGACGCAAGTATTGTATTCATCAGCAATTTTGTCAGAAACAGTCGGACTGGTAGATTTCCTTTTTATTTTTGACACAAGAATTGGACCCGCCGACACACATTTCCGTCTTTTCGATATGGTCAGCTTTTTTCGTTTTTTTTCCTCTAATTCCAAAGTATCGCGTTGTTTTTCAGACGAATCGTTTTCCACAGGCGGTGCTGAAGTGTAACCATCTGTTGTTATCCCTTTCTGCACCGGTACACAATCACCATTTAATTTATTTAATTGTGAACGTGCTGATGAACTCGCATTTTGAAACAAGTATCGCGATTTTCGAACCCAACGAAACGCACAAAATATCAACAATATTACACAAAACTTCAAAAAGCTCTGTATTAAGAAATCACTTTGAAGGAAATCTAGGACCAACTTTAGCCAAAATAGGACATCAAGCCATAGATTTGTTATCACAAGAAAACACTGGTCACTTTTATCCACAACATATTGAAATAAATTCTTAGCTATTTGACTTTGTAACGTTTGGAAAAAATCCACAATAAACCACAAGTAATCAAATTGATTGGTAGATATTTTTTCATTGTGCTCACAAAAATCACCCCACTGGCTTAAGACATAACTTTTCCAATTGATACTCTCACAAATGCTATCTCTAAGATTACTCATAGCTCCTTACACCGACCGTAGCTATTTAATTACATATATTCGTTTTCATATTTTTATGATCTGCGAAATTACATAACAGATATCGAAATATTTCCGTGTTTTTTTTTTATTTCATTCACTCAAAAAAACATATGAATAGGATTATGCTATTTTCATTTAAACAAAAAGATATAAATTCGCGTTTAAATACAATTTGGTGTTCCCCGAAATGAATAAACTACTCGGTCCACCGATACACACTGTCGTCACAAAGAAATAACAAAAAAAATCATAGAGCGGAGTATATTAAGATACATTCAGCAGATACTATAAATATATATAAAAATAAAAGCGCTAAACTTTGAAAAATACAAAAATATTTTGCTTTCAACATTGTGTGCGATAATATGGTGTGGTGACGATGACTTTGAGCATCTACGTCGGAAGATCAAAAATACTAGTTGTCTGAAACGTACCTACCTAAGCGTACAAGAAGTGTTCTTCGTAAATTGTAAGGAAAGTGAATTTGATTTTCTATATAAATGCGTTGTACTGATTGTTTTCAAGTAATTGTGGAACAAGAAAATTGTCTTGCGAATAAAAATGTTGACATTCTCAATTGCCAATATTTAATACGGTTTTTTTTTTTGCTGGACTACAAATCAATGAACTAAAAATATTTGTTTAAAAGATATGTCTGCAAAATTTGAAAAAAAAAAAAAAATCTTAGCAACACCATCAGAAACCTTCTTAATAATCTTCTAAAATATGACATGTACAACTTCAGGAATAATGAATTAGTATGGTGTAGTTCGAAATAGCTACACTGAAACCAAGTGCTTCACCCTTGAGTGCCCAAAATTATCAGGGTCTCTGGAACTATTTGTCTGATTTTCATGATGACATTTTTTCTGAATTTTAGATTTGTTGGCCAATTAGTTAGGCCGGATGGGAAGGGTTGGTAGGGCGATCTTTGTTACTTTTCTGCCGATCTTAAAAACACTTTCGGCGTTATCATGGTGTCAGCCTCCACTGTAACGGTGAGACTATGGGTTACTTAAGGTTAGGTGGGATGGCTGTATTGAGAATACAGATTGGAGTTATGTATGGAATAGCACATCGGATAAATGACCGCCACGGCTGGCAAATACATACGTAGTCTTTTGCGGAAAATGTTTATGACCGTTTCGCATAAATGTGGCTGAATTTTATTAATAATGGAAGGAGCAATGCTGAATTTTCCTGTAGTATTGAGCAGGCATGAATCAATTTTAAGACAGCTTGGTCATTCTTCTATCAGAGGAGGACTGAAGCCGTATCCTGTACCCGTATCGGGATTGCCCTTGATGATTTAGAGTCGATGGCGGAGAATCGAGAGGGTGCCGTGACATAAGGCCATGCGACATAAGACCATATTTCGAAATATGACCCTATGTCGCTTTTATAATGTGGCCATTATGTCATTTTCAGGTTGGGTGTATGCAAAGTTTTTTTTTTATCAATGTTTCGCGTGGATTTAAAGAAACTTAGCATGTACCCAACCGCGAACCTATCTCGTAACCTAACAGTGAACCCCAGCACTGTCCACTGTTTATTTATTGTAGACCCAAGATTCAAATCGTTAAAAATTTCGATTTCGGAAAGCGTTACAGGGTCATATTTCGAAATATGGCGTTATGTCGCATGTCCTTATTTCACGGCACCCTCTCGATTCTCAGCCATCGACTCTAAGTCATCCTACACCCGCGACCCAATTGGACAAGCGGGCCATTGAAAATGAACGAATGAATGAATGAAAGGAAAGAAACTCGGTTACCAGTCTCCTTGATTTAGTATTCAATACCTTGAGGTAGATAACCGAGATCGAGCTAAATTTGTTTTGATCTTATTATAAATTATGTTGAAAAATGTATAGCAAACCTACTTTTCAAATATTCAAATCCACAAGAAATACGTTCATTTGAACTGTAATTGTGAAAAATGATGCTGCCAGACCGAAAAAGAGGCATTGTCAAATTATGTACTATGGTGTTAGGTGTAGAACTTTTTTCAAAGGTTTTGAATTGGTAACAGACCATATAATCTAAGTTCCTTTAAATTATTTGCATTTCTGAAGCCAAGCCATATGCTCTTATCAAAGGGCACGGTGGTGCACCAGCCAAGTTCTCTAGTAAAGACACTTAAGTACCCTATTTACAGGAACAAACTCAGACTGTTTTCGATCCCACTCTAACTTCGGAACCAATTAAGCCAAGAACTTCAAACTTGAAACACTCACCATGCTGATTAAAAAGGTCCACTTCACCAAATTTCATTGCTATAGCATTAGTAGTGGTTCTCAACATAGGTACCGGACTTCAAAAATCGCCAAAACTAGCGACCCACTCACTTACTCACTTAGATGAAGATCATCAAAATTATGAAGCACTTCCAGCCATCCTAGAATTGTGAAATTTTTGCAGAATGCTATAGATCTTGTGGTGAAAATATTCCAAAACTTTAGATCTTCAATTCAGGGGGCGTGGTATACGCCGACTTTTGAAAATTGGTTATTGTTTATTTGGGCCACTTCCCATTTTCGTCGAATGTTGAAATTTGGTAAAGCTGTAGGACCTGCATTGTACGTAATGAGAACTATCAAAAATTAAAAATTTTCCATTTAAGGGGTGTGGAATCTGCCCACTTAAAATATGAATAGAGGTTAATCTATCTGCTGAATATAATTTTAATGAATAGTTTATAAGAAAAAAAGCCAAAGTGATGGTATAGTCAGTGTCTGTTGACATTTTATAAAGCAAAGACGTTTCAGCGTTTGTTCGATTAGAGATTTTTCCAATCGCGAGCTGAGAAAATTTGCTTTTTCACCTTTTGTGTGAAATTCAGGGATATTCCCAGTTCTTACAAAGCGATATATTAGCGAGCGAAATTTGCGACGATGACGAAAATGAAACGATCGTCTCAAGTACCTACAATTTTTCGAATGTCACTTTGTATTTCATTAGTTGTAGAATGCAACTACAATGCCTTTGATGGCTACATTTCAAATTTAAATTACTATAAAAAGATGGCGATCCTTGGCGATGTGGCGCTAAATTCAAATATTATCTATGATGCTACAAGTGGTATGGTACATTAGGGATCATACAATAATTTTATTTCATAGGGATGCTACAATTGATAACTTTATAATACTAAGTTTTACATACTTATACATTTGTTACGTGCCCCAACAACTTTGTTTGCCAATTCTAATAAAAAAAAAACTTTGCAAAAATAGTGAAATCACACCAAAAACATAAATGTAAAAAAACAGCCAAGTTCTTTTACGTAGAAAACAAAAATAAGTGTGTAACTAGTCAGCCACGAAATGTAATGAGATCTAAATGTACGCCAAGTTCTTAGTTTAAGAAGATGCAATGTTGAAAAAATTTGTTAGTTGGTTTACTTGGCAAGTCTTTCGTCTATAACATAATGACGAAATATATAAGAATTTAAAAACTTGCTCACAAAGGACATTCAGGTATAGTTGACATCAAACTACAATTTTGAACCTGCCGAAAATTGACCAGGAAGACGAATGTTGCATTAAGAATTGCAAAGGTCTCAAATTCAGTTTTACGAATTCTAATGAACGCCTGGATATATTGTTGTAATATTTTTAACCTGTTAATTTTCTAGGTGTTTCTATTACTCTAAACAATCTAGGGTTAAAGCAATAGGTATTTATAGCTTTAATGTCGCAGAAAATGTGCAAAAATAGAAACGAAAGTTTTTTTTAGATTTGATTCCGACTTGGAAGCGCAGTGGAAGGAAAAATTCCAAGAAAAAGTCTGAAACCCTAAAGTCTAGGCCTACATTTTTTTTACAGAAGAAAGCGCTAATTTATGTCCGGTTTCACAGTGATCATGATCACTTAAAAATCTATTATTCCCTCAAATTTCTCTCAAGTGTCGATTTCTGTTTCATAGTGTCATATTTGATTATAAAACTTGGTCAATAAACACTTAAGTGTTACCTACTTGTATCTTTGACAGGTGGCAAGCTAGTCAACTACCCACGATTTTACAAATTAGAGTTACTAATACAATCACAATCATACCCACTACGTGACATAAAAAAAATCTAAGATCTAAATCTGACAGCGTAAAGTATCAAAATAAAATAGTAAATTACTATAATAACTGCGACAATCTACTTACAAACTGACAAATGGTCCCCTTAACGCTGGCATATCACGTCGACGATTTAATGGTGGCGATAAGGACAACGATAAGAAATCTTGTTGGGCCTTCTCCTCATCAATGCTGGTCGCTGTACCCGCAAATATTCGAGTTGTTGGCAAATAGCCAATTTGTTGTAAAAAATCCTCACGATATGACAATGGAAAATGGGATGAAGCCTGCCGTGGCTGTGACTGACTCAAGATATTAGCACTTATTGAGGTAAGTTTATCGTCAAAACTTCTACGAAATCCGATTCCTTTCATGTAATGACGGTGAACAGCCGCATCCATTCCGCTCTTCAAATCGCTCAAAAACGTTGCACCCGATGTGGAACTCATTGCGGTTAGAGCCGATGACGTCGACAAGCAAGGTATTGAAGTATTCGGTAGAGGACTTAGCGTTTTTACTTTGCTTAAACACATTGGTGAAAGTATCGGTGAGGTCATACTGGTGCTATAGAGTGATGCCTGATGATTGACCATGATTGTTGATGGTGTATACACCATTGAGGTTCGTTCGTTCGATCCAACGGTGATTCCATTTCCGGTAACAGTGGGCTTACTGCGACAACTGGCTGTCGAAAGAAACCCGGAAGATGGTACCAATACCGAAGCTGAAGTCACTGGCGATGCATTTCGCTTCGTTGTATTATTTAAATTGTGATGTTTTAGAATTAACAAAGCAGATTCCTGAAGACGTGGAGGTACTTGGGCTGTCCCCGTCCCGGGAATTGAAGTTGTCGGTAGAACAGGTGCCAGTTTTGACAGTATTTAATTGCGATCTAAAACACTGTGCAATCATAACACTTTTTCGATATTTTTTGTCCACTAATTGTTGCTGTTTTACCCTAGAACTCAAAAAGCTGTATTGCTTAATGTATTGAATAAAATTAGGGTGGCGATGTACTCTCGTAATTATGTACAGCAGTTTCGAAGAACAATATGTTTTGGTGTGTTGATAATTATTATCATCTTAATGTTAAGTTTAACCTTATGAATATATGGAAAAGTATAAACTCTCGATATTTATGTAGCTATTTAAAATTATTTTAACTCAATAGATTCTTGTGATACGGTAGTATAAAAAAAATGTTTCTACTTTTCAACGATAACAAAAGTAATTACATTTTGTGCGCATGATCGATACTTGATAAAGAGGGAAATGAGAAGGTTAAGGAATTCGTGGGAATTCAACACGAAAGAACTGACAACGAGTTGAGTTATGAATTTCTTTCAGGAAGTGGTGCCAATTGTTGGGAGTTTTCCATTTTTGGAGGACATTTTCCAGTTTGGATATGGGTTAAAAGCAAAACCGTTTACACTGCTAGAATAACAAAATTCGATATTTTTCCAGGAATAAAATTATATTGTGTATCAACAAAAATTGGCGCAGTGGTTAGTGTGTTAGACTATTGTGCGAGGGATCCCAGGTAATGATGTGGGAGTGGGGCCCTTTTTCTTCAAAGGGTTGTCTGGAAATTCAATTCACTTCATCAAAAATGAACAGCAGGGACTATGTTCATGTGCTCAGACGCAGTTTGGTACCATTTTTGGCAGATCATCGTGAGAAAACTTGGATTTTTCAGCACGACAATGACAGAATTCACACCAGTGCAGTGTCAATGTATTGGTTGAGAATAAATTCTATTGATGTAATGCTCTCCTGACGTAAACCCAGTTAAAAACCGGAATGCTAGTCAGGAGAGTATACGCGGAAGGTAAAACATATGGTTCAACCACAGAGCTAAACCACGCTCTCCAAGAATTATGGCTTGAAATTGAGCCAGACATTTTAGAAAACTTAATCAAATCAATGAAAAAAAATAGTATTTGATTTGATTCTTGCCAGAGGTGCCCATATCAATTATTAATTTCCATTTTATATTTATTTAGTTAACTTTATTAACCCATGGGTTAAAAATATGAAACACTCCAATTTGATGTTAGTTTTCATTACTAAGAAATAAAATTAATTTTGTTAAGTAGCCTCAAAGCCCATAAAATCTGTCATAAAATCGAACCTTGTCCTGGCAACATAAATGGCCATCCACTGGATTCCAGCCCACAGGGACTTTGCTTTGAAGAACTGAATTAAATTTCCCCAAAAAAAAAAACCTGTACCCTCATTAATTTGTACAAAAAGGCCTCATGAAAAAAATATCGTCACCGCATTGGCGTCTCACCGATCTCTATACATAAAAATATTATCCCGTCGAACCTTTTCTTCCTAATTCGTCCATTGTCGTGGAATGTCTTCATGTACAACAACCCAGTAGAACGGTACATTATTCTGTGTGCTGTATTCCAGTAAACGTGAGCTCTAAGCTTTTAAAGTTGCCTGTCTGTTGATAACAATACAGGCACCTCAACCTCGACGGTGGGAATTTTCGTATCATTAGTCTGGCAGCACTGTTCAAATGTTGGTTATGGGCACAAACTACTAATAAATAGACCGACAACTTCCATGGTCCGATTTCCCCCCACAAATTTTGTAAAATAAAGTCCTCTCACTAAAACTCTTAATTTTTCTATCTGTGAAAAATCCCTTCATGGTATTCTAGCGATATAACAACAAACTTTCTTTTTGTGTACATGTCCATTTAAATTTGACTACGCACTCATACGTTTACACCAACCAAACTCTGCAGTGAGCTTCTAGACAGTGCCAGTGTTTTAAGTCGGGGGAAATATACCTTTTCGTGGGAATTAAAAAAAAATCATCTCATGTGAAAAAGGGAAATAGTGCTCCAGTGTAATAATGCTCATTTAAATGTTAACCTTAAATTCCCAGAATACGAGTACATTGTTTGCGATTTTTCGACAGAAATTGGGGTCAACTTTCAACTGCTCGAGAGCCCAGTCAGCAAACAAACGGCTTTGTCCATGGTCATTAACTTTGAGCTTCTGGGTGAGTTGAATCTTGTACGAGTGTAGTAGGCCCAAGTCATGACGCAAAATTCGCCAAGTTGTGGTCTGCGATAGACCGAGTTCTTGTGTCTCACGGACAGCGGCGATATTTTCGTCAGATCTTGCGTTTCGTTGACGTACGGGTGTTGGCAGATTGTTCACAGTTGCACATTTTGTTCAGCGCAATAACTCCCCATGTCGATATGGCAAGATAGACTCGAAAAATGACAGCCAATTTGACAGATGTATAGCTTCAACAATATGGCCGCAATTACCCGTCGCCGTCATAGGTCGGAAATCCCTATTGGAAAACCATTTATATACCTACAAAAACGCACTTGGTGTGATCTTCACTTGTTATATCATCGGCCATATATATTTTGAAATAGTATAAATAGTATAGTTTTAATAGTTGCAGAACAAAAAGAGTAAAACTGCCTGTAGGACTTTTGTTTGAAAATCGTGTGTACCTACAAAACGTGTTTAACTTCAGTGCCTGCAAGTGCTGCATATTTAAAAGTATATTTTTTGCTAAAAACAAAATAAAAGCCTTGCGGAAACTTGAACAATGTGCAAAGGGAAAAATATAATTGTCGGAGGGAAAAATGATACCAATCACATAGTAACACTAGTCAGCTCTTATCTAGTTATTAGTATAGTTGCTCCTTTTGACGCATGCTGTCTTTATAAGCAATTGATACTACAAAAATGTTGACTGGTATTCGTTTCCACTGGTTCTCAAATTTTTTTCAGAGGTAGGTAATCTGACAGTTTTGGTTGCTCTGTTGAAAAATACATCGCAGAAGAAAGTGAAGGGAAAAAAACTGTTGTTGGCCAGAGCAATCATTGCCTCTGTAGGAGCTAGGAGATCTTCTTAAGGGAAGCGGCTCTGTTGGCGACTGGTGGTGAGAATAGAACTGTGTGGGCTCATCAAACGCTCGGTAGTCAGGAATTTATCAAAGAAAAGAAAAAGACCCTCAAGCAAAATGTGTGGATTTCCTTTGCGCTTTTCGAAACCGAGTATGTATGAAGGCTCGAAGAACTTGAAAATTGACACTGTTAAAGTAGTCAAAGAACAATCCTATCCATCGTCTATTATGGAAGGAAGTCAAGTTCAAAATTTTGTTCACATCTTTTTAATGACGCACGACAAATGGTCCCACGGTAGAGGAAGTCACTTCTGCGATCAAATCGCTAGGATCTGGCAAATGTGTTTGGGTGGATGAAATTTCTGGCTAGAAATTCTCAATGCTTTAGGTGAAGAGGGGGTTAAATGACTCTCACGTGTCATCAAAGTGGACTGAGAATGCAACGAAACACCTTACTTACTTAATTAGGCGGCTCTACAGTTCGGGGTGAACCGAGGCCTCAGCTAACAAACCTCTCCAATTAGCCCGGTCCTTAGCTAACTGCCTCCAGTTGCGCCCTTCTAGTGGGCTGAGGTCGCCTTTGACTTGCGGGCGCCACTTAAGGCGAGGTCTTCCTCTACTGCGTTGTCCCTCCGGGTTAGACTCGAAGACTCTACGAGCCGGAGCATTTGTTTCCATCCGCTCTACATGTCCTAGGCATCTTAAACGACTTACTAGCAGTTTTTTGCCTTCTTAGCCCAAGGAAACAAGAGGTTGGCAAGAGTTATTCTTCATTTACGAAACACCTACAGCTTCGTTCAACGAAGCACCTACTGATTGAAAAACTTGGGTTTGTAGCGCATTTTCAAGAAAGGCTACAAGGGAGTTCGCTCCGATTATACGGATATATCACTTTTAAGTCTCCCCGGCAAACAAGTTGCCAAGGCCAAGGAGTTGAAGCTGCGTTGCAAGTCGCAATGGGGGTGACCAGTACGATATTTTCTTCCGGGCAAAAGCACACAGTCTTCACTCGTGAAAACCTTTCGATCTATTTAGGTACAAAAACTGTAGGCACAATAAGCTGTTTTGGGGTAAACGCTGTTAAATCAATACCTTTCACCGTGAGAGTTAAACTTTGTTAGGGGTGTGATTTGCCTCATTTTCTGTTCATTACATTGTATAATGGACTAGATGTTATAGCAAAGCCTTAAAAAGAACATTTCAAATTGGAAGACCTGAGGATAAGTCATTTGCTGACGGTAAATACGAAGAAATTTAAAGTGATGCGGTCTTACCCTGTGCAATGCTGCACAATCCTATGTATTGTGGAGACTTTTAATTTCGTCGGAGTCTTATTCAGCAGAGAGATTGCTCTGTCTCAGGGTGAGTTAATTTTGGGACAGCTAAATAAATAAATAAATAAATAGGTGGCGCAACAGGCGGTAGACACCCTAGGCCTAGCTTCTCGCAACCATTCGTTTGTGTGAGCTTGTATTTTTGGAACGAATATGAAAGGGACCAAAATTTTATGCCGAGTCCGAACGGCTGAATTGAGAAGCTTTTTCAGGACAGTCATACTCTCGGATGTTTGTCAGATGTTCGCGAGAGGTGGCGCAGTAGAAAAAACCTCAAGATGTAATTTGCGTTTTTCCGGGGATCGAACCTGGGATCTCTCGCACAGTAGTCCAGCACACTAACCACTGCGCCCAATTTTGGGACAGCTAGGTCATTGTTAATAAGAGAATCAAAATTAGGTCCAAATTCGGTTTTTAATACGGTGTTTGTTTCAACTCCAACTTATGGTTTTGAAATTTGGGCCATGCTTCTCAGATGTCTTTTCGCTTTCCTTTTTTTATCCTTGCACATAGAATGTAGTTATGGTACCATATCATAGAGGGGACTCCTTTCGTTTATTCTAGAGTCTGGTATGTTCTCTATGTTCTCTATTGAATACGTTAGGAAACTCGTCCCCAACTTTTAATTAAATTCTATTGAGTCATTAATAAGGTCACCATTTTGCAATTTGCAGTTTTTTTCTCAAAGAGAATATTTAAACAGCCCCGTTCTGTATAAAAAAATATGCATAATAGGTATATGCATTTTTAACGAATTCTCTGTACACCCTTACACAACCAATGCGAATCTTTACACCAGTCAGTCTTTCGCATTCAGTCATAACGACACCGACACCAAAGCTGTCATTCAAGTATGACCAACCCCAAATACAACCTTAACGATTTCATGGAATTTCCCAACCTGGCTTTCAAGTTGGCCCTCATTAAACCATTTCGACATGAGATCGAGCCGCACCAGTCTCTTCTAGTCCGACTGTTCTCTTCACTTGGAGCAACAAATTTAATTTATCAAAATTTCGGCATAATCATTGCTTTTCTGACCACCAAACACGAATCGTCCAACTGGGTCCTACAGTTATCTGAAACTGGATCAATTTTGGGCCTCACTTTGGTGGCTCTTTGCAAAATGATTATTCTTTCCTGGTATCGGAGCGATATTTCGCAGCTAATGGACGAATTTGCCAGCAACTTTCCGGGAGTGCACAAAACTTGGCGTTACTGTAATGATTGCAATTACCATGTAAAGTATTTTGCCGAATTTTCACGCAAGCAAATGAAGTTGCATACGATTTTCTTCATATTCGCCTTTGGCGCTTACAACCTATTGCCAATTGGAGAATCGCTCTACGAGTGGATGATTTTGGGACAAAGCTTCCAGTATAGATTTCAATCGAACACCTGGTATCCATGGAATGGAAGCTCGGTATTTGGATTTGCATTGAACTACTTCTTACAAATTATGTCCTCATTTACTGGTGCTGCATTTATTACCTCAGGACAGTTTCTTTTGTGCTTCTTTTTGACTCAGATGCGAATGCATTTTGAATTTTTAGCCAATACTTTGGAGAACTTAGACGCAAAAGAGTCGGAAACTGATCCCGAGTGTTTGAAATTTATAATTTCCTATCATAGCACGTTGATAAGGTATGTATCTATAGTGAGCTTGAGTCTTCTGCTAATGGGTGTGCAATTTCAGATTGTCCGAAGAGATCAATCACATCTTCAATATTTCGTTCTTGGTTAACTTTGCCACATCATCGGTTGCTATCTGTCTAATGGGCTGTTCAATAGTAATGGGAATTACTTTTGTAAGTGCGGTCAGATATGCGGTTGGACTGTTGGCTTTTCTGCTATTCACCCTCTTTATATGCTACAATGGTAGTGAATTTGCACACCAGGTGGGTTTCTAGTGTTAGATATACAAAGATTAACTATGCCTAATGGGATTAGGTGGTAAAAAATTCACTCTTGAAATGAACTACTAATCCTATTATGATCTCGAAGTTATATTTCAATTTAATCGCACATTGTAACATGTAAGCTTACATCCAATTCCCCCTTTAGAGTGCGAAGTTACACTCAGCGGCCTTCTACCACAACTGGTACGATGCCAGTCCTGCCTACAGGAAGACGATTCTGTTCATAATGATGAGGGCAGCTAAACCGTCCGTATTGCAGGCTTACAAATTCTCGGTAGTATCTATGGAGACTTTTATGAATGTGAGTATTATATTAGATCTGTTGGATCTGCTTTGAAATTTGTGTTATTTCTTACAGATCCTCAAGTTTTCTTATCAGCTATTTACATTTTTACAAGCTATGTAGGCACGAAAGTTGAAGCTTTTCAATTTATAGCTACATAGCTCAACTTTCTGCACGAATTCCTATATTGTATCGAGACGTCCATGTATTTGAGTGGCTTAAAGTACCTATACTCATACAACACTTTGTTATCTGTTAATTAGTGAGTTATTTATGTCTAGAGTTCGTTAAATAAAAATGCAAATGTACCTAATAAATTTAAAATCATTAAAAACAGCCGAATTTTCAGAGTTTTGCAGGCTGTTTGACAGACATAGAAATTGTTCAAGTAATATAGACTACAGTCCGCACACCACCTAACTGGCACTTGACAGTGCGCACTAGGGCCGACGATGACCACGCCGGAGGAAACTGCATTCACGAATCGGAGCAAGTTGTACGAGCATTGACATACTATACATGGACAATGAACTGCTAGCAGCCAATTTTTCGTTGAACAAACATAAGCAGTAAGCACTAGCTCTTTTGATTCACGGCGGAGAGAAACGAAAACACTCAAATTTCATCGAGCAATTCGTGTGATTTTGTTTTAAGTGTTGAGTGTGCCATCTGTTATAGAACGTTTGAAATAATTTGAATAAGTCGTTATTTTTGCGGAGTTGCAATATTTCTACAATGGATGGCACTGTGTTCTATGTAAAAAATATAAATTTCGAGCAGAGGTTCAAACCTCTTTCCTACTTTCGCCTCACTGAACCAAAAGGGCTAGTGCTTATGTTTGCTTCATTTTTCCTCGCAGGTTTGTATGAAACTGACATTTCACTAGCAGTCCATGTATAGTATGTCAATGTGAATTGAATTTTTGGTCGCCATTTTGTAAATAGAACATTCTTCTTTTTACTCAACATATTGAGCTATCAAAGTAAACCAATTCGCATTCGAGTTCTCCGGAAGAAGTCTTCGTTTCGTTCGTCTGTAAGTTCGATTGAGAATCCCAGGCGACATAAATGTGAGAAATGGTTGCCTTCGCCAAACCTTAATCTTAACCGCACGTTAAAAGTCGCGTCACTTTACACACATTGGCTTAATAAAATTTCTTGGAGTGTTTTTATACAATTTTTTTTATTACAAATCTTCCACACATATCAGGTTATCTAAGCGGTATCCTTCAGCTTATAATACATTATATTATATCAGTCACTTTTTGGTTGAGGAAACTGTGGATATATCTGTGGTTGCCGTAGAATCTTCTGTTGTTGAATTTAACAATGCCTCGATATCAGGTTGTTGGCTATTTTGTGGTGTCAGTAGCAGATTCGTCAGTAGATACTTCTGTTGTTGAGACTATTGGTGAGTCGGTAGGGCCTTCGGTTGTTGATGATATGACAGTATCAATATCTGTTACTGTTGTGTATACTTCAGTTATTGAACCTGCTGATAAGTCGGTAAGTGTTGTCAATGACTCTGTTGTGGCTTCCGGCAATGGCTCGGTAACAGATACCTCTATCGTAGATACGGTTGACGATGCTTGAGTGGTTTGTTCTGATGATGAAGTGCTAACTATACCTCGGGCAGACTCAATTGAAACAATCGATGGTGCTTGACGTGAAGAAGTGGTATTTAAAGCTGGAACAGACTCACTTGATACAGTCGATGATGCTTGAATCTTTTTGTTTGACGATGATGTGGTAACTATTGCTGGGCCAGAAGGTTTCGCAAGTATTTTATTTGTTTTCTCAGACGTACCTTCTATTATTGTGTTCTCTTCATTATCGTCGAGGTCATCATCTTCTTCTGATTCGAAATCATGGACATGTGGATTATGACCGACGGGACGTATCAAATCTAATTCGTCCTCAAAATCTCTACCTGGTAGCCCTGGTGGACCAGCTGGTCCACGTTCTCCACGATTTCCTTTACGTCCTCTTGGTCCATCTCGACCCATTGGACCAGTGTCTCCCGTATCACCTTTTTCACCGTCAACACCATCAACACCTGGAATACCTGGAATACCTTGAAGTCCTTGAATACCTCGAATACCGGGTTCCCCTTTAGCGCCTTTCACTTGCAGTAGTAGTTGCAATTCTTGAGTTAGCTCATTTCCCACAGGACCTTGCTCACCACGATCGCCTTTGTCACCTTTTTCACCAGGTTCACCTTTTTCACCAGCTGGACCTTTCTCACCAGGTGGACCCGGTGGACCAGGCATTCCTTTAATAACTTTTATAAATACCGGATAAAGGGGATGGCCCTTAAAATAGCCATATGGTCCGTAGCTGTCATCAGCAGTTGGCAAATCGTTTACATATGATGCATATGAGTGTTCCCCATCGTTTGGTCCGAAATGGCCTAGAATGCTTAAAGTGTATTTTTCAGCTTCGGCCTGCGTCAGCGTTTCAGTGGAATCATCATCATCATCATCATTAGAGTTTTTAATTGCAGCTTGCTTCAAAATTACCCCATTCTCTAAGGGCAGCTTCAGGTTGTGTGGCTTGAATATGAATCGATTTGTAAGATTTACACTGGCTCCTTGGGCTGCCACAAGTAGGATACCTGTAAATTAGACCAATTATTTAGACCATGACTTCTATGGAACAGAAGGAAAAAAATAAGAACTCACCGATTACAGTCAATGCTAGCAACGTTCGCATTTTGTCGAAACTACGGTGCTTATCGTTTTAATCAAGGTTTTTTATACTAACTGGCCAATTGCCAGAAGAGTTCTATACATACTTTAGTCTTAGTAAGCGTGTCTTTATCTTCATCGTTTTTTTTTTATTTGCTTTAATTAACTGTCTTGACATGGGTCAATAGCTTTATGTATATAGGTTTTCGACAGTTTCAGTTTCGCACAGCTTTTAAAATATGTACATATATGAATTGCGTTTTTTATTTAGGTCACAGCTGGCTATGTTAAGAGCAACTAAGCCAACTTTATGTAATGGGGTCCACCAGTTTTTTTTTTTACCAAAAATTCGCTATTCACGTGTCTACAGCTTTGCATAGCTTTTCACTCTCGTGGGTCTACTTCAATAAGTAAATTCAAACTCGCCATACATCAGTAGGTCAGCTAGATATTGTTCCATTTGTAGGTCGTGCAGAGTATCAGTGTTCCATGAATATCACTTTCAGGTCCTACTTATGTGAATTGAAAGGGAATCTGAATCGGCATAGGAATGTCCAAATTGATATGGCCATTCCTGGCACAGAAAAAGAACAGGTCTTAATATCATAATGTCGCAGTTGCTATAAAGTTCCACAAAAGGGACACCTTAACCAGCATACCTAAATTGCAGAATTGGAGTCAGCTAAGAATCAAACTGGTTAGAGCGTGGCATGTTAGTGGAAGCCAGTCCGAAATCTACATTCGTAGGCCTAGGCACGTATTAATACTATACCTACATAATATGGATACTAGTACTTGTAGATACTAGTCCATGCTAGCAATGTTCAGATATCGTCAAAACTACATTGGTATGATTTATATCAAGCCTTTTATACTAACTACCATTTTGGCTGCCATTAGACGAAAACTTTGTATATTCTATTCTCTCGCGAAAACCGTGTCACCATCTCTATTCATTTTATTTTGCTTTGTTTCGCATAACTTTATGTAGATTTTTGTTCGTCAGATATTCACAAAGCTTTTTAAATGTGTACAGTGCTGGCTTTGGGATAATCCGGGTGACAACAAGGGCGCCAGTATAAGAGGGTTGCCTTATCACCGAGCTTTTCACACGCCACGTAGCAGTCCCACTGACATCAATAGAGAGTGCACAAAGAGAGCTTGTAAACGGTATGTAGCCATTGGCACCGTTCACTGACGTCAAAATTACGTCAGAGCTACATACAACATACGTATGTGGTATGCCGTGTACTAGCACCTTTACAATAAAAAATAAAAAGTTGCCAAAAAGGTGCAAACAGCTTCCCATAACAATTATCTCGCTTAAGCCCTGCACACTAACCACTGAGTCATAGCTATTGCGCCCATACGCTCCGCTTGGGCATTAACAAGGAATAAGAAAAAATGTTAACGCCGCCGATTTAACGCAATTACAGGATCATCCGTGTATTTAGCTATGAATGTTCTTCGAAATCCGCCACGTCCGCCACTGCTGATAACGATGAGCATAAGAAACAAGTAAAAGTGTTATCATCAGCCTGGCCGATGCTTTGATACCCTCCACTATATGAGGTACCAACCTGACAACGATAAAAAGAAGGAACAATGTTCGGAAGTTTTACCAAAAGGTAAAAAGAACGTGTCACGGTAACAAGACCCTAACGGAGGCCTCGCAGAGACGAACAAGGAAACCTTTTAGTGGAGTCACAGTCGCTGCTGAGGACATAGAAAAACCATTTCTGCAGACTGTTAAACGCCGAAGAAGCCACAAATTCCGCTGGGCGATGAAAGCCAAGACTTCCGTCCACCTGACCAAAATGAGGTAAGGATAGCAATATCCAAGTTGAAGTCCAACAAAGCTGCAGGACCGGACGGTTTATCGGCCGAACTTTTTAAGGCAGCGGGAGATGACTTGGTAGAGAGCATACACTAACTCTTTTCTAAAATTTGATCAGAGGAAAGTCTGCCTAATGATTGGAACCTCTGCATCGTTTGCCGGATCTACAAGAAAGGAGACCCTCTAAACTGCGCCAACTATAGAGGCATCAGTCTCCTTAACATCGCTTACAAGATCTTGTCTGCCGTACTGTGTGAACTCCTGAAACCATTTGTCAATGAACTGATTGGTTCATATCGGTTTGGTTTTAGGCCCGGTGAGTCCACAACCGACCAAATATTTACACTACGGCAGATCCTGGAGAAAACATAAGAAGTGTAAATCGATATTCACCATCTTTTTACCTTTTTTAAGGCCACATAATGACAGCATTTATAGAGACTAGCTAAACAGAGTCATGTCTAGTTTTGGCATCCCTGCCAAACTTGTTAGATTGTTCAGAATATCGATGGAGAACATTCGCTGCACCGTAAAGGTCGAAAACAATCTCACCTTTGATGTCAAAAAAGGATTTAGACAAGATGATGCGACTTTTTTAACATCATTCTTGGGAAAATTGTGCAAAACTCGCAAGCCAACACCAGGGGCACAATTTTCTAAAAGTCTGTGCATCTACTTGCCTACGCATGTGTCTAACATTGGTTTTGTATGAGAGGCACCCTAACTACTTGACCGACATAGCCCATTTTCAATATCAACTTGATGACACGGCAAAAGGAAGTCAAGTCCTCTCACAAAATTTCATTCGATTAGGTCAATTCGTTTGGACGCTATCGTGCTTTCAACATACAGACAGATGGGAATGGCTAAATCGATTCATAATGTGATTCTGATTCAGAATATATATACTTTTTAGGGTCTCCGGTCACTCCTCCTTTGGCGTTACAAATGTAATGACAAAGTGAATATATGTACCTTCCTGTGGAAGGTATAAAAAAGGGCGCCAATGAAAATCTCGCACAGAGCGCCCAAATGGCTAAGGCCGGCCGTCGCTGAATATGTTTAAAATTATTTAAATTCAATTAATTCGATAAAATGTGTTTACAATAATTCATGAAAATTTATTACTGAGAGATTCTTTGATGTCGTTTTCTTGTATTTTCTAGGTCACAGTTGACTAATAAGTCTTATTAAGAAGAATTAAAAAAGCTTTGAATATGGGGCCTACATTTTTAAATCTGTATTGGCTTAGGTTAAAAATCGGTTTTAGCCTAAGGGCACTTGGCTGGCATTATCGTTCAGAAACTGGCTGTGTAAGTCGGTATAAGACTTTGATGTGGTTTCCCGTTTCCGATGATGGCTCGGTAAGAACTATGGAATTTTGTCACTTTTTTATACAAGGTTGTTACTGTTGTTGTTGTTATTGGCTGTAATTTTTTTTTTTTTTTTTGTGAATAAAAAGCTTTGGTTCCGCTTTTGGATTATGTTTATTTGATGTCTAAAATTAAGAAAATGATATCGGCTAAGTGGGCGCCGTCAGTCCTGATGACCATTCGGTCCAGATTTATGGCATTTCCTATCACTCTTATCAGAAATTCCGGCGATAGATCCTTGCATTCTTGAATGTGAGGCTTGTTGAAAAATGTTCGTGACTTCAAAAAAGTCCACAAAAAGATGTCTGGAATTGTTAAATTGCCCAGAGCAAAACGCTACAAAAACGGGGGACTAGACGTGGGTCGAGATTCAGGATGGCTTCAGAGTTCAGCTTATGTTGCACGCTCTTAAAGGTCAAACTCAAAATTTGCTCCTAATATTAAAGGAACTAATTAATTTCCAAATCCTCCAATTATAATTGGTATTAAAATAAAAAAAAACAGCTAACAGCTGATGCACTGCCTGCACTTGGTGAGGGAACAGTATTTCACCCAAAATTATCTGTAAAGAAAGCCGATTGATGCCCTATATCGGAGTACGTCGCCTGATCGATACTCCTGGGTCCTCTGCGACATCTTTAGCCACAACCGTTGCGATATTATCAGCAGAACGGCTGCTCCGTGAACGGGCAGACGTGGAAGTATCGCGTTTTGTCCGAGCGGCTAAATGTCGTAGTTTGCCTAGTTGGTGTCGGAAGACAGGGAAATCAGTCTGCTCCAACACCACCAATAAATTATTTCGCAAAAAAAATAAAATCTATTATTCCATTTGCAAAAATTATAGCAACTTTCGATGGTGCTGGGAAATAAGTCCCCCCAGGAACTAAGCCCACTAGTGGGAAATAAAACCAATTTCATGAAGTGGACTTAGTTCCCATGGAAGGTGAATTAAATTCACTTTCTTATGGGAACTAAGTCCACTTCACGAGTATATATACTTTTCCCACTATTTCCCACTAGTGGGCTTAGTTCCTGGGGGGACTTATTTCCCAGCACCAGTACACATTCTAGTCATCGTCTCAACACATTCAAGAATAAAAAAGGGAGAACTAACTTCCATTATTTAGAATTCGACAAATCGATTTGAAAATAACGCCCACAAAAATGCATAACGCCCAAAAATAAACAACAAGATGGAAATTGAGCCCAAAAAGAATTTGCAGTTTAATAGGTACTGCAACCCCCACTGCTTGGGTTTACTGTTACTCCAAAATACAACAAAAAATCCCAGCAGGGGGTTGCACGGCGGTAACATTCTCCCCCTTGTAAGCAAGTTGTGTTACAGCGAACTTACTTCCTTACACTTTACCGACGTCTAGGAGAGCGATTTTGCTCGCGGTCCGCTCCAGCATTCCAGTCAGCGTTCCCACAGTCGCTCTGCGAACTTGACCATCTTTCGCTGTCACTGTGCTCTCAATAATACCCTTGGGCCAGCTGTTTCGCGGTGAATTTCTGTCCACAACTATTACGACGTCCCCTGCAACTAATGGAGGCCGTTTAGCAAACCACTTACCTCGGCGTGCCAAAATAGGTTTGTATTCTATGATCCACCAGTACCAAAATTGATCAGCATCATATATATCTCTCTGGGCATTCCTCGGCGCGATGTAAAATTTCGTATTGCCATGATGCACGAACTTGTATCCAAGCTATGTGCCACCTCGATGTGCACCGTGCACGGCGCGTACAGTGAGGCAAGTGAATATTACACCCCATCTTTTCTCGCGCCTTCGTCCAACTATGGTAGAAATAGGGCCAAAGAAATCTATGCCGACGAACGTGAATGGGCGCTCGAGTATTGCTAACCTCGCTGCAGGTAATGATGCCATTTGTGGTACTTTGGGTGCCGCGTAGTAGTTTTTGCATCGTTGACACATCTCACGCACTGTCTTGTACATTGATTACACGCAGCTTCGGAATATAAAACATGCCTTTGATTTTATTTATTGTTGTTTTGTGAGATACGTGGTAGTGATTCTCGTGACAGAAACGTACGACAAGAAAAAGAAACGTCACGTGATGATTTTTTGGTAGGATTATAACATGTCCTCATTGTTATTAAGGTAATTAGCTCTGCTTCGTACTCTTAGGATACCGCAGTCGTCTAGATAAATATTTAAGGATGTTAGTTTTGAGTTCTTTTCAATACTCTTACCCCGTTGCAGTTTTGTGATTTCTTGGTGGCTCATTTAAAACACTATAAATAAACCTTCTGATACAGAGCAGCACGACGACACGCGACGTTCCTCTATTTTCGAACATCACATCAGTGTATTTTGAATTGTCACAATTCTATGCACTTCAGCAATCATAGGTACTTTAACAAAGTCAACGAATACAGGCCTCTTGAAATTGATGTTTGGTTAAGAGAGTCTCAGTCTAGTACATTCGCATTTTGCAGAGCGTTTGCTAATCATTAACCAAGCTTTATGCACCGTTGTAGATGGTCTTCTATTCAATTCAAAATTCAAACGCATAAACGTTCGAGTTAGAATGCATATCGATCATCACGACTACGACTGTGAGCTCTGCGCTACTTGATATCTTGTTTCGTATTTTAACTGATTAACCTTATTTTATAGATCTGCATAAATTAGTTGCTAAAATTGAATGCGTTTAGCATTTTTTTTTAAGATTACCTATACAAAAGACTCTTTTGCCTAAGGTTATATTTAATAGCTAATAAGTTCAACCTAGATACCTACTTTAATTTGCGAGATTCTAATGATCAGAAGATGTATCGTCGTATCAGAACTTTCGATTTTACCAAAGGCTTTTCTAACCACCTCTTCGGTTATAAAAGTCGCAGCGATCCGGATTTTTAACCACAAATAGAACAGAATGCAGTCGATTTGGATCAAATTATTAGGTTCGCTAAACTTACATAAGTTTTATTTTCATCAACAGATATAAATCAAATATCATAATTCTAGTCATCGTCTCAACTTGCGCTGTTTTAAATAATGCTGTTCCTGTGAATATCACTGAGTCCAGCGATGGTGCTAGGACCCGGATAATAATACCTCCCGAATTACCAAAGCTTCATTTTGAGTTGCTGAAGGAGAGATCGGAAAAAGACAAGATGGAAAATGAAAGTGACTCAACTCCACTTGCCTTTTTGCGAACAACCGAAGATGTTCCTAGTGTAAGTAAGATTGTCTACTTGAAAGTGTTACCTGTTGGCTGTGAATTGTTTACTTTTAGAAAACTGCGAGCCAGCTACCGACTATAGCTGTTGAAGGAAACAAACAAACGCCAATTTATATTACAATCCCAATCTACTTTACCAATGGCTATCCTGAGCCACCAAGAACTATTGGCGAAGATAATGGAGCAGTCATTTCAACTCGAGGACTCAATAAATTGCCGGCGAGTTTAGAAGACAAACCTCTACTACTGAATTCAAACGATTTGCAGGAGGTATTTTTGGAACTGCTGCAAAAGCATCGAATTCAAAATAATCGGAAAAAGAATTTCAAAGTCAAAAAACGAGGAAACTCGCTAAAGACTTTCACAATCTATAGGGACTGAGTAAATATTCGTAAATAAAATTATGTACCCAATGAGAAAGATGTTATGCTCAACATTTTTTTTTCTGTAAATTACAATTACATCAACTAGGCACACTAGGTACTCCCTCATGTAGCTGAGGCTGACCTCATCGTGGTGCGGGGCGGACTAGGTTTACCTATAGACATGGCTAACGAAGCACACACCCAAAGATGACAAAAAGAACTAAAAGAGCCTCGAATATTGTCAAGCCCTTCATATTAGGGCGCCCTTTGGAAATAGGCCTGAACGGTGGCAGTTTGCGAGCGTCTGGTGGTCCGCTTGTCACGCTCGGCAGTCGGCCGGGTTTAACCCGAATTGGCTGCGAGCTTCCCATCAATGGTCTCGCAAACCATTATGGGGGTTAGAGGGTGGATGCGCTATGCACCAATAGGGGCATAAGTGGACTTTCGGCTACTCGACAAGGGCATCCACTTACGATAGGCACGTGGAATATCTCTTCGCTCACGGGAAAAGACCTGGAACTTGTTGGGGAGGCTGTCAAATATCGACTAGATATAGTTGGTGTTTCCTCAACAAAGCAAAGGGGTTCTGGAACTGTGGACCTTGCGGGTGGGTGGAAACTTTTCATGTCGGGAGTAGCACCTTCAATGTCTACTCAGGCGGGAGTGGGGATACTCACTAGTCCCAGGCTGGCAGGCAGAGTATTGGAGTGAATACCATTGGGAGGGAGAGTTGCGATCTTAAAGCTAAACCTTGAAAGATCAACTCTAGATCTAGTGCAGGTGTATGCACCGAATGTAGAGTTGGGGTACACAGCTTTCTTAAATAAAGTTGATGCAGCAGAAAATGTTGCAGATCTGGATTCTGAACTGTCAACTGATTACCACCTGGTGCAGTGCAAATTGTATCTCAACGATCAAATACCTATACTGCCAAAGCGTAAACCAAGGATGGTTACGCGCATAAGGTGGGAGGAGCTACAGAACGATGAGATACGGGAGGAATTTGCACGGCAGGTATCTGCAGGGTTTGAAAAAATTCAATTGAATGTAGAGGAGGAATGGCTGTTGTTTTCAACAGCACTTTTCCGAATTGCTCAATCCAATCCAGGGCATTGAGAATGACCCATTCATCGCCTTAAGCAGGGCGAGAAATAGTCCCACGGTAGATGAAGTCACTTTTGCGATCAAATCGCTGAAAGCTTGCAAATACGCCGGAGTGGATGAAATCCGGCCAGAAATGCTTAGGCTTTAGGTGAAGAGAGACTCATATGACTCTCTCGTGTCATTAAAGTGGCCTGGGAATGTGGCGAAACTCCCAGTGATTGGCAAATTGGGGTGATTGTGCCTCTTTTTAAGAAAGAGGAATAAAGCGATTTCTCCAATTAAAGGGGTAGCTATATCACTTTTAAGTCTATTTGCCAAGGTGCTGAAAACGGGTTGCAGAGCTGTGGTCGAGTCACGATTAGGAGATGAGCAGTGTGGTTTTCGTCCCGGCAGAAGCACAACCGACCAGTTCTTCACTCTCAGAATGGTGCTCGAGAAGACTTGGGAGTATGCTAGATGCTACACCTGTTTACGCATGCTTCGTAGATTTAGAGAAAGCATACGACCGAGTCCCTCGAGGTAAACTCTGAAGTGTATTTCAAGAATGTGGAGTTTACGGTTCTCTCTTCAGGGCCATTCAGTCTCTTTACCCAAACTGTAAAAGCTGTGTTCGGGTAAACGGCGTTAAATTAATACCTTTCACCGTGGGCGTTAGACTTCGCTAGGGGTGCGTCTTGTCTCCTCTCCTTTTCATTACTTATATGGACTGGATGTTACGGCGCAGTCTTGCCGAAGAACCTTTCGAATTGGGAGATCTGAGGTTAAGTCATTTGCTCTTCGCTGATCAATTTCGAGACAGCTTGGTCATTAATGTTATCAGGAGGGCTGACCTTTCAAAGCTAAGTAGTCAGTCTTTAATTCGATGTTTGTTCCAACTCTTACCTATGGTCATGACTCATGAGGTTTGGGTAATGACCGAAAGAGTAAGATCGCAGATAGGTACAAGCTGCCGAAATGAGATTTCTCCGTTGTATTGCTGGCGTGACCCGTAGAGATCGCATTAGAAATATCAGAATACGTGAGGGTGAGGTACTCAGGCCCTTATTGTGATTGTCGATCAGCGATCGTCAAGACAATCGTCGATTGCGTCGATTGATTTTAGCTATTCGTATGCAAAACATTTCCACTTCCAAGAGAAAGCATCGATCATACATTTGTAATCGACTACAAGCGACTGTCAAATCGACAAATATTGATCGCAATCGACAATCACAGCTCTCGATCGGCAGTTGTCTATCAACGATTAACAATCGACACTCATAATAGGACCCTCAATGTTGAGCAGCTACTTTTCAGGACGGAGCGGTCCATGCTTCGGTGGTTTGGTCATGTTAAACGCATGTCCCCGATCAGGATCCCACGACGTGCTATGGAATCCGTACCATCGGGCAGGCATTCTCTAGGTAGACCCATGGGCCATGATGAGATGGTTAGGTCAAGTCCATAATCTCTCCTCTACCCGTATGGGGATTGCCCTTGATGATTTGGAGTCGATGGCGGAGAATCGAAAGTTATGGAGGGTCCACTTGAGCGACCTACACCCGCGACCCACTTAATGGACAAGCGGACCATTTAAAAATGAATGAATGAATGAAAGGTACACCCCACTTGACAGCAGCAGTTCATATTGACACCTCTGTGGTGATGTATTCATAAAAGTGATAGTAAACTGATTTTGAGGAACCGTATACTAGAACTAGAGCTTTGAATCAAACCAAAAGCCAAACATGCAATACAATATTACATATTACATTTTCAATTTAACCTCAATGAAGCTTAAAAAAAATAGAAGTTACTGGAAATTGTGTTGCAAAAACCAAACCTCAGTTACTCTACACTACACAGTTAAACGACACTTCAACTATAAGTTAAGAGAAGCGACATAGTATCGCTTTCTTTACATATCTCAATGCGATTTTGGACAATGACAGGGACACAACTGTCAACTCAATTGGGTTCCCAAGATGAGACAAGTCGACTCACTTTTAGTGCAATAGAGTAACTAGGATGTTGCATCATGTAGGTCCTACCGACGAACTCATATTAAACGTTGCTCTATCAACCTATTTTGGAGAAGACTCAACAGTTTTTTTTTAAGAATCGACCGCTTATTTTGCTACTACAACATTGATTTATTATTAAAACTTAAGTGCATTTGTTTAACAAATAAAAAGGAAACGTTAAAAATTAAACTCGTACAAAATACGTTAATAATAATAGATTCTCGAGTACATACAAAAAAGCTGCACATGATTACTTAACCTAGATTCGATAAAAAAAAACATCGACATGATACAAGTCTACACTTCTGGCCAGAACTTCAGTGCTATGAGCGGAATAGTCACGCCCGTGATAATACTCGACAGCAGGTTGACACTGTGGTTATCTAAGATTTTAAGGCCACTGACATGAACGACATTTTGGCCTGGTGCGTCGACAATCCTTCCCTCCTCGTCGACGCCCGAAAACTGCAGCGTGGCGCCCAACCATGAGTCAACCAACGATCCCAAGAAGCCAGCCAATCCTCCAAAGATGATTATTGGCCATTGAGGTGGACTAAGCTGCAAGGCTTTCGATTCCACTGTCGAAATGAGCGTGAGATAGTACGCCAGACCAACGACAATTCCCCCGAGGAGACTTACAATCAGCCCAATGACTGAAACCCCGCCGTTAGTTCCCCGAGGAACACGCTTCCTAGTTGTCACTAGAAATGGATCGGATTTACTAAGAACACATCCGAGCTCACTTGCCCATGTGTCACCGTTGCAACTTGCCAGGGAACCTGTAAGAAATTAAATTAGACTGAGCAGTGAACTTGACTGAGGTGGGAACTTTGTCTTACTGAGAACTGCAATGCCCAACCAGCTGGACCGGTAGTGTTGTGCAAAATCAATTGGACGTTCACTGCTTCCACAGTCGATCAGATAGAGAATTGCCAATTGTGTAGCCATGCCGCCGTTGCAAAGAACCTGAACCCAATTCCGTTGGCCTTCACCTAAACGACTGGCTATTTAATTGCAACAAGTAGACTTCAGCCATTATAAAATTTACCATCTTTAAAGTCCTTTTCGATTTTCTTCTTAATATGTGCTCGGAATTTCGTAGCCCTCGACGAAGAGAAGAAAAACGTTACTAAACATGCAAAGAACATGTGACTGGAGATGGACAAAACCAAAGCGACAACAATTCCCAATGCTGCGCCCGATTTATTCACAGACTTCCTCTTCAGAGCTACCACAGCGAAAAGTAATGGTGCCAGCGTCGAGAAAAACCATCGAGTGGGTGGAATAACTGCCGGTTCTGCAATTGATTAGTTTCGTCAATTTAAAAGTAGATTCGTTTTTCACATTTACACACCATCTCCGTCGACGCCTTGAGAAAACCTGGAAAACGCCACATTCCCCAGCCACATGAACATTGACAGCGGTATAGAAAGGCCACAGAATAACAGCGGAAATAAATCCTTCGAATTCATCGTTCTGCACAAGAAATCGCTCAAAACTTCATAGAATTTTGTGAATGCTTGATTGATGATGACGATTTTGATGACCCCTGCATCAAGTGCGGGTGATAAGAATAACAAAAAATAACTAGAATGACAAACTTTCTTTTCCTGTCGTGTGCACGTATTTCAAAATGAGTTGGGAAATATTTTCACTTTTCTTCTGCTTTTCGTTTGGTTTGACTTGGACTTGGACAGTACTGTCAAAATTTTAAAAACAAATAAACATAAGAGAGGTAGGTCACAATAGCATTAGGCATATTCTATTTTGTGGTGCTAGCATTGGATAGAGGGGTTTTGGTTAAATTTGTAAAGTGAGTTGATCCTACTGCATCGTTCACGTAAAATATTGTCAAGAATATGAATTTATTTAATTATCCATTATGTAAAACTTTATCGGATAAAATTCGAGTTAATTTCACCAAATCGTTCGACTGTAATGTATCATATTCGTACTGTTCCATAAAATGGATTCCAATTTAGTGTTTCAATGGTTGGTGTTTTTACCGAGGTTTTTTATGACACATTTTTTTATGGCAAGTTTTGACAGTCTGTTCACCTGAACACTTTTCTAGGTGGCCGCAGTTGGCGAATTTCAGCTATCAGTTTCTAGCCGCAATGTCTAGTTCGAGGGTAAGTTGGAACGAATGTTTAATTTGTTAGTTTGTGGAACGCGAATTAAATGATGTGGACTGCGAAAAAACTTTGACAATTATTCGCGCCGAGGGTTTTTGTTCGCGGCAAAAAGTTTGTTCGCATTTCATCAATTCGTTCGTTCGCTCTTATGCGAATGGCCCTTAATTCGATTTGACACCTCAACCAGTTTTTTGTACCTATTCTCTTAATTTTAACAATAAACTAGCGGACCCGGCGAACTTCGCCTCGTCTCAATTTAACGCCTTCAGATAAACTCCAGAGTGATAATAAGACACAGATAGTTGAAATTTCAATATGATTTATTTGAATGGAATAAAAATCAGTAGAGAGCGATGTGATAAACAATGTTTTTCGATTTGTTTTGCGGCTCAAAAATAAACAACGAAGACGGTTTGCCAACACGCGAACATGCAACCTACAGTTGACCGTGCGAAAAACAGGGAAATTCGAGATTAATTCCACAGACCTCCAACGTTTAGCCTTGCGATTTATTGATTGTCACCGCAAAAGCCAATCAAACGGGGAACTGAATCAGCTAATTGGAATGGAAGGCCAGTTGGAATAATCGGAATTCGTGGGATAGGGATTTCCTCTCCTTTGAATTTTCCCTTGACGATCGTCGCTTGAATCACATTGTTCATCAGTTTATTGACGGATAACGCTCGTACCGTTGCACAATTTCGGATGATTCAGATTCCGCAACATGATTATGATCGATCCAACCTTCAGCTGTAAATTATACGGCGAAGTTTACTGGCATAAAGCGTGTACAAAAATTCCGTCGGATAGTTGGTCGCTTCATTTCATCCTCATCGGTCACGCTGTCAACGAATTTGTACAAATGCAGTTCTCCAGCGTTGAACTTTGACTTTGAATAATGAAATTATTTAAGCTATCGACTTCGCTGCTAGTATTGCCAGTTCACTAATACAATCGAGATTTTTATGATATTGTGAAGTGCCAGGGAACACCTTTTACCGGGAACGATATCAATCCAGTCGAAACATCAACGGGAATTTGGCCATTGCCAAGCGCCAGAAGTTGTCTCGAGGATTTAGGAGCAGATGGGTCGTTCTTCAATTCGCGACTCTAATGTTCGTGGTCAATTTCAACTTCTTGACATGCCGCCACAAAGACGAAGATTTCAGGATTTTCCACCTTTACATCGTCCAAAATTATCAAATAAAATGCACAATTTTGTCGAAAAAAATAAATTCAAATTTTTCACGTTTTTCCGGAATTTTCAGAGTTTTTATTCCGGAACAATATTGCGCTCAAAATTCCATACAAAAAAATCTATTTGCTATTTTTACAATTTCCTGACTTTTCCGGAGCGTTTTCCCAAAATTTTCTTTCGTAAAAACCTTCTTCTCCTGGCAATTACGAACAACTGAAAAAAAAATTTGAGCCAAATCCGCCAAGCTGTTCTCAATTTTCGATTTTTCCAATTTCCCCACTTTCCCGGAGGGGTTTCCCAAATTTTTCTATTAGAAGAACCTTCTCCTGGCAATTACGGACACCTGGAAAAAAAATTCGAGCCAAATCGGTCCAGACGTTCTCAATTGATGAATTACTATAAATTTTTTACACCATTTTTATATAATAGATTATATTCAATTATCAAAAATTCTATAATCCGTAGATTAACTTCTCGTTTTGTAGTTTCGAATAATACTTTTCGCGAATATGAAATTCGAATTTCCCTATGACAAAAATACCCACCTACTTCATACTCAATACAATCCACAATTGAAATAAATTGGCCTTACAATATATGAATGGTTTGGCACCACTTTCAAGATTTTCATTCGTACTGTTCAAAGCCGGCGTTTGTCATTGTCACAACTGTCAAGAAACACGCTTATAATTTTTTATTATATACGAATTTTGCGATTTTGAATCACCAAAGCAACTTTATTTACGTTTCTAGGCAACATTCTAGAAGTTTTGCGCTACGAAAAAAGCGAATAAAATAATTATTCACCGTTGTGTAAAAAGAATATTCAACTAACAATGGCAGATGGTGATAAAATCGAAGTTCGCGATGTAACTCGCATTGAACGCATTGGCGCTCATTCGCACATTCGTGGACTGGGTCTGGATGATGTTCTCGAAGCCAGAGCTGTATCGCAGGGCATGGTCGGCCAGAAGGATGCTCGACGCGCAGCAGGTATTGTGGTTCAGATGGTTCGTGAGGGTAAAATTGCCGGCAGGTGTATTCTCCTCGCTGGTGAACCTAGTACAGGCAAAACAGCAATCGCCGTGGGAATGGCCCAGGCATTGGGCACAGAAACTCCCTTCACCAGTATGTCTGGGTCTGAGATTTATTCGCTGGAAATGAGCAAAACTGAAGCGCTGTCGCAAGCCTTGCGTAAAAGTATTGGGGTTCGTATCAAGGAGGAAACCGAAATCATTGAAGGCGAAGTGGTGGAAATTCAAATCGATCGTCCGGCTACTGGAACAGGTCAAAAGATTGGCAAAGTAATTCTCAAGACCACAGAGATGGAGACAAGCTATGATTTGGGCAATAAAATCATCGAATGCTTCATGAAGGAAAAGATACAGGCTGGAGATGTAATCACAATCGACAAGGCGTCGGGTAAGGTCAGCAAGTTGGGCAGGAGTTTTACACGTGCTCGTGACTATGACGCCACTGGTGCCCAGACACGCTTTGTTCAGTGTCCAGAGGGTGAGTTGCAGAAGCGCAAGGAGGTCGTGCACACAGTCACCTTGCACGAGATCGATGTCATTAATAGTCGCACCCAGGGGTTCCTGGCGCTGTTCTCTGGTGACACTGGCGAGATAAAGCAGGAAATTCGTGATCAGATCAACAATAAGGTTCTCGAGTGGCGTGAGGAGGGTAAGGCCGAGATCAACCCCGGAGTTCTCTTCATCGACGAAGTGCACATGCTGGATATCGAGTGTTTCTCGTACTTGAATCGTGCCCTCGAGAGCGACATGGCGCCCGTCGTCATCATGGCAACCAACCGAGGTATCACACGTATTCGTGGAACGAACTACCGCAGTCCCCATGGCATTCCCATCGATCTACTCGACCGTATGATCATCATTCGTACGGTGGCGTATACCGAAAAAGAAATCAAGGAGATCCTGAGGATTCGCTGTGAGGAAGAGGATTGTCTTATGCATCCGGACGCGCTGTTGATTTTGACGCGTATCGCTATAGATACTAGTCTCCGTTACGCCATTCAGTTGATAACGACAGCCAATTTGGTCTGTCGCCGACGCAAGGCCACAGAAGTGACTACAGCCGATGTGAAGAAGGTGTATTCGCTGTTTCTGGACGAGCACCGTTCGAGTCAGATCCTGAAGGAGTACCAGGACGAGTACATGTTCAACGAGATAAGCGATGACCTCAAGAAGGAAGCACCGCCGGCTATCACTGGAAATGCGCAGCCTATGGACTGTGGCGACTGTTAAAGGAAGTCTGGGAGGTTTTTGTTTGATTCCTTAGCTTTTAATTAGTTTTTAAAATAAATTTGATAAACCTTTGTCAAACGGATTGGTGTGTTGTTTTCAATAATTGATGTCGTTGGCAGTGGGATGTAACTGGCTTCCATATGGCTGCACCTTCTTGTGCGGTTCAACGCTTTCCTCTATCTCAAACAAAGCGAACGGAATATATGCCTTTAACTCAATTTTTATTCGTTATAAATATATACATGTACAAGAAAGGATTGTTTTTGTGTAAATAAAATCAATGCACGTTCGTTCAATTGTCCACTTTCTCTTCTCCATTAATATGAAACCACTCATTTCAGCTTTATCACAACGTATAGCAAAAAGAACACAAACAACACAAAGAGAAACACATAACACATCTGTTTGTTGCCACCGTGCTTCCCCAGTCTGACCACTCGTGCCATTGTTGTGCCCAGGAAACCCCCTGTTCTGTCCATGTCATCGTCGATGCCACGCACTAACTTATCCTGATAACGAACTTCGTTGCCAATATCGATTGTGAGTGACTTGAGAGCGCCGATTTTCTGCTTCAGTTCCTCGGCGGCTCGTTCGTTCTCCTCCTCCAGGGTGTCATGATTGAGGCGACTTGGACCCGGGTTTTGTGGGAGCGGCTGGTACGAGTAGTTTGATCGTCGCATGCTGCTGTTGTATGAAGCCAGTGTGATGAATTAACGTCACCTGTAGATTGATGTGTTAATAAGATCTTGAGCAATATTCTGCTTTTTTTTTATGGACACGTACCTATCCCAATGGATTTCCTGTGAATTTCAATTGTGTCGGAAATGAAAAAGCAAATATCAAATGCGCAGTGATTTGTTAGGCTTAAGTTATTGATTTGTTTTAAAGTTCATCGTCAATCAAGAAACATATTAAACAGAAATTGGAAATTTGTTTTCATTAGAATTATGACAACTTCTTGTTAAGTTGGCAAATGTCAAACGTGTAATCAGCATTCACAATGACAAAACAAAATCAACTCATCGCATCGGTCACAATCACAATTGAATAGAAGGGTTTGAGTCCAAGGTGGGTGTGTTGTCTATGTATGTTCGCAAGGTATGTCGCATTGTGGTTCCTTGCAAAAATCACTTTTTTTTCGAAATACGCAATTCCTTTTTATACTTATCCAGAGAAAAACTGATACTTTTAACCATAGCATTCTGTGGAGCCTGTTATGAAATTGACTGAGAAGTTGAACAGAAAAAGTTTTACGTAGCTATCTACGGAAAAAATGAATAAATTCCTTTTTTCTAGAAACATTCCAAATTCTATTCATTAAATTTAGTTGAACTGAGTTCAATTCAACTGAAGCTCAGATTACATTGTGAAATCGAACAAGTTGAACTTCAAATTTAAACTCACGTTCAGGTTCAGTTGAACTTTAGTTTAAACTTCCAGTGTGAAACTGGAGGTAAGGAATATAATCTATGCATCGATTGTTATACTTGACTGACAATTAGTGTGTCCCATCTTCTATAATATGACTATAAGAATTTAGCGGGCGGAACAGGATATTGCTTTGCTAAACTGCCTCGCTAGATTTCATTCCTGTAGACATTTTTGTATGGGAGATAAAATTTAGCGCGAGCAGGATACTGGGCTTAAGACTTAAAAGTAAAGGAACATACCTAATAATGCCCCATTTTTGACAACAACTCTCCTTTTAGCCCCCTCATGTAGCTGACCTCCCCGTGGTGGGGGGCGGGCAACATGTCTAGGTTCACCTAGACATGGCTAACGAAGCACACACCCAATGATGACAAAGCGAAGAAAGCGAGCCTCGGATATTGCCAAGCCTGTCAAAATAGGGCGCCCTTTGGAGCCAGGCCTGAAGGGTGGCAGTTTGCGAGCGTCTGGTGGTCGGCTTGTCACGCTCGGCAGTCGGCCGGGTTTAACCCGAAACGGCTACGAGCTTCCTGTCAATGGTCTCGCAAACCATTATGGGGGTCAGAGGGTGGATGCGCTATGCACCAATAGGGGCATAAGTGGACTTACGGTTACTCGACAACGGCATCGACTTAGGATAGGCACGTGGAACATCTCTTCGCTCACGGGAAAAGACCTGGAGCTTGTCGGGGAGGCTGTTAAATATCGACTAGATATAGTTGGTGTTTCCTCAACAAAGCAAAGGGGTTCTAGAACTGTGGACCTTGCAGATGGGTGGAAACTCTTCATGTCGGGAGTAGCACCTTCAATGTCTGCTCAGGCGGGAGTGGGGATACTCACAAGTCCCAGGCTGTCAGGCAGAGTATTGGAGTGGATTCCGTTAGGAGGGAGAGTTGCGATCTTAAAGCTTAAGCTTGAAAGATCAACTCTGGCTCTAGTGCAGGTGTATGCACCGAATCTGGAGTCAGGGTACGCAGCTTTCTTGGATGAAGTTGATGCAGCCCTTGAAAAGGTTGCAGATATGGATTCTTATATCCTGATGGGTGATTTCAATGCTCACGTGGGTGCGGATTTCTCGACATGGGGCAGCGCGATTGGGAAACACGGTGACCCCGATCAGAACGCGAACGGAGAGAAGTTGTTGGACTTTTGTTGTTCAAATGGAATGTCCATTATGAACACTTTCTTTCCACACAAAGATATCCATAAATACACATGGTACCGTCGAAGTCTTCAGCAGAAATCGCTGATAGATTTCTTTGTGGTACCATCGTGTATTAAAAGGATGGTTTGTGATGTTCGTGTGTTGAGAGGGGCTGAACTGTCAACTGATCACCACCTGGTGTTGTGCAAATTGTATCTCAACGATCAAATACCTATCCTGCCAAAGCGTAAACCAAGAATGGTTACGCGCATACGGTGGGAGGGGCTACAGAACGATGAGATACGGGAGGAATTTGCACGGCAGGTATCTGAAAGGTTTGAACAAATTCCAAATGTTCCATTGAATGTAGAGGAAGAATGGCAGTTGTTTTCAACAGCAGTTATTGCCTCTGCAGGACATGTTTGCGGAGTGAAGCGGCTCGGTGTGGCGGCTGGTGGTGAGAAAAGAACTGCGTGGTTTAAAACGCCCGGAGTTCAAGAAGCCATCAGAGAGAAGAAGAAGGCTTTCAAGGTGTTGATTCACTTGGGGGACTCTCCTTCTCGAAACCGGTACATTGAGGCGCGAAGAACTTGCAAATTGGCTGTTAAAGCAGCCAAAGAACATTCTTGGAAGGAGTTCGGCGAAAAATTGGACCGCGATCACAGATCTGCAAGCAAGGTGTTCTGGCAGACCATCCGCCGTCTTAGAGGAAGGAAGTGGAACATTATCGAAGGAGTCAAATCCAAAGATGGTACACTTCTTTCTAATGAGGAGGACATCTTGCGCAGATGGAGCGAGCACTTTTCCGAATTGCTCAATCCAATCCAGGGCATTGAGGATGACACATCTATCGCCTTAAGCAGGGCGGAAAATAGTCCCACGGTAGAGGAAGTCACTTTTGCGATCAAATCGCTAAAAGCTGGCAAATCTGCCGGAGTGGATGAAATCCGGCCAGAAATGCTAAAGGCCTTAGGTGAAGAGGGAGTCAAATGGCTCTCTCGTGTCATTAAAGTGGCCTGGGAATGCGGCGAAACACCCAGCGATTGGCAGATTGGGGTGATTGTGCCCCTTTTCAAGAAAGGGGATAAAAGGGATTGCTCCAATTACAGGGGTATATCACTTTTAAGTCTCCCCGGAAAAGTCTTTGCCAAGGTGCTGGAAACGCGTTGCAGAGCTGTGGTCGAGGCACGATTAGGAGATGAGCAGTGCGGCTTTCGTCCCGGCAGAAGCACAACCGACCAGTTATTCACTCTCAGAATGGTACTTGAGAAGGCTTGGGAGTATGCTACACCTGTTTACGCTTGCTTCGTAGATTTGGAGAAAGCATATGACCGAGTCCCTCGAGGGAAACTCTGGAGTGTATTACAGCAGTATGGAATTGATGGTTCTCTCTTGAGAGCCATTCAATCTCTTTACACAAACTGTAAAAGCTGTGTTCGGGTAAACGGCGTTAAATCAATGCCTTTCACCGTGGGCGTTGGACTTCGCCAGGGGTGCGTCTTGTCGCCTCTCCTTTTCATTACTTATATGGACTGGATGTTACAGCGCAGTCTTGGCGAAGAACGTTTCGAATTGGGAGATCTGAGGATAAGTCATTTGCTCTTCGCTGATGACTTGGTCATCCTTGGGTCCTCTCAGACTGAACTTCAGCGCGCACTCGATCGGTTTGTAGCCGTTTGTGTTGAAGCTGAGATGAAAGTAAACGTGAACAAATCTGAAGTGATGGTCGTCTCCAGAACGCCTGTTCAATGCACTCTGCATGTTAGTGGAGTCCCATTGAAACAGGTGGAGAAGTTTAAGTATCTCGGGGTCTTATTCACGAGTGATGGAAGGAGCAATGCCGAGTTTTCCTGTAGGATTGGTCAGGCTGGATCGATTTTGAGACAGCTTGGTCATTCTGTTATCAGGAGGACTGAACTTGGTGTCAAAGCTAAGTTGTCAGTCTTTAATTCGGTGTTTGTTCCAACTCTTACCTATGGTCATGAGGTTTGGGTAATGACCGAAAGAATAAGATCGCGAATACAAGCTGCCGAAATGAGATTTCTCCGTAGTATTGCTGGTGTGACCCGTAGAGATCGCATCAGAAATACCAGAATACGTGAGGAACTCAATGTCGAGCAGCTACTTCTCCGGACGGAGCGATCCATGCTTCGGTGGTTTGGTCATGTTAAACGCATGTCCCCGACCAGGATTCCACGACGTGCTATGGAATCCGTACCATCGGGCAGGCGTCCCCTAGGTAGACCCAGGATGAGATGGTTAGATCAAATTCATAATCTCTCCTCTACCCGTATGGGGATTGCCCTTGATGATTTAGAGTCGATGGCGGAGGATCGAGAGCTATGGAGGGTCCACTTGAGCAACCTACACCCGCGACCCACTTAATGGACAAGCGGACCATTGAAAATGAATGAACTCTCCTTGTCCTTGGAACCAGCGAATGAGCCCTCTGCGTGATCCTAGATCCAGCTTTTTTTTCTCAGAAATTCCGAAAAGAAGGTACAATTAAGAGCTGTAGGGTTGGTCAGCTATATAAAAAAAAATAAATAAATATCTACATAGTTAGCGCAACAGGTCTGTATAGAGACACTCTAGACATAGCTTCTCACAACCATTTTTTGTTTGTGTTTTATTTTTGGGACGAATGGAAGGGACCTACAATTTTATGCCGAGTCCGAACGACTGAATTGATAAGCGTTTTCAGGACAGTTATACTCTCGGATATTTGTCAGACGTTCGCGAGAGGTGGCGCAGTGAAAAAAAACCTTAAGATGTACCAAATGTGTTTATTTTCCGGGTATTTAACATCTGAGCCATTGGGCCCGTCAGCGATATGAACCTAGTTAATAAAAAATCAAATTAATCGGCTAATGATATAATAATTTGCTGGGCAGGAGATTCTTCAACTTTATTCTAGAGAGACACAGCTGTAGAAGCCGATCTTACCTTAATTGAAAGGGATCCCAAGTCCCCAAGCAGCGCATGACGGTACCAACTAAAAGCTGCTAGTGATGCGTTGATATATAGTGCCGCGCCGCGCTCTGATTGCTTTGCGTCGAAATTAGTCTTCTCTACTTGAATCTATGCATTGAATTTTCTAACAGTATCCTCTCCGCTCTGATGGACTGTTCGCAAGCCTTCCTTTGCTCTTTTGGAACAATTTCGTCCTACTCTATGTACTTAGTTACTTATATACTTATCGAGACCCATGAAGAGTCTCTGCCTGGGACACTGCGGCCTTCCATCTTCTACGATCCCGCGGGCACGCTGCTTGCAGTTGTTGAGACCAAGCGCTCTGGCATCCGCGATGGCTTGATCTTTGAAACATAGAGGTTTGGTCTTCCTAGTCTTCTTGAACCTGGGGGCTGGGATTCGAAGATCTTCTTGGCTGAGCATTATAGTCCATTCGCTCGATGTGGCCGAGCCAATGTTACTCATTTACTTCTTCGCCTGTCCTTCAATCGCCGTGAACGCTTCTATCACGGCACGCTGGGAGCGAGCGATGATGTCAATATTGTCCGCATAGGGCAGCAGCTGGACGGATCTGTTGAAGATAGTGCCATCGGTGTTGACACCTGCCCTGCGCACTATCTGCTCCAGTACGAGATTGAAGAAGTCGCATGACAGCGCGTCTCCTTGCCGAAATCCGGTGCAAGTTTGAAATAAATCGGAGGAGCTGCTTCCAAATTGCACGTTGCAGCGTGTGTGCTCCATCAGCGCAGCGTTACCGATGGATAATTTGAAAATGTCGCCAAAAAAGGTCGCCCGAGCCCAAAAATGCGTCCCAAACAATATAAAATTTAAATTTCCATTTTTTATAGGAATATACACCACCAATAATCGCAAAACTCGAAAACCACCATGAACTCAAATTTTGGGAGACTCTTTATAATTGAGTTGAAGGAGTTTCTGTTAAGTTTGGTCAAAATTGGACACACAGAAAATTCTTAAAAATCTTATATCTCGAAAACCACAGAATAGATCGAGCGCCATTTCTAAGAAAATCTTTCGACATCGTATATCTCAAAAACCACAGAGTGAATTGAGCTCACATATTGAGAAAATCTTTACTATTAGCTCGAAGGTGTTTCGGCGAGATTTCATAAAAATTGGATAAAGGGACATGGCACCTCGCTCCCATACCAAAAAATTATGCATTTCAAAAGTTGTAAGATTATTGTTAACATTGATGTGCATTGAATAAGGTGGGATTCTAAATCGGGGAATGGCGCGACATAAAAGTAATTTAAAACACCATAGTTTTAGCTTTGAAATTTGGTAGTTAAATTGATTTACATTTTTATATGTAGAATAAATAAAAGACATTGAATTCATTTAAATTATAGGAACGAGTTTCATTTAATCACCAAACGAAACTTAAACTGTGGAGTTGGAAGGTTGATTGGGACTCATAATCGCTTTAGAGTTATAAATAAATAAATTTTAGGTGGTACGAACTTCACCGGGTCATTTAGTATGTAAAGACTTGCTGGCATTGTGTCGACGTTTGGAATGGAAAGTGTTACGCTGTATTCCGTTTGGTACCTACTACATCTGTTCAACAAACATGCGAAGATTTATTAAAGCAGAAAAAACACGCAAATGTTTATGTATGCTTCAAAATGTTTGGGTGTTATTTGAGAAATAAATTGAAGCTTTGAAAATGCGTCCCAATGTCGCCAGTATTTGTGAAAGGGGTCCCAAAAACGCTTATTTCGAAATGTGGTCGCCACGCGTCCCGACAGTAGAAAAGTCGCCATTTGGCGACATATGTCGCCCATCGGTAACACTGCATCAGCGTCACGCGACACAGCTGAATCAGTTTTGCCGGGATTTCGAATTCGGCCATCGCCATATAGAGCTCATATGACGATGTATGCTATCATACGCTGCTTTGAAGTCGATGAATATGTGGTGAGTTTCGATTTGAAATTCGCTGGTCTGTTCCAAATTTGCCTCACGGTGAAAATTTGGTCTATAGTCGATCTGCCGCGCCGGAAGACATACTGGTACGTGCCGATTAGTGTGTTGCAAAACGGTTTAAGACGTTCACACAGTATGTATGAGACATTAAGCAGGGATTTGCCTCGATAGTTCTTGCAAGACATAGGATCGCCTTTTTTGTAGATGGGGCATATAGAGCTGATAGTCCATTCATCAGGCATGTTTTCTTCCACCCATACTTGGTAGATGATTCGGTGCATGCTCTCTACCAAAACATCACCACCGTATTTAAAGAGCTCCGCTGGTAAACCATCAGATCATCACTCTCTCTACATGATGCCCATTAAGCAGCTGCTGGAAATGCTGCCAGCAGCCAGTAGCTTGGCTTTTTTATAAAACCTCCGGATGTTATTACGATCGCGCGACTCTTCGATCTCCTTGAGCGGGGAAGCTGCGTAAGCCCTCTTCTTTCTACGTAGGATCTTCTTTTCCTCCCTTCTCCTGGCTCGATACTCTTCTCTCGCTGCCCTTGTTTTGCGCTGCAGTTCTTTCTTGTGTGCCGCGTGCGTCTTCTATCACCTTTTTCCTGTACACGCATTCATCATCATACCACGGGCTCTTTCTCTGGGGTGGCTGCTGGTGCCCTAAAGTGGTTTCGGCTACCTCCTTGATGATGTCGCGATACTGGCACCACTGAGGTAAGTTTCATACTCAGGCGCTCGCTGTATAGGCTCTGGCTACTCCAGGTGTGCTAAGGCGTCCAACGTCGACGGTTCGGGCGGTTCGCAGCTTCTTCTCGTTGGACAGTCGAGCTCTGAATTTAGCCGCGACGAGAAAATGGTCAGAGTCGACGTTTGCCCCTCGGATCTTTTGTTGCAGCTGTAATAAGTGTCGCAATTTTTTCTTTTCATCATACCTGATCCTATCCATCGTATCTCCTTGATCGCCTTATACCGCGCGAGGACAGACTCAAGTTTTTGAGTGGCACCTGGGGTATAGAGCGTTCGTACATACTCTTAAATCGTAGTCCTACTATATGTGGTAGCTCGAAATGTACGACCGTCTAAAATACAGAATGCTGGTCTTTCGTCAACTGTAGAGTAACTTATCCGCTGTTTCTTGTTTTGATCTGCAAATATCGAAGTTTATATAAAACTTTCCAGCTACTAAGGTACTGTAATTTTTCTTCGTATAGGTTTCTTTAACAAAAGTCAAATATATAGAATATCTTTATACCGTGGCAAATACTTTTATGTATATACCACAACGGGTTGAAAACTGTCTAAGTAACCAACTCAAAGCTTTCCTTGCAAATGGTCTTCAGCTTTGTAATTGCTTACTCTAAATCCAAACTACATTTTAAATATCCCAACCGACAGTTACAAATTAACACCATTAATAAATCACTTTTTCATTTTCCCCGCTCCGTTATTTTTTCAACACACGGTTTTGATTGATGTTTCTATGTCAAAGGAGCAGAACACTAACCCAATAACATGGTTAGGTCATTGCTTGCGACTGAAACCCTGTTACTCCCCATGCCAGCAATAAAAAGCACCCTCAACAAGAGTAAACAAACTGCAACCTCACCACCAATCTGCTGAACCAGAAAAATCCCACAAACGTCATGGACGTATAGGTACATGGACATGGACATTCTTCATCATGCCACTGGCACTACGTACTCGTAGTGTAGCCAATTTGACCAGTTGCTTTACTATTATTACCGGCATACTCCATCGAACAAGGACAAAGTGCACGCATTTTTCAAAAGGTCATAATAAGTCTATACATATATGGATGCGGAGATGTCCTTTTTTCTTTGATCCTTCAACTTGTCCTCCTCATTTATACTTCTTTGGTAAAATTCTTCTCATTACCGAATTTTTAAAAGTGTCAGCTTGAGAGAAGAGAAGACAAAGTCTATTTGAATTAACATTTCATTGCTGCAATTAACAATGTTTCCTGTTACCATTCGGAAGGAAGAGAATCAATTTGGCCCGCAGGTTTTCTCTAATTCGCTTCCCTTCCAATTACTATAGAGTTGGTGGTGATGGGAAAAGTTGATTAAATTCAATTGAACTAATTATTGCCACGGAAATGCTACCCACTTTACTACAAGGGACGACACCTCCTGACGTCGCGTCGGAAAGCTAAGTATTTTTTTTTTCCTCATAGAACATCCCTTCAGCGATATGTTTCTAGCTTTACCGAGAAAAGCGCACGAATAATGGCAAAAGTGCGAAAGACGATAAATTTACCCGAAGCTACTAGTAATTAGTATGGAAGGACATGACTGTGATTCAAGTGTAGTCAAATGGATTGTGTGGGTGTATACCTATGTGTGTGGGGTAAATTATATAATTTGTAATTTCTTATTCAATCCATCAGGTAATTTGGAACAAGATGGGCAGAATCTAAAACGGAAGAAGAAATCTGATAACAAAAGTATTATGGTCCATCAAAACATTGTTCCCCAAATAGCCGAGTCGTTTGAATAGCATACTTCCTTTGGGGTAGCCTGTTTTTTTTATCCCCTTGTAAAATTTACCATCATGCTTATCTACATCTTTGCGGTATTTTGTTCGGTTTCCTTGAATGGGCAACATGGATGTAGGTTCTCATTACTGGAAGAAGAGCCGAGCAAGAATGAAAAATAAAATTATAATAATTCTACAAATAGGACATATTGTCCTCTTGTTGGATGGCAGCCAGACAATTGCTTTTTCTTTTGAGTCATTTTTGTAGCAAGAAAATTAATAATGGACGCAGACAGACATTTTTGTTTTTACGATTGGTGTTAAAAGGAGCTGCTTACAAGTAATCGATTGCTAATAAAAACCGCCGCGTCGTGGTCACATTCAAAATAGAGGCGTCTTCATCGGAATGAATGACAATTATGGCAGACAGAGGAAAATAGTGAAAGCGAAAGTCACCAAAGTATAATAATTATCTTTGAAAATCCAACAATCTTATCCTAGGCCTATCTCAAGGACGGCTAATTGATGCCACGAATTCCATAGCACGTCTTGGTATCCGTATTTTAGTTTAACGGCGTAACCGAACCATAGATAAGTAACTGCTCGACATTAAACCTACACCCTACCCCATATACGAGTATGTAGATAGCTCATATTGTATTCTGGTGTTCCTTATTCGATCTCTTCGAATCACCCCAGCAATACAACGATTGAATCTCATTTCGACAGCTTGTACTTGCGACCTTATTCTTTAAGTCAGTATCCAAATCTCATGATCATGACTATTAAGTAAAAGTTGGAACAAACACTGAATTAAAGGCAGATAACTCAGTTTTGACGCCAAGTTCAGTCTTTCTGATGGCGGAATGACCTATAGCTGCCTGGAAATTAAATTAGCGGAACCGCACCCTTATACTGAAAATCTCAGCAATGCTACTTCCGTCACTCGTGAACAGACCCCGAGAAACTTGAGCTTCTTCGGGTACATGTCATAACGCCAGGTGTCATTGCACTTTTAAAAGTGTCATATCGCCCGCCAGGCTTTAAGTCACTTTTTTGTAACACTACTAGCATTAAAAATAAATATCAACAAAATCGGTTGAAAATTACGGGCGGCAGAGGGAAACATACTTTTTCCACTTTGTTTTATATATATAGAGAAGAGATAAGAAGTGCATTAACGCCAGCCAGCTCAATCCAACGCTAGCTGCCTCCAGTTGCACATGCTATGTTGGTTGAGGTCCCCTTTCAACTGCGCGCGCCACCTTATAGGTAAGGTCGTCCTCTACCTCGTTGTCCCTCTGGAGTAGAGCTGCAGCTGCTCCGGGCCGGAGCATTAATGTCCATACGCTCTATATGTCCCAGCCATCTCAGTTTATTAATTCTAATTCGTTTGACTAGGTCTATATCGCTGTACAGCTCGTACAGTCCTTCACTGTACCTTCTCCTCCATATACTCCTGAGATACAAACTGGACCAAAGATCACACGGAGAACTTTTCGCTTAAAGCAACTGAGTTGTTTTCATTCGCCCTTGATAGAGTCCATGCTTCTGCGCCATATAGCAGGAGGGGGATGATAAGGGTCTTATACAATGTCTGCTTAGTTGCTCGGGAGAGGGCTTTGCTACAATTGCTTCCTAAGACCGTAGAAACAGCGATTGGCAATAGTAATTTTTGATCTCAGCGCTGATGTCATTGCTGGAGTTGACCGCAGAGCCTAGGTACAGAGGTAAGGGAGACTGAGATGAGATACCCATCTTCGACCGATTTACAGTAATTTGCCTACAAGCTAAATTTTACGCTCCCAAAAAGTTTAGGTGCGCTAGTATTGTTGCATAGAAATTCGTATTGACAAATGTCAAAAATCCTCTCCACCAACACATTCGCACCTAATCTTTTTACCTTTCACTGTGGGCAAAGTTTCTGGCAGCGTTCATACATTTTAGACGTTAAATTTGAAAATAGTTCGTTACGACTACATTTTAGGTGAATATTTATTTATTTTAAGAATAATTGCATAATTTATTTGAAATAGTTAACAAAAATAAACAATGCAGCAGAATTAAAGTAATATAAAAGCGTTTTGAGTCAACTTTTATAAGACAGTTTAAAATCATGTAAAAATATTCATACATATGTCTAAAAATCCAATCAAATAATGTCGTAATATATTTCAAATATGTAAGTCCAATAGATTATTACTTATAATGATAAATTGAATAAAAGTATTAGTAGTTCTCACAATTTTATAATTTGATAATTTGAATATTTGATTGTAGTCTCTTTATGCTTTTCTTTATTTGTAAAATTGCAACTGGAGAAACAATAATATATTTAAAAAATACATAGCTAATTATGCAACTATGTATTTAAATGTTTCTACATTAAATATGCTGTTCTACATTCGTTTATGTTTTTTGTTCATTGTTTATTTTTATTAAGTTTATTGAATATTTAAAATAATATTCGTATGTTATGTAGGCATCTATTTAGTATATTTTGTTTCATCTCGTATTTTAGAGTCTTTGTATCTATATAGATAAAATCTCTTAATTTGTACCTAATTCTTTAAGTGGGAAAGCATGACGAAGTGCAATATTTTATTTGTTTATAAATTGTATTTAACTATTAAATTAGGCGCTTTAATAAATGTTACAAGAACAAAAAATATAAGATAATATCCCTATTCACCACTTTTCGTGTTGAACTCTATCATAAAAATTTCGTATTTCTGAACAATCTTCCACATTAAACAGCTGTTCGCAGTAAAATTGGAAAATGTCAGATTGGCACTACAATATCCCTGCTTTAACTTTTGTTTTTGGTATTTCAATTAATTTTCAGTATTTCACGTCATTTTCTCTAAGAACACCATATTTCAGGATTTTCTGCACTATCGTATGCACACATTTGAGATTCTCTTTAGCAGACACACTCCACAAGAGGGGCACTTTAACGTGAAGGTCAACTTTCTGTTGCAATTGGACGGTACCTACTAACCTACCACTCCTATTTGGGAGGACATTGACCATCAGATGCTTTTCTACAACTGTCGTATCTAATTGTTGGCATGAAGTATATCTACGACATGTGTCCATCTGTTCCTGCCGTCGGACCAATGGAAAATTCAAAATTTTCCTGACTACAACATCCATCCTAACTTCTACTAGCTCAGGATCTAAACCGAACGAAGTCACTTAATAAAAATCAAATCTCAAGTGAATTATAATCTTAACACTTAACCACTTCTGAGTTCTGCGATCATCATTTATATAGTTGTTCTGGTTGTTACTAATAAAGTTTTCCCAAAGTTTTTTATTATTCCAAAAACGTTAGTTCTTACCGGTAGCATTAATAGGAGCTGACACAGCTGAGACAGAAATGGTCGGATGTAACCACCCATATGTATTTCAGAAACCGACATGGTTAGTGTGTGATAGCACCTTCTACGGAGGTGTCACTATGACTACTGAGTAACTACACCCGGCACATTTTTCACTAATTTTATGGAGCATTAAATTACGTACTACAGTGAAAGTGTATTTAGTTGCGTTCTTAAGTTTGCATCGCATTTTGTTTCGGTCTCGACCCCAATATTCCCGCATTTTTCCAGAATAGGGATTGCATTTTCTGATCGTATCATTGGAAAAATCGACATTTCCCAAATAACGCCCACCAATGTTTCCATTGAAAATTTCACCAACAAAATAGATTCACAAGTGATTTCCATGGTCTGGGGCCCCGGAACCACATATCTAGCATTTGGAACCAACGAAGGAAGGATAAGTTACACACATGGACGCAAAATAGAAATATTCACTCAAACAATTAATTTATTTTGCAAAAGTTGGAATGTTGAAAAGTAAACACATTTCAAAGTTTTTAAAGGCGGTTCCAAAGATCGTTTTACTATAGGTTTCAAGTTCTTCTCTGCGAATGTACCGTAGTCCTTCCGTTTGAATGTCAGAAATTGTTCCTGAAATGACAGTACACTATGCGTAGGTTCAGCTTGAACTAAAATTTCGTTTGCTAGGGTCATGGTGAGGGCGCAGAATCGTTGCAATGGCTATGAATGAACGAGAAAAGAAAACGAAACTGTGAAATGTGTATGCGGATTATATAGTTATATGCCCTGTAAGCACTTGTTAATCACTTACAAATAAAAGACCATTTCGTTTTGTCCTCAATATCTTGGCTCCTTTAGTTGATGCATTTACATTTCACGTTCAAGTCGGCCATGGAAACACTTCCTTATGTAGTCTGTAAATAACCTCACTGTTGACTAAGTTTACAGTGACGGTTTCCGAGAGAGCCCTTAGGCCGAGTGTTATCAGCTTATTGCACTTTGTCACGTTAACTCGAACGGATTCTTGAGTGTTTTGGTAATCCACATGTATATCGTTTACCACTGCAAGAAAAAAGTAGTGGATGTAGAGGTTAAAATCACACACGTCTCATTTACCATCGCGAATAGTCTCTCTGCCCAATCCCACGTTTGTTGAACAGCAGAATACCACATGATCTTGTCCAAGCGGTCCAGATAGTTTAGCTGGGTAATGCTTCTTCCGAGAAACGAAGACAATCATGTCCTGTGTTGTCAGAATAATACTCAATGCGATATTTATGTCACGGCTTAGTTCCATGACGTTAAGCATTCCCTCGAGTTTTGATGTGAGACCACCGCCACATTCCTGGTTAAGAAGATGCTTCACAAGTATGTAGTTCCTTTTCTACCTTGCAAACTAATGGATTCCTATAATAAATACGATTCATAATTTAAGCCAAGTAGTGCCATACATTGCAAAGTAAAGACTACTTACTTTGTACTGGAAGTGGAGCACTCGTTCATTTTCTTCGGCAAGACGTTTTTCAATATTTTGGAGAGATTCGAGTACTTCCAGCTCTTGCATCCTACGTTGATTCGGCTCGATATACCTGCTTTGTGCCGATTAAGAATTTATCCTCAAATGAGCTGGAACAGTTTTGCTAACCACACAGCATTTGGGTGAGACTCTTGAGCAGTGCTCGATACACGGCATCACCAGTTCGTTCCTTCGACAGCACGTTTCTGTATCATGCGTTTGAGCACGATATGGGTAGGTACGTTACGAAGGAGATCCAGTCCAATGTTCTAAATGTACACATAATGAATTAACACAGAATTTTTGGAATTAATTTGGCATGATGTGCCGATGCCGAGCCGGGCGATACAAAACGGAGGCAAAGTGTACTTGAATTTGGATATACTCCAAAGCGATAAGCGAACACTATAAGAGATAAGCAAGAGCATTTATTTATTTATTAATTTTAGCACTTAAAATTTGATAATGCTTACTTCTTTTCACTTTTTCACAAAAATCAACAATTTGTTTCACAATTTGTTTTCGATATTATGACATTTATGACAATCGAATTCTGTCAAACCAAATTCACCTCATTTTTTTTGTTATTTTTTTTTTGTCAATCTTACACGGATAGGAATTGACGTACACGGATAGAAAAACAAAATGGCGGATTCCTGGCAAAAATTGAGGGGACCAGCGGCAAGAGGATTGCAAGATGGGTATCTCAGTCTCCCTTACCTCTGCCTAGGTAGACAAAGTCTTTCACTACCTCAAAATTATAGCTGTCCATTGTTACGTTCTGTCCAAGGCGCCGATGTTGAATGTCCTTTCTTGTATAGAGAGCATATATTTCGTTTTGCTTTCATTCACCGCTAGTCTCATTTTTGCTGCTTCTGACTCAATACTCACAAATGCACCACTGGGCACTGACAGCTCGCCGAGTTCTATCGATTATATCAATGTCATCGGCGTATGCGAGTATTTGGACAGACTTTTGAAAGATTGTACATTCGGGGTTAGCTTGTGAGTTTCGTACAATTTTAACAAGTACCTATAATGTTAAAGAAATCACATGCGACAGCGCGTCACCTTGTTTAAGACCTTTTCTTACATCAAACGCTTAGGTATTTTTACCAACCTTAATGGAGCAGTGAGAGTTCTCCAGCGTCATCCTGCACTAACGGACGAGTTTGGCGGGGGGATGCCAAAACTAGACATGGCTCGCTGTGAAATTCATCTCTATACACGTTATCAAAGGTAACCTTAAAATCGATGAATAGGTGGTGGATCGTGGGTGTCGATTTGAAATTTCTGGGTCTTTTCCAAGATCTGCCGTGAACTTTTTCACCTGGTTTCAAAAATGGGACTCCACTCTTATGCAGAGTGCTTTGAACAGGCGTTCTGGAGACGACCATTCAGATTTGTTATTCTAAGGGACGGATGTCCTCCCTAGTGAAGGCAATTATATCCTCAGTAGCAGAGTTCCTAAGCTCTGCTGGTAAAAGTATCTCCTTGTTAAAGACACGTTTTCTTAACCAATAAAGTGCAGATCAATCACAGAAAATGTGCTCGTAGGATTCTTCATCCTCAAGGCAGAACCTGCATTCTGTTAAGATAATATCTCAAGCCACAATGGCCTGTGAGAAAGCCCACCAGCATTCTAATACTTTCCTAATACAGGTTGAGGATATCCTTGTATAGGTTTTAGGTTTACCTTAGTGAGGAAATAAATAAATAAATAGGTGGCGCAACAGGCGTGTAGACACCCTAGGACTAGCTTCTCGCAACCATTCATTTTGTGTGAGTTTCTATTTTTGGGACGAATTGAAGGGACCTACAATTTTATGCCGAGTCCGAACGGCTGAATTAAGAAGCTTTTTCAGGACAGTCATACTCTCGGATGTTTGTCAGACGTTCGCGAGAGGTGGCGCAGTAGAAAAAACCTTAAGATGTAATTTGTGTTTTTCCGGGGATCGAACCTGGGATCCATCGCACAGTAGTCCAACACACTAACCACTGCGCTACTGCGCCCACACCTTAGTGAGGTAGGTGTTTAAAAAAAGGCGTATTGACATTACCAGAAGAACATGGCGAGATGTCAATAGCGCATTTGCATGTATAGCGAAGATGAGTCTGGCTGTTCACTACAGGACAAAACGAAGTATGTGCTGTCATTGAGAAAGACCGCTTAACATCGGCAACTCACGTAAATTGTCACACAACGGACATATTATAGCTTCAAAGTAGTTAAAGACTTTTTCTATGTTCTTCAATTACCTCGCAAAATGACACCAGCACAAAGATTAAGCGAAGAATCGCCTCTGCCTCTACTTTTTTGGGATAATGAGGTATTGATCATCCAGGTTCTGCTGTATGATGGTTCAGAAGCAATAACCTTACCAAAATTGAATTAAAACTTCTTATAAAATGAGATTTCCTCCTCAAAATGTATAGCGTATCCTCCAACTTTAGACATACTCTAAAGGTTTCCATACAAAGCGCACACTGCGTAATCTAATTTCAAGTAACTGCATTCAATACAAGGTATTATTCACAAACCGAAACTTTTAATTTTGTTATAAATTCACAAACATTTAAAACAAGAAATTCGAGTAAATCTTCTTTTATCAAGCAATTTAGACCACTAGCCTGTGTTCGACGAAGATGTAGTACTACGAAGGATATTTTATTTACAGCTGCATTCGCGAAACTTGCAACTTCCTTCCTTAAAACTTACTTTCTGCATCTGTTTAACTTTTCTTCAAACAAGTTTTTTTTTAACCCCACCCCAATTTGAGGGACGAACATGAGAAAATGCAGTCCACTGCATAAAGTTCTTTAATCAACTTTTCCGACGTATACTATGTATATTAAAACTTTAATCAAAAAATATACAACTTATTTAAGGACTTTTCAGTCCAGTTCGTCTGCGAAATAATTTAAGGCATCTCAATAAACGGCTGTGACAAAAACATCAGCAGGACATCTAAGTTGTCTTCGATATAAGAAGAAGGAGATATCCTTTGGTTCGTTTAAACTGAAACAAACTATACAGTTCAGTTGGACAGAAATTATAACAGCTTTTACATTAGAAATGGAGTTAGTCCGTTGTTTGCGTGGCGTTGCTCCGCTGTGCATGCACAAAAGACGTTGATAATGGCGCTAGGACAATAAAACACGTCATCGTGTCAAACTCTTGTTTTGTTTTTAAGCGCAAAATTAATTGCTTAATAAGAATCACACAAATTGCTTTTTGGTTTCAAGGAAAAATCTGTTGAATTACGAAAAAGTAACAAGTATAATGGTAGAATCACTGCGTCGTCGATGAGTTACCGCTATAGGTATACAACATGAGCTGAGCAGGGCTGCAAATCCTGAAAAGTCGCAAGAAAGAATGAAGAAAAATGGCCATGAGTAAACCTAAAACGAATAAAAGTCATGCAAAATGTTAGACATGGGAGTTAGCTAGTAGGTACTAGGTACACAACACATGGGTCTAATACTACTTGACTGAAATAGGACATTTTCAATAACTGCCGACGATAAAAAAGGAGTACTCTCACAAAAATTTATTCGCGTAGGATTCGTTTGGACGGTATCTTTATTTATTTACTAGCGAACCCCTGCACACTTCGTAGTGCAAAATAGAAAAATATCTACTACTATGAACAAATTGCAGGAAATGGGAACTACGCATACAACTGGAATGATAGCGCTGACCCACAACATTCAGCGGTGAGTAAGCGTTTATTTGTTGGTAAAAAAATCAGTTCCAAATTCATTTAGGTAAATCAGTGATAAACAGTTTTTATTGTAATGCTCCGTGGTACATATTTTTGGATTTTCCAGGAATCGTATTGCTTAGAAAGTATTCTTGTCTATCAGCTATCAATCAGGCCTATTCGGCAAATCCATACAAAAGTTCGAACTGTCAAAAAATCTTTTACGATCTCCAAAATTGGTATTCTGCGTACAAAAATCTTTTATGAAATCTGTTATACAGAATAAAAGACAGAATTTTCTGATTTTTATCATAAAAGATTTTTATTTATTAGAAAGTTTTGGATTGAAATGGATATCTATACAATTTTTCGCCAACGAAATGTTTATAAGAGAAGATAAAATGATGTGCGTTTTATTCAGCTCTTTAGATTGGATACGGTGAATGCTAGAGTTCTAATGAACAAATTGGAACAATTTACACAAAACACGAATACAAACTCATATTTTCGTTATGTGATGTCTACGACTAAGTTACCTTAAAAAGTAGCTTATGCTTCTGTAGTATTTATCAATCGTGTTAGGTAGGCAGCTTTCCAGCGAACGCACCTATACTAATATCGTCATTATATGAGGTTTTTAATCACAGAGGTAGATCGAATGGTCTTGTTTTTTGTAGTCGGCGCTCGAGGTTTGTCATGTCCAGATCCAGAGAACGCATTATTTCATTAGTTGTGTTTTTATGAAACCTCGCCAGCCAGTAGTTGCCAGTAGTTGGTAGTTGAGGCACATTTCACATGCTAATTAAAACAACAACCTGCTGGCAACTGCTGGCAACAACTCTTGATTTTCTCCCCAGCCGGAGAGCTGCTGCCTGGCAGCTGGCTAAATTCAATTCACAATGAACAAACAGGTGGCGCTGAAAGCAGCAAGTGGCTTATTTGTACAATTTGCTTAAATAATCATGAAGGCGTTCTTATCTTATGCACCCAACATTCCAGAGCAAAATGTCAGAATTTATCAAATGTTTCTACCAATTGCATAATTTTATACGAAATGCTGGTATGCTTTTAGGCTTATTGCTTAAATTCATTCGGCTGGCTTCATCTTGCTGGCAATTGTGCTGTGCTAGCTACTGTCCAAATGAACGGCTGGCTGGCGAGGTTTCAAAAAAACATGCCTATTATTGCAGTGAACATAAATACGAGTGTAAAGTTTGCGAGCAAAGTTTGCTACTTCGTCACTCACGGTAGCAATTCCTAAATCAATGAATATCACTATTCCTTATACACCATGGAGCATTCACGATTGCTCTTAGCGTTTTGCTTTGAAATGTTTGTAGTAGAGTCATATTGCTTGGTTTGGTATACAACCCCAAAGTTCTAGATCGTATGTCCAAGACGGTTTTAGCACATGTTTTTATACAGAAGCAGTTTGTTGTATATTCTTAGTTTCGAGTGTCTTCCGAATAGCCAATTTATTTCTTCCGTCGCAATTTTTTTAACGTGTGGCTTCCACTTCTGTGTTGCGTCTAGGGTCATTCCTACATATTTTGCCTCGTTTGCGTACGTAGGTTGTTTAGCTTTTTGTTTATGTGAAATTGACATGCGTTGACTTGGTCACGTTAAGCAGGATTCGGTAGGGTCTTTGTCCAATAGCATACTTTGTTTAGAGCCTGTTCGACTGACTTATCCATTGCGAGGATAGCTGTATCATCTGCGAACGTTGCTACGATAGTCCCTTCATACTGTGGTAATTCTCTTGCATAGAGCAGGAATAAAATTGGACCGAGAACGCTTTCTTGCGGAACACCGGCGTAGATTTCTTTGAATTCTGAGAATTCAGTCTCAAGTTTAACACGAAAGAGTCTGTTTTCAAGGTAGGATTCTAGTGTTCTGTACAATTTGTCTAGGTAGGATTGCCCTTAGCTTATACCTTATGCCTTCGTGCCATACCTTGTCTTGTGATATGTCGAGAAAAGCGCTATAGCAAATCATTTTCCCTTCCAGAGCTTTTTCACCTGATACACCTGATGCATTGTGGAATGTTTGACCCGAAAACCCAATTGATGATCCGGTATCAAGCTTTTTTCTTCAATTACTGATTGTATTCGTTTTAACATAAGTTTTTCGAAGACTTTAGAAGACTTTATCGGCAGAAAGGAAATGGGTCTATATGATTTCTTATCGTTTTCACATTTTCCCGTTTTCGGAACCATAATAACTTCAGCGACTTTCCATTGCCGTGGAACATATAAATATCTCAATGAGGCTTTTACAATAGGCATGTTTTCTTGAAACCTCGCCAGCCAGCCGTTCATTTGGACAGTTGCCAGCACAATTGCCAGTAAGATGAAGCCAGCAGAATGAATTAAGGCAATACGCCTAAAAGCATACCTATACCAGCATTTCGTATAAAATTATGCATTTAGTAGAGATATTTGATAAATTCTGAAAATTTTCTCTGGAATGTTGTGTGCATGAGATAAGAACGCCATTATGATTTAAGCAAATTGTACGAAAATTCTAAGCCACTTGTTGCTTTCAGCGCCACCTGTTTGTTCATTGTGAATTGAATTTAGTCAGCTGCCAGCCAGTAGCTTTCCGGCTGGGGAGAAAATCAAGAGTTGTTGCCAGCAGTTGCCAGTAGGTTGTTGTTTTAATTAGCATGTGAAATGTGCCTCAACTACCAACTACTGGCAACTACTGGCTGGCGAGGTTTCATAAAAACCCAACTACTGTAGAGCAACTTAACTAATGCTTTTTTCGGTAGCTCCTTCAAAATTTCTCCAGTGATTAGATCATATCCTGGAGCCCTGTTTTTTTCAGATTTCTTATTGTCATTCTAAGCTCGGATAGAGATACAGCTTTTATTTTATAGTTGTCAAATGCCGAATTAGCATTCGATCAAACGGCTTGAAGGTTTCTTCTAGATGCTCGGCAAATAAATCCGCTTTCTCTTTGTCTTCTTTTGCCCATTCGCTGTTAGTTTTTCCTAATGGTAGCGAGTGTACTATGGGTTTCCTCATGGACTTCAAGGCTTTCCATAGTGAGTAGTTCGAGCTTTATCAGCAGTCAAACTCTTCACCCATCTTAATCGTCTTAGGTTTTTGAAGAATATCGGGTCAGTAAAACCTACCAAGGAAAAAAAATCACCGAACACCTTTGAAAATAATTCCTCCAAAAATTCACCAGCACCTATATGAACAGCTAAACCTAGCTATAATTAAATTTATAGTCACATAACCTTTGAGTCAAGCCAAAAAAAGAAAAACACCAACACCAACACAGGAACTCTTTCTAATGACACCTATTTATGATCCTATAGGTACTAAAGCTCGTATAACTGACCTTAATAACTCTAAATGTAACATTTCTCTGCATTTGCTATCTGCACACTTATTTCTCTTTATATTTAACACAATAAACCTCATGTATAGTACTATAGTAAGGTTCATGTTACGAACATATTAAGGCTCGATTAATTGAAGTTTTCTTCGGGTCTAAGTTTTCTTAATACACCAGCCAGGAAACGGTGGCTGTACTGTAATTAAATATTCCTTCTTGTCGTTTTTCCTTCCACTCGTACAACAAAGTATCGTAAATAATTGCTGCTAAAGATTTTCTATTGCTGTTGCTACTTTTAGTGTTGGTTTGTGGAAGAAAGAACCCTTTCTTTTCAGGTGGTAATTATTTCTTTTAACAGCCCTTGTGGTATATGGCCAAATAAAGAACACCCAGACGGCCATAACCTTATCTGAAGGATTTCCTTTATTTATTGGTTGTTGTGGTGTTTTAAATTCATATTTGGAATGATGTAAATCGTTTAAACGGTTAATGTTGGGAATTTTTCTTTTAGCAAAACTGGCACCGATAGAAAATGATAGTCTTGCCCTGTGGAGCATATAATGATGCACAACAGAGTGGATGCATTATCATCAACTCCATTGCTATTGTTGACTCGGATTCATATGGGGGGATTACTTATTTAGAAGGCTCAATAGACCCTATAGACCTTTAAAAAATATGCCTTTATAGTTGCGCACTCCAAGTTGGTTGATGTACCACTTGATGATATACGAAGTAGCGGTCTAAGGTCACTCATCCTCATCTCCAATTTTGTTGCCCCTATTGTCCCTATAAATGCTGTCGTATAGAAATAAAAAGTGGCACTATAGAACAGGTGTCAACACGGAAGGCACAGTCTTCAACAGATCCGTCCAGCTGCTGGGCTATGCGGACGATATTGACATCATCGGTCGCTCCCAGCGTCCCGTGATAGAAGCGTTCACGGCGATTGAAGAACAGGCGAAATCCGTTGGCCTTAAAGTAAATGACGACAAGACTAGGTAGGTACATGCTATCAACAAGCAAACAAGCATCTGTCCACCGCCTAGGACAAAACGTCACTATTGATAGCAACAATTTCGAGGTAGTTAAGGAGTTCACCTACCTCGGAGTAAACGTAAACTCCACGAATGACACCCTAGTGGAGATCCGGCGAAGAATTACCCTAGGAAACCGTTGCTACTTCGGTTTGGCAAAAAACAATTGCCAATTGTTCAAAACTCGTAACTCGAAGGACGAAATGTGTGCTCTACAAAACCCTTATCCTGTCGGTTCTGCTTTATTTCGCCGAGTGCTGGACGATAAGCAAGAAGGGAGAGCTGATACTGGGCTCCTTCGAAAGAAAAATACTTTGGCGGATTTTTGGTCCTGTGCCCCAGGAGGGCGAATGGAGGAGAAGATACAACCGTGAACTCTATGAGCTGTACCATGACGTGGATGTAGTTCAAAAAGCCAAAACACGTCGACTACATTGGCTCGGCCACATTAAGCGAATGGACAATAATGCTCCAGCCAAGAGATCTTCGAATCCCAGCCCCCAGGTTCGAGAAGACAAGAAAGACCGAACCTCCGTTTCAAAGACCAAGCCATCGCGGATGCCAGAGCGCTTGGTCTCGACAACTTGGAGCAGCGTGCCCGGGATCGTAGAGGAAGGAAGGCTGCAGCGTCTCAGGCAGAGACTCTTCACGGGTCGGGAGCCCGATAAGTAAGTAAGTTAAAACAAGTTTAGGAAACTAACAATTGTAACATAAATGTAGTTTATTTCGACAGCATAAAATACTTTAAAGATATTAAAAAGTACCAACAGCTGGTTCTGGATGAATGAGATTTATAAATTGCTGCAAGTATGTGCAGAGTTCGCTATTCTAAGGAACAATTACAACAAAAGTAAAGTCGTTCGCAACTCGAAAAACAGCCTTAACTTCGATTCTTTAGAGTATAGGCAGGTCTCGGCAAATTGAGAGTTCTTAGAAGATTCACATCTCCCATTCCCCTCTGTCGTGTGTCATTGACATGGGCTGAACTAAGTCTAAAAAATGCGCCAAATTTGTATCTAAGTTATATTAAAGGGCTCATTTCACTGCTACTTAAATGTAAGAGATTTATTTTTTAACCAGAATTAATATCTCCATCGAAGCCATCCTGAAAAAAGAAGAACAAAGCTCCACTCCTTCATTCAGGAGCTATACCAAAAATAACTTCTCTAAGAAGAGGACCATTTGTATCCATCATCAAAGGCTTCTTTACCAAATAGAAACCCTTCTCCATAAGATAGATATCATATCCTTACATCGTGAATATTAAGCAGCAAAAGGATGAAATTGCATGTCGCACGTTTCGTTTATGTTGATCAATTACTTCAAGCGTCCCTCATCATAACCATAAAAGTATATTAATTATTTAGGCCCCAGAATCAAATAAATTTCAATAACTAAGGAATAAACTACATCAAACAATATAATATCTCAAGGAGTCCTACACACTATACGTAGGTATCCTTCATCAGTGCGAGTCCAACAAAATAATCACGCTCCCAGACACACTATAGCGATGTGATATTTAAGGATGCAGACCTAGTGCTCGTGCTCGACTATGAAACTTCATAAAACTTTTGTCGAATTACGTGAATTTTTTATCGCGTTAATAAATGTTCCTCACCGTTGTCGTAGTCGTCGCCATGGTCGGTTCACTGCGGAAATATGGAAACTAGTCGTCGAGAATAGTGAATTTTATATATGCCTACGTAGCGTAGCAGCAAGGAATTCCATTCTAGTTCATCCAGCAGGAGCAATTTTGAATGGAATGCAACAGCTCCGAAGAACGATGACGATAATGGTTGGCCGCCAAAGCCAGCAGGCAGGCGGCAAGGAGTGCGGAAACTTATCCGCTTCGCACTGCACGGCATTTTGTCTTCGTTACACCATAGGACGTCGTCGTTGTCGTATTCGTATAGCACCAGCACCAGCACTCGCTCACTTCCCATTGGTGGCATTAACACCGCAAGAACTGCTGCTGTTGCTCTTCCATGGTTTTTCTTTATCACGATGATCACCATCATCATCTGTGCTGGATGGTTAAATGTGGGTTGCATGCGGCAGCCGTCATAACCACTCACATCCATCTAGGAGCTTAAATAAGAATGCCAAATGGCATTGCCTGGAATTAGGATGTCATGTTGAGAAAAATGGAAATTATTTACGCCTGCTCTGGTATACTGGGTGGCAGGACGTGGAAGGCTAAAGGATGGAACCTTTTTCTTTCTCTCTATTATTTTATTCTATTCATGGGGCGAGTGATGAGAGAGGATGCGGCTATTTTTCTGTTTCATTAAATATTTTCCTCATTTTTTTTTTTTTGCTCTGTGTCCTTCCGGGGTCGGAAAATGGCACGGCAGTGTGGATAATAGTATAGTCTTCCTGACAATTAGTCGAGGCTTTTTTTTTGTATGGGATTTTGCTATTTAATTAATGAAAAAATCGGCCCTCGCTTCTTCGGTCGATAAATAATGTAATTGCGTGGAGGTGATCATTTATTCATACGGGTTATATTGAGTTTTAACTTGAATTGAAGTGAGAAAAATTAATTTTCATTGTCTATATTGTGGAACGTGGGACTATAAGTATGCCGAAGCTGTTGCGGGTCATATTATGAAAAACGTAAAATAAGTTTTATGGGCATTGATTGGAAGCTGAGCAAACTTGGAGTCACATGGAAAATGGTTGCTGTTTGTATTCCTTTAGAGCAGGGGTTCCCAAACTTTTTCATACTGCGACTCCTTAGAGACGTTGAAGTATTTTTGTGACACGCCCGGCCCTTCTAAAAGCACAGACATGTGAATAGAAGCTGATCTTATTGAAGATTTACTAAAAGCTTTTTCAATAAGGGAGGAACGACGTTGAAATATCGTCGTTTAATATTTTTCTGTGGCAATTTTTCTTATACACATTCATCTAAAAATGGGCCTCTTCCAAACTGTCCAAAACCAAGTCAGCAAACAAACGGTTTTGTGATTTTGTCTATGGTCATTGGTCATTAACGTTGAGATCCTGGATTTTTTTTGTTTATTTTTTAAAAGGGGATTCCAAATCCTGGAGCACTCAGACGAATCTCAGTCCATTGTATGTACTACCAAGCAGAAACCCCTTTTTTTGTGTAGTGGTGGAGAAACTCTGATATTATTCGTTTCTCTTAATGGTCGATGGCAGAGTATTGTTGTCCCCCACCGTGGCTCGAACCAACGCCGCTCGGGTCACAAGCAATGACTCTAACCACTACACCATGGCCACCGCCGAGATCCTGGATTAGTTAGATATTGTAGAGGGGCGTAAGTCCAAGTCTCGATGAAAAATTCAAGTTGGAATCTGCAAAAGGCCGATATCTTGTACACGGCGAGGAATTGACTGCCTCGGGTTCTCCTGTACACTCTCATGGAGCGCGGTAATCCTTCCGACCAATCAGACTGGCAAGGGCAAAGACCCGTGGCAATTGAAAATTCTTTATTAAATTTTGAGCGGCAGTCATGAAGTAATTATGACTGGAAATGCGGGAAACACAAACGCGCTTAATCTTCGACTGCAATGTAACTATTGGATTTCACTTCGACCTTGCTTTTGGTATCAGTAAAAAAAAACGTAGAAACGCCCCGGTGCGTCGCGACGCACAGTTAGGGAACCTCTGCTTTAGAGGTTTATATACGGTAAATTTAAAGCAAATAAATTCATCAGCTTAAATCGTGGAGCACGGAAATCAGATTTTAGAAAAGTGAACTATTTTTGTAACGCTAAATGCGTCTAGTATAATGCAAGTGGAAAACAGGACATTGTGGTTCTATATTTTGCGCATCTATAGTAAAGTGATAATTTGTCCCACTTTACATGGGGCAGTCCCACATTTACATGATGTGTCCTACATCGAAGATTGTCCCACAAAATTAGAAAATGTCCCACAAAATCGAATTCAAATTTTTCGAGCTATGTAAGCTGCCAAGTGATTACCTATAAAAAGTTGAGTTGTAATATTATTCCAAACTAGGTACTGAGGAAAATATACTAATTGGAACTTCCCAAAACGCTAGCTATTATGCTGTCGCTTGCTTCTATGCGCGAGAATGCAGTGTTCATAGAGCGGGAGGTTTATTCCAGATAGATCAGTCCAAGCGAATTGCTCTTTAAAATAAAATAGTCTTGTTTGGGTTGCTGGTTCAGAAAGAAGAACATTTATTTCAGAAATTGTTTGGCTATTTATACAAAAATATTGTTAGTCTATTACAAAAGTACTCCTTCAATGTGGTTACATTTTTAATCAACTCAAATTCCAGCCTTCGATAATAAAACCCTAATCGCCCACCCAACACCATGTGCATGGGCAATGACGCTGTCAGGCGGATTTCAATTATCGAAGCTCAGAATGAGAGCATTTATGAATTAGATTTATGAATGGAAATGATCGCTAATGCGATATCTTCACAATGCGACTCAAGAATGGGAATTTTACCCTCAATGAGCCAAAAGAAATATGACGTCAAATAACTTTAAAATAAGAAAAATAGCTTGTAGACAATTTCGAAACTAGAAATTTTGATCAATTCTGATATTACGATGATAGGGGAACTCAAAAAAGTGGGTCTCGCAATTCTGTCCGTCCGTATGTCTGTCTGTCCCATAGCTGGGAAATCTAAACGCTTGGACGGATTTGTTTAAAAGTTCGTATTTTGAGTTTGTGGGCTTTCCGCTAGAAGGCGTTTATTTTAATGCTGGCCATAATATTAACGGTACTTCCCATATACAAATTTTACCACATATTGAACAATTTAGATTTTTTCGAAAACGGTTTCTAACGATTTGAACCAACATTGGTAGTTGAGTTAATGTAGGCATGCTTAACATGACTGCGTACCTAGTTTTTCGCTAAAAAGTCCAGCAACGGCACTTTTGAAAATTGGTTTTTTCTCGTAAACGGTACACATGATTTAAAAAAAAACCTTATTTTTAAGATGTTCTATCGCTATCATTCCCATCATTCCTAACTTGATAGCAGTTTTTCTCTAAAAAGACTGCGTCCTTTGATATCCACCCAAATCCCTAATAATATTACTTTAAAAAACTGCTCATATCTCAAAACCGCCATTTTCGATTTGGATGAAAATGTAACTGCTAGGTAATGCTTATATTCTGAAGAATACGTCGTACTCAGTTTTCAGCTAAACAGTTTAGTACCTAACAGTGTTTTTCGAATCCAAAGTTGTAACATTTGTCTGGATAATTTTACAAAAAAACGCTACAACGATTTTGATAAAAATACATAATTTAAGATAACATAAGCATTCTAAACATGATCACGTACTTGGTTTTTCTCAGAAAACTCGAATGTAGCCGTTTTATAAATATTTCTCAAAAATGACTACCTAAACCCCGATCTGCATTCCCATTACCACACGGTATATTTTTGCAAAGCCCAAAACTTCAGTGCCAATATAATTCGAAATTCATAGCCTACTTGTCTCCTTCAAGTGTCAGTTGGGGCGGGGGTGAAATTTGAAAGTAATAAAGTGTTGTAGTTAATACGCATGTTTATGTAGAAGGTATTGCGTTATTAGTTACACCTTGAGTGGGCTGGGTATGATTTTAAACGTAAAATTTGCTGAAAAAACTCTGAGATTCTGCGAGATTCGCAATAAACGAGAAAGTTAAGTGCGACCCAGTCGTGCACATTTTTTCTTCTGGGGTGCTTTGAAAGAAAAACCTTATTTTTGAGAAAAGTTGAGTCTTTTTTGGCCATTTTTGTCTTACAAAAAACGGCTTTTACTACAACTTCTGTTGATCGTACGTAAAAAAGTTGCTTAACATCATTTTTAGGAAATTTCTCAAGGATAAAAACTTCATAAAAAAAATAAAAATTTATAAAGACAAAATTTTGAGAAAGAAACATTTTAAGTAAAAGAAAATTTAAAAATTTTGTGTTTAAGGTGCCATAACCTTTTTGTAGCTACAAAGATGTACCCGAAGTGCGCTTGTATGCGCTACTAGATTGTCTTTTCAAAATGTACAAAAACATTTTTGTACCTATAATAGTTTAGAAGTTATAGCGTTTTAAGTGGTAACACCTCTAAATTAGAGGTCACCTATATTTTGATTGGGCTATAACGGGAAATATGATACGAATAGACGTCCTCTGCCATACAATTTTTTGCTCGAAGGAACTTGAGGAATCTTCCCTTAAAGCATTATACCGCTTAACTGGGACACTGTGTATAAAAGATTACAGGACTCCCCAAACTAATTATTGAATCACTTGAAAGGCAATTATCGAATAAAATTAAATATGTACGTTTATATACACACTTAGACCGTGTTCGAATACCTACCTATGATTACGATAACTTTTCTTGTAGTTCTCCTCACTTTCTTTTTGCCATGCAAGCTTCAAATCAATTTAAGTTTTCCATTGCCTGAACAATTTTGCAGAATATATCTGTACCTACAAGCAAACAAAGGTTTCGAAAAGAACATGGCTGCGATGCTCCCCATTGCCATGCAAACTGAAACAATACCCAATATAGAATTCGAACAAACTCTTTTTCGCAAAATCTAGGCAAGAAAATGATAAACGATGATAACGAAAGCTATTTCCGACGAAGGATTCACTGAACTGAAAGTATTCACACTTTGATTTGAACAAATAACTATATTATATTGGATAACCTATATGCTCTTCCTTACTGGGATGCAAAATCAATTTTCAAAGGAAACGTCATCATGACTGAAAGTGCAGAGATATGAAGGTACAGATAAATATAGATTTTGTCAATACATAATGCCAAACGATACCAAGCGGAATGCAGTTTATGTCATTGCATTTGCATAGTGTAAACGATTAACTACATTATTGCACCTATGAGTCTTAGATATGTCTCCTATATCTGACTTTAGTCCTTTCAAATCTTAATCTAAATTAATAACAAATAATATGAATTGCATATGAGTTTAGAATTTAATTTAAACGTTCAACGAATATAGTCCGCACCATATCTACATTCCATCAGTATACTGCAGACTGCAGCCTAGAGACTGCTTTTCATTCAATGGTGGAAATCAAATTTCATGCAGATTTATCCATTGCTATAGAATTGCTCTATACCTTTGTGGGATAGAAAAAACGTTTATATTCCGAATCGAAGGAAGTTTTGTGCAACGATTTGTTATAGACCAAACTGTAGGGAATTGTAGGTACATACGAATGAATGGCATTGTAAACTAATGGAATCAAGTTTTATGACGCTCTTGGGAAACGCATTTCAATAGCTGTTAAAAAATCGGAAAGTATTGAACTTAAAAAAAAAAGGAAATTTCAGATAATTACTACAGCTCTAAAATTCTGGTTGAAGGAACTTAAAAAAATGTGCACGACTGGGTCGCACGAAACTTTCTCGTTTATTGCGAATTTTACAGAATCTCAGAGTCTTTTCAGCAAATTTAAAATCATCATACCCAATTAAGATGTCCTCAGGTTTAGTAACTGAATCCTTGTTAAATAAATAAAAAGTATCTAAGTAACACATACTGCATAAACATACCTACAACACTTTATTACTTACTTTCAAAATTCACCCCGAACAACTGGACACTTAAAGGAGGTAAGTAGGGGATGAATTTCGAATTTCCAATTTTTGATTATTTTAAAAAAGTGGTTTCAATGGTCGGGATTTGGGTAGTCATTTTTGAGAAATATTCATAAAAGGGCTATATTAGAGTTTTCTGAGAAAAACTAAGTACGTGATCATGTTTAGAATGCTTATGTTGTCTTAAATATGTATTTTGATCAAAATCGTTAGAGCGGTTTTTTGTAAAATTATGCTGACAAATGTTACAATTTGGATTCGAAAAGCACTGTTATTAAACTGTTCAGCTGAAAACTGAGTACGACGTAGTTTTCAGGATATAAACATTACCTAGCAGTTACATTATTAACCAAATCGAAAATGGAGTCTTCGAGATATGTGTAGTTTTTAAAGTACGATTGGGGTGGAAATCGAAGGACGCATTCATGGTTCAAAAAACACTGTTTTTCAACTGTTTAGCTCAAAACTGAGCCAGTGGTATTATTATGGATTTAAGCATTACCTGAAAGTAATATTTTTATCATAATCGAAAATGGCGTTTTAGAGATATGAGCAGTTTTTAAAGTACTATTATTAGGGATTTGGGTGGATATCAAAGGACGCAGTCTTTTTAGAGAAAAAATGAGTTTACTATCAAGTTAAGAATGACAATAGTACCTTAAATATATTTTTTTTAAAAATCGTTTTTACCGTTTTTGAGAAAAAGCGAATTTTCAAAGCTGCCGTTGTTGGACTTTTTAGCGAAAAACTGGGTATGCAGTCATGCTAAGCATGCTTACATTAACTTAACTATCAATTTTGGTTCAAATTGTTAGAGCCCTTTTTGAAAAAATCTAAATTTAGGCATATTTCGTAATATTTCGTAAAATTTTTATATGGGAGGTATCGTTAATGTTAGGGCTAGCATAAAAAAATCGCCCCTAGAAGCCCACAAACTCTAAATTCGAAGTTTAAAGCAAATACGCCCAAGCGTTTAGATTCCCCAGGGGTGGGACAGACAGAAATACGGACGGACAGAATTGCGAGACCCACTTTTTTGAGTTCCCCTGGCCTATCATCGTAATATCAGAATTGATCAAAATCTCGAGTTCGAAATTTTGTACGAAAACAATATCTTTTTCTTACTACGTAGGTATACGAGAAAGTTAAAAATAAATTAACTTATTCAAACAAAGGGTTATTGAGAAAATCACTGTTGAATGATGGGGTGCTAATAGTTGGATCAAAAATTGGGGGTGCCAATAATTGTAGGTAGTCGTTACGCTGTGTAAGTTAACGAAAGAATTAAATAAAAATGAATTTAAAAGTCAAAAAGGTGAAGATATCCTCGCGTCGCTTCGAGAGAAACATTCTGCGTAAGGTTCTTGGTCACGTTTGCCTTAACGAGATTTGGTTCTTTTTTTTTCATTGACACCCCAATGCAAATGCAACACAATACAATACAATAACAATACAGTACAAAGCAAAAACTACATAGCTTTGTAAGTATTTATCGGAAAAATCCTCATTTTCATGAATATTATCTCGGGATTGTAAACTAAACTACGGAAGCCGTATGAATAGCTTAATCAGATTTGCCTATTTTCAATGAATCATTAAGATCTTAATTGCGTTAAAAATAATGAACACTAATTTATTTGCAAATAAAGATTTTAGATAATTTATTGTTGATGCATTTCGTGCTCAAATAAATTGTTGGTTGCTTTGTGCAAATTGCTTCAGTTCGCTTTTAAACTTCGAGGGAAACAAACTTCAGTCAGAAAAATGAAAAAAATGATTTATATCTCGATAGCAATATTTTTATTAACCTTAAACTTGGGATGTTTTGCAGATGAAGGAGGTAGGTCTAGGTAGTACCCACCTTAACAAAAAGTTTTTCGTTTTTTATCGCACATTTGGTAATGATAGAATTTTCATTTACAGATAATGGATGTGGAGAGAATCAACACTTTGACAGCTGCGGTACCGCCTGCGAACCTTCATGTGTGCAGCCAAAAGTTGATGTATGTACATATCAGTGTGTTATAGGATGCCAGTGCAATGCAGGCTATCTTCGAAGCTCTGAAAAGAATTGTGTCCTTCCAAAAAATTGTTAAAAGGTTGTAAACGTATATAAACCAAACCAAGTATGGAAAATGACAAAGAATATTACTAAGCGATTATTATTCAACGTGTTGAACATCGTCTCATAATTAAAAGCCTCCTCGTTATACCATATAGTACAGTCGCCCTACAAGTGTTTGATATGGAAACATTTTAGGCCGCTAAACGAAAGTATGAAAATTCAACTAAATTGGTTGCAGGATTCGGGTCTGGGCAGAGTTGCCAGTATGCCAGTTATTCACTCCCAGAATGGCACTTGAGAGCTCTTGAGAGTATGCCACTTCGGTTTATACATAATGAACTTTGAGAAAGAGGTAAGTGGTAAACTCAGTAGTGTTAGTGTATTGCCATTAAATCTCTTAACACAAACCATGCCAGCTGTGTTCAGGTAAACGGCCTTAAATCTGTACCTTTGATGACATTTCGCATTAGGAAACCTAAGGATAAGTCATGACTAAACTTAGGCGCGCATTGGATAGGTCTATACCCGTCTGTTTTGAAGCTGGACGTAGTGACTAGGGGTTTCAATAAAAGTTGCTGAAAAGAAATTTCTTCGTTGTGTTGCTGCCTTTGCAAAAAACTTGCAGAGTATTTAAGTGTTTGTTGACAAGTTAAGATATTACGCTATACTGACACGTGTCATTTATATTGAGTTGAGCACTCAGCCAGCAGTTACTCGTCAAATCACAATCCATCTATACGTTGGACTGAATTTCAATTGATTCTGTCGATTAATAAATAGTCGATGTATAACATAATAATAAACACTATACTCACTACAATACAATAAAGAAATTATATAAAAATAATTGTAAACAAATTAGTACCTATGTAGTTGTAGGTACCTATATCAACAATAAATTAATGTAGCGAAGCCTTTGCGTGACATGCCATTTAAGTGAGTCTACTCTAGGTTTATATGCGCTAATGCAAATGTGGTAATATAAAAATAGTAGGTATAGTGCTAGACTAGACGCAGAAAAACGATTAATTACTTGGAAATTTGTATGTGAATTTGACCCTTGGAAAAACGACTTTGATGCTATCTTACTAAAACATGCTAGTTAGCAACAATAAAAAAAAAACGGCTATAGTGCGGATAATATAAAAATTACATGCATTATGTATTTAAGCAGTTAGGCGCTATTTAAGGGAAATTATTTGCAGCATGCGAAGATAGTTTCGAATATCAGTGAAGTTACACACTTGAGTTGCATACCTGCGATTCCTTAAAGAACATTTTGAATAAACCTCAGTAACTAAACTATACAAAGATAGTTGTGGGATTTCAAGAGAATGCCAGCGTTCTCGCTGTCAATTATTACTTACTTATTTAGCGGGCTTCCGACCCGTGAAAATTCTCTGCCTGAGACACTGCGGCCTTCCATTCTCTACGATCCCACGGGCACGCTCCTTCCAGTTGTTGAGACCAAGCGCTCTGGCATCCGCGATGGCTTGGTCTTTGGAAAGGAGGTTCGGTCTTCCTTGTCTTCTCGAACCTGGGGCTGGGATTCAAAGATCCTCTTAGCTGGAGCATTATTGCCCATTCGCTCGATGTGACCGAGCCAATGTAGACGACGTGTTTTGGCTTTTTGGACTACATCCACATCGCGATTGTATCTTCTCCTCCATTCTCCCTCCTCGCACATAGGACAAAAAATCCGCCGAAGTATAAGCTCTTCCTTCTTGCTTATCGTCCAGCACTCGGCGCCATAAAGCAGAACTGGAAGGATGATGGTTTTGTAGAGCACACATTTCGTCGTTCGAGCTAGGAGATTTGAATCCAGTTGTTTTGCCAAACCGAAGTAACAACAGTTTCTTAGGGTAATTTTTCGCCTGATCTGCACTAGGATGTCATTCGTGGAATTCATGTTTACTCCGAAGTAGGTGAACTCCTTAACTACCTCGAAGTTGTTGCCATCAACAGTGATGTTTTGTCCTAGGCGGTCGACAGATGCTTGTTTGTTTGTTGATAGCATGTACTTAGTCTTGTCCTCATTTACTTCAAGGCCAACGAATTTCGCTTGTTCTGCTATCACGGCACGCTGAGGGCGATCAATGATGACAATATCGTCCGCATAGCCCAGCAGCTGGACGGATCTGTTGAAGACAGTGACTTCCGTGTTGATACCTGGCCCTGGGCACTATATCTGCTCCAGTACGAGATTGAAGAAAACGCATGACAGCGCGTCTCCTTGCCGAAATCCGGTGAAAGTTTGAAATAGATTGGAGGAGCTGCTTCCAAATTGCACGTTGCAGCACGTGTGCTCCAGCGTCACGCGACACAGCTGACACAGCTGAATCAGTTTTGCTGGGATTCCAAATTCGGCCATCGCCATATAGAGCTCCTGACGATGTATGCTATCATACGCGGCTTTGAAGTCGATGAATAGGTGGTGAGTTTCGACTTGAAATTCGTTGGTCTTTTCCAAGATTTGCTTCAGTGTGAAAATTTGGTCTATAGTCGATCTGCCGGGCCGGAAGCCACACTGGTACCGATTAGTGTGTTGCAGAACGATTTTAGACGTTCACACAGTACGTTGGATAGGATCTTGTATGCGACATTTAGCAGGGATATGCTTCGATAGTTCTTGCAAGACATAGGATCGGCTTTTTTGTAGATAGGGATATAGAGCTGATAGTCCAGTCATCGGGCATGTTTTCTTCCACCCATACTTGGTTGGGTATTATTTAAAGAGCCTTGTTGTTCTCAAGCTTTTTTATAGCTAAGCCAACTTCTTCTATACTAGGTGGTGGAACTAGTTCTTCATTGACTGGACGTGGGTTCTCTTCTTACCCTATTAATCTCTCTACATGATGCCCATTAAGCAGCTGCTGGAAATACTGCTTAAACACATCTACTATTCCCTGCGCTTCGGTGACTAGGTTTCCTTCGCTGTCTCGAAGAGCCTGCGTTCCGGTTTTGTAGCCAGCAGCCAGTTGCTTGGCTTTTTTATAAAACCTCCGGATGTTATTACGATCGCGCGACTCTTCAATATCCTTGAGCTGGGAAGCTGCGTAAGCACTCTTCTTTCTACGCAGTATCTTATTTTCATCCCTTCTCCTGGCTCGATACTTTTCTCTCGCTGCCCTTGTTTTGCGCTGCAGCGCTTTCTTGTGTGCATCTTCTGTCACCTTTTTCCTCTACACGCTTTCATCATCATACCACGGGCTCTTTCTCTGGGGTGGCTGCTGGTACCCTACAGTGGTTTCGGCTACCTCCTTGATGATGTCGCGATACTGGCAACACTGATTGTTGGCGTTTGTGGAAGGTGAGTGCACAGAGGAGAGTTTCATAGTCAGGCGCTTGCTGTAAGCTCTGTCTACTCCAGGTGTGCTAAGGCGTCCAACGTCGAATTGCTTCTTCTGGGCGGTTCGCAGCTTCTTCTCTTTAGACAGTCGAGCTCTGAATTTAACCGCGACAAGAAAATGGTCAGAGTCGACGTTTGCCCCTCGGAATGTGTGCACGTCGAGGATGTTGGATGCGTGCCTCGCATCGATTAGCACATGGTCGATTTGGTTGGCGGTTCGACCGTCTGGAGAGCGCCAAGTTGCTGTGTGGATCCTTAGCCTTGGAAACCTAGTGCTACTTATCACCGTATTACGAGCTGCTGCAAAATCGATTAGTCGGTAGCCGTTGTCTGTTGTCGTTTCGTGGATTCTGTGCTTACCAACTAACCCGCCAAAGATGTTTTCCTTTCCGACTTTAGCATTAAAATTCCAGAGTACAACTTTTACATCGTACTCCGGACAGGCTCCGTAGGCTCCATCCAGGGGGTCATAAAACTCCTCCTTGATGGGATCTTCAGCCTCGTCGGTAGGGGCGTGTGCACATCGCAGAAAGGCGATCACTTATCGGCTTGAAGTCAATGACTTTTGTCCTAAGCCGATTTCCTACGACGAATCCGCATCCTAATACATGCAATCTTCTGTTGCAGCTGTAATAAATGTCGCCATTTTTTCTTTTCATCATACCTGATCCTATCCATCGTATCACCTGGACCGCGGTTATATCTGTTTTGTACCGCGTGAGGACAGACTCAAGTTTTCGAGTGGCACCTGGGGTGTAGAGTGTTCTTACATTCTACGTGCACACTTTAATGCCGCAGTCAATTGACGTTCTGGGTCTGGTTGCCATTTGAGAAGTTCCGTTATCCGAGGCTGGATAACGTTAACGGAGGCAAGGGCTCCTAACTAATTCAGTTCCTCATGTTTCAGTAAAATTTGAAGTTCTAGTCTAGTCGCATTATTTACGGTATCCAAGGTATATTGGGATTTCAAAGCCAGGGTGTCGGTGGCAGATGAAACCCCCAATTTGGCTCTTCGTTGAGATCTCAAATGAAACTGATATAGCTCAAGCAAGTTGGTTGGCAACTATACAGATTGTCACATTGAAAAGGCATGCCTTACACAGCATGCCTAAATCAATTATGCGTGCTTCCTGGTAACTAATAATATCTTCGAGTTCCAAATACATCGGAATATGAAATGTTATTACCCAATAAAGTGTCCACTCGCATAGCTGCATGCAAAATTCAACTACGGCTATGACTCTGAATGTATTGGAATTTAATTTATTATCCTCTGTGAGCAATCCTTTTGACTATGGGGCCATAAGAACCACAGTGCACAGTAAGGGGTTCGCAGAATTGCATACTGACAATCGGGTCAATTGGCCGTCATATAGTAGTTTATAGCATTCGATATGCTAAAGGACTTAATGCATATTGACCCTAAATGGCTTTTCTGTTGTAGGTACTTTATTAATTAAGTATTGGGCAGTCGAAGCCATATATGCATACCTAACCGCCTTTGTCCCTAATATTTAGGTGTGAAACCCCGCAAGCACAACTGCTAGAAATAATCCTTTTGAACGTTTAATTACATTCTTCAAACTATTCCATTTAAAGCGTCCTTTTATATGGGAACTCATAATATGTCATCATGTTGATCATGTTGGGTTGTTGCTTTGAAATTTCAAAGGACATCGTCTCTACCCCAGTCAGTTTATAAACATGGTAGGTACATGGAATCTTAATCCCATCAGTTGCTGGTACGTAATCCTATTTTGTTTTGCTACGTACTTAAGTTGGAAGTGTTCAAGGACCTACACATTAAATGGTAACAATTCTGAATCGCTTGTTCCACATTGCAACGCATATATTGCCACAGTGCCAGTGGAGTGATGCAATAAGCTGACAGGAGTAACACACACAACGACAAAGAGAATTCCGAGCGAAGAGGGAACTATGAATATACACGATTGTCACACTGACACTCATTCCTTTCGCAGTTTGCAGCAAAAGGAAGTAAAGAGTTTGCAAAGTATTTTTGGTTGACATAATGCTGAGTTGGTTCTTTGTGTCATTAGTTCAGATGTGATTAGGAGTGTCATGGGTGGTTGTGTTGTGTGTCGAAAATGAATGCAAATGTACATATAGTGTTGTGTACGTTGGAGGAGTTTCTCTATGGCGTTATTCCAATTACGAGTGCATTGTTGAACACAGTCCATTTTGACACTTTATTCAATTTGGTTTGCTTTTGATGGTGTACGTTTATTTGGTGTTTCTTCAAGAATAAGGGCGAAGCTGTTAATTTATCGATGTTTGGGGGTGGTTCCTCAAGATTTATTTACGTCAGTTGTTGGCGTGCTCGACACCATGAACATGAAGATTGACATATCTTCTGATCTCAATAATTACTTATTAGATACTCTTTCTTCCTGCAGGACACCTACTGTCTGTGGACCATTACGTGCTCAGTACTGAGTAATGGGGTAGTCTAGTCGTAGCCCAAGCGTGTTCCATTTCTCTAGGTCAGTTTGTGGGCATATACAGAGAAGAGATATATCCTGACGGAAGCTTCCTTCGTTCTAAGAACCAACGCCCAGACCTGTATTAAGCTGACGCAGTCTAAATAGCAGAATTCTCCAAAGCCACTTATACATTTGACGGTATATTCGGACAAGAGCTGCTCGCATCTGTGATGCATTCTTTCTGATGGCAGACCTACATACCTACCTCCTCAATTACTCCTAGGTAGAACAAATGATTTGGTATTGATTTTTCACATTCTTTCGAAAGCGTCGGTCTTGTTGTTAGCTAGTTCTCCAACTGCTTCATCTATCGGGGACTCTGTCTGGTAGATGGGTTTGACCATGGTAATCAACGCGATCTCGTCAGTAAAGGCGATAATTTTTTCGGCGTTAGGAGTATAACTTTGGTCCTATATTATAGTCCACCAGGAGGTGTTTAAGAACCAGGCCTTGTGGTACTGCCACAGTAATATTGAGGTATTTATTACCATTGTCCATGGTACCTCAACTCGTTGTCAGATATCAAGTAGATCCGCAGCTTTGAGCACGGCCAGAAAGTCTGCCTGGAACACACTGCATATGTATCCGGAAGTCTTAATGACACGTGTAGATCTATTTTCCTAGAGTATATGCCTGACCCTGTACCCTCCTTAGTTTTGGAACCATCCGTATAAATCTAAATTTCATTTTTACTCCGAACCTTTTTCTTTTGCCAGTCCTCCCTATCTGGGTTTTGTACTCCGTATACGGTGTGTCGAAGTCAATTTCACCCAAACTTTCATCCGTTTTATCGGGGATGTTGGAGAAGGATTTCATTAGTATTTAGTATGGAGCTATGTCCTACCTGTCTAACTTTGAAGAACCCTGCGTCAGTTAGCCGAAACGCACTATTTCCTGCTTGAAGTAGGCCCAGTGGTAAAAGATACATAAATGCCGCAAGTGCAGCTGTGGGTCGCAAACATCTTCCTATATAGAACTTTGATTTGATGGGCGTACCGCTATTTGAGATTCAGCGCCCGGAATTGCCCTTTAGCTGTGAGAGTTTCACCGCGAGTATCCCCTTAAACACCTCGTTCAGGTTGCCATTTTGCGTCCACCTGATCCTTGTTATCGACTCCCCCAAGTTGGAACTTAAAATCGGTCCTAAAATTTCGGACAGTTTTCAGCTAAGGAGAGCTCTCCCGATTGTACATTTGAAACGGGTTGCATATTCCTTAATAGTACTTTGTGCATTGGGTTCTTTTTTCGTTAACGACTTTTGACCAATTGTGGCTTTATCGGCCTTCAGAGCAGGCACGAAGCGTCCATATATTGAAGGGAAGCAGTGCTTCCGTATAAGAATTTCAAAAAAGCGATATCTTCTTGAATAAAGGACTTTTAATTATACCCTCCACAGGAAGGTATATTCACTTTGCCATTACGTTTGTAACGCCAAGAAGGATTCACCGGAGACCCTATAAAGTATATATATTCTGAATCAGGATCACATTCTGAATCGATTTAGCCATGTCCGTCTGTCTGTTTGTCTGTCTGTCTGTCTGTCTGTCTGTCTGTCTGTCTGTCTGTCTGTCTGTCTGTCTGTCCGTCTGTCTGTCTGTCTGTCTGTCTGTTGAAAGCACGATAGCGTCCAAACGAATTGACCTGGGCGATTGAAATTTGGTGAGAGGACTTCTTTTTACCGTCGTCAGGTTGGTATTGAAAATGGGCTATGTCGGTCAAGTAGTTCTGGTACCTCCCATACAAAACCATTAGTAGATCCATGTGTCTCTCCGCCTGTTGAAACCACGATAGCGTCCAAACGAATCGACCTTGGCGACTGAAATTGAGTGACAGGTCTTATTTTTACGGTTGTCAGGTTGATATTAAAAATGATCCATGTCGGTCAAGTAGTTCTGTTACCTCCCATACAAAGCCAATATTCGACTCATGTATCTCTCTGTCTGTTGAAACCACCTTAGCGTCCAAACGAATCGACTTCGGTGAATGAAATTTTATGAAAGGACTTTTTTTAACCGTCGTCAGGTTGGTATTGAAAATTGTCTATGTCGGTAAAGTAGTTCTGCTACCTCCCATACAAAACTAATGTTAGACACATACTAACTCGCGTGGCAAACATTTTGCAGGACTTTTATTCAGTGGAGGGTATCAAAGCATCGGCCAGGCCGATGATAACACTTTTACTTGTTTTAAATTTAAAGTTGAGTCCCAAAAAGTCACGCTTCGTGCCTGCTTCAGAGGCTTGAATTTAGTGCCTTTTTCGACTTTGTCTTTATTCTAACTTTCCGCTTTGCTCTGGGGTGCTACTTCTCTATAACTGGAAGCGGCTTCTGCCGGCGTTTTAAGCTTGGTATATTATTTTCTGTTCAGGTACTTTTTCCAATATTTAGAGGAGATAGACAATACCAACTATAAGGGGCTACTTGGTTTTTGCAGGGAAATTGGGGCTTTCTCAAGGGCAAGTGTTTAGGTGTTTTTCCATTGTAGGTCACTGTAATTGGTTCCCCCTAGAGATCGCGATTGGCCCTTATGGTGCCTAGTGCCGCATGAGACATCTCTTTCATACCCCTTTCAGACTCCGTCAGAGGGGATAGACGGGGGGTTAGACTGTTTCGGTCACACCTCGTCGCTCTCTCCCGTCGCAGTCTTCTTATCTGATCTGTACCAGCCACCCCCTTACGAACGGACTGTCAGAAGGGATAGGCGGGGGTTAGACTGTTTCGGTCACCCTCTGTCTGTCTTCTGAAGACTAACCGCCAACGGGATTGGCTGAACACGTCAGTCATTTTCACCTTCAAACCTAGAACTTTCAGATTCCGTCAGAGAGGATAGACTGTTTCGGTCACCCCTCGTCGCTCTCTCCCGCCGCAGTCTTCTTATCTGATCTGTACCAGCCACCCCCTTACTAACGGACTGTCAGAAGGGATAGGCGGGGGTTAGACTGTTTCGGTCACCCTCTGTCTGTTTTCTGAAGACTAACCGCCAATGGGAGGGGCTGAACAAGTCAGTCATTTTCACCTTCAAACGTAGAACTTTCAGAGTCCGTCAGAAGGGATAGGCGGGCGGTTAAACTGTTACGGTCACTCTTCGTCGCTCTCTCCTGCCGTAGTGTTTCTCATCTGATCTGTATCAGCCATCCTCCTCACCAACGGACTGTCAGAAGTTACCAGCGGGGGTTAGACTGCTTCGGTCACCCTCCATCTTGACCCGAAGACTAAGTAGGAGAATTAAGTAGCTACCAGCAAAAACATCTCTTCGAGATAAACTACCCAATTTCGCAAATAGCAACGGTACTCCCACTGAAATGCCCGGCACATAGAATCTTTCTGGCCGCTTCCCGCAAATCAAATCGAAGCTCTCAGTATATTCGGATAGTCCGCATAGTATCGACTAAGCACCATCTTATCCACTTATCCGTCGGGGTACGCTGTACTCCTGTATTTATTGTGGACTATACCTGGATAACTGACAGTCTAGAGCGTTGGCAACTATACTTTAATGGCTATTGTAAGCATGCATTTTTAACACCTACGTTAGGTACCTTAAATTGTATCGCTTTTGTGTTCCATTTTAGAAGAAATCCAAAACGTTGCATCTTTACCTTTAAAGACATAACACACTGAACTGAACCGTAAATTCCAGACCACACAATTTAGCCACCAATCATCCTTGTGCACGCTTTAAATAAGCATTCTATAAGACCCCAGCTCAGAGGTTAACTATCGAAAAGGACATCGCAATTAGTATATTGTATATATGGAGTTCCTCTCTGGCATACAGATTAATTGTTTTTACTATGTTGTGCCCTGCATAAATCATATCATCCTGCACCCAGAATAATCCTTGCTGAAAGCACATCCAAGAATCTACATCTACACACACAATACTTTGAACATTCACCCAAGCGCAAGCCCATAATGCTTCTGATAATCCAAATATGTATGCCATTAAGGTATATATACACTTAACCGGCACCAACAACACCTACCTACAGCTACAGCCTTATTCTCAAAGATTAAGGGAGGAGAGTGAGCTGTACGGTGGGGTGACCATGGCTAGAAGGTACGTAATTAATCATGAATAATGCTATTCCCAACAAGCACGTTAAATGGAGAACTTTTCACGCCATCAGCATGATGCTGCAACCAATCTATGGTACAATACAACAACCAACTCTGCTCATATAATCTACTGGCATGTGAGAATTTCAAGTAGATTTAGGGCTTTTAACATATGATATACTGCAGCTGGGTTTGGTTAATGGCAAGGCCGGCTAACCACCGCATTTACATACATATTTAGCTGGCTACAATGTGTTTGGCTGTCGCCTTATTAAAATAATTAACAATTCACGATTTGTCTTGCTGGTGTGTGCTGGTGACAATGTTAACATCTGTGCGCACATGAAGTTTTCATTAGACCGGAGTCGGACAACACCCCGAAAAGTTAATGGCAGGCAAGGCGAAGTCCATTCGACAACGCGCCGAAGGGAGAACTCATTTTGTCGGACAATGTTTAATAGACACGAGAGCTTGAGTCTGAAATTTATAAGACATTTAATATTATCGTCCGAACATGTTGTTTTCGACGCCACCGAAGTACAGATTGTAAATTCACATAGTTGGCCAATAAAGTAGTGTTGTAGGAGGGTTGCCAAATGCTTGATCAATGGGATACTTCAAAAAATGTTGAGGAAAGAACGTGGCTGTCAACCTATTTGACGGATAAGGATGACGATGCTGCGATATATAAAGGTCAGTGACAACTTCACCGGGGCCATATATGCCTACATAGGTGTAAAATCAATTTAGATAATGCGACCGATATTCCCTCCATCAAGCGTCTTCTTGAAGTTATCCATTTAACCGGAAGTATACAGCGAGCGGTCCCCACATAGAGTTTGTGATTTAGGAAGCGGCTGAAATTGGAATAGATTATAACGAGGGCAAAACTGAACATATGCTATCAAGAAGAAGGGACACCGAACGTTGACGAATCGGTCAGACTATAAAAATTAACACATGTACATTTGTTCTATTTGTTCCAAATGTTCCAGGAAGAATGGCAGTTGTTTTCAACAGCAGTCCTTGCCTCTGCAGGACATGTTTGCGGAGTGAAGCGGCTCGGTGTGGCGGCGGGTGATGAAAAACGAACCGAGTGGTTTAAAACGCCCGGAGTTCAAGAAGCCATCAGGGAGAAGAAGAAGGCTTTCAAGGTGTGGATTCACTTGGGGGACTCGCCTTCTCGAAACCGGCGCGAAGAACTTGCAAATTGGCTGTTAACGCAGCCATAGAACAATCTTGGAAGGAGTTCGGCGAAAAATTAGACCGAGATCACAGATCTGCAAGCAAGGTGTTCTGGCAGACCATCCGCCGTCTTAGAGGAACGAAGTGGAATGTTATTGAAGGACGAAGATGGTACACTGTGGACATGAAGAGGACATTTTGCGCAGATGGAGCGAGCACTTTTCTGAATTACTCAATCCAATCCAGGGCATTGAGGATGACAGAACCATTGCCTTAAGCAGGGCGAAAAATAGTCCCGCGGTAGAGGAAGTCACTTTTGCGATCAAATCGCTGAAAGCTGGCAAATTTCCGGCCAGAAATGCTAAAGGCCTTAGGTGAAGAGGGAGTCAAATGGCTCTCTCGTGTCATTAAAGTGGCCTGGGAATGCGGCGAAACTCCCAGCGATTGGCAGATTGGGGTGATTGTGCCCCTTTTCAAGAAATGGGATAAAAGGCATTGCTCCAATTTCAGGGGTATATCACTTTTAAGTCTCCCGGAAAAGTCTTTGCCAAGGTGCTGGAAACGCGTTGCAGAGCTGTTGTCGAGGTACGATTAGGAGATGAGCAGTGCGGCTTTCGTCCCGGCAGAAGCACAACCGACCAGTTATTCACTCTCAGAATGGTACTTGAGAAGGCTTGGGAGTATGCTACACCTGTTTACGCTTGCTTCGTAGATTTGGAGAAAGCACACAGCAGTATGGAATTGATGGTTCTCTCTTGAGAGCCATTCAATCTCTTTACACAAACTGTAAAAGCTGTGTTCGGGTAAACGGCGTTAAATCAATGCCTTTCACCGTGGGCGTTGGACTTCGCCAGGGGTGCGTCTTGTCGCCTCTTCTTTTCATTACTTATATGGACTGGATGTTACAGTGCAGTCTTGGCGAAGAACGTTTCGAATTGGGAGATCTGAGGATAAGTCACTTGCTCTTCGCTGATGACTTGGTCATCCTTGGGTCCTCTCAGACTGAACTTCAGCGCGCACTCGATCGGTTTGTAGCCGTTTGTGTTGAAGGTGAGATAAAGGTAAACGTGAACAAATCTGAAGTGATGGTCGTATCCAGAACGCCTGTTCAATGCGCTCTGCATGTTAGTGGAGTCCCATTGAAACAGGTGGACAAGTTTAAGTATCTCGGGGTCTTATTCACGAGTGATGGAAGGAGCAATGCTGAGTTTTCCTGCAGGGTTGGTCAGGCTGGATCAATTTTGAAACAGGGATCCGTACCATCGTACAGGCGTCCTCTAGGTAGACCCAGGATAAAATGGTTAGATCAAATTCACAATTTCTCCTCTACCCATATGGGGATTGCCCTTGATGAGTTGGAGTCGATGGCGGAAGATCGAAAGTTATGGAGGGTCCACTTGAACGAACCTACACCCGCGACCCACCTAATGGATAAGCGAGCCATTGAAAATGAATGAATGAACTCCAACATTGGTCCTACTGCGATGCGATTTGCTTTGCTGCACTGTATTGCCGGCAATCTTCATCAAAACAAAGGTTTCGTGGCATAGGACTTCCAAATAGGTTAAGTTCCAACATTAAATTTCCTCATAGCGGGATATCCACATTTGTACATTAGCTACAACAACGTAATGATAATGATCCGAGTCTATGTTGGCAGCTCGGAACGTTTAGATACCTCTAGTACATACTGGAGGATTTACCTTAGTAAATCCATCATTATTCGGGGTTCTTGGTTGTTTTCTAACCGTATAATTTTGTCCGTGGTTGTCAACCCCATCTACAACGTTCACGTTCGCGTGGGGCCAGGCACTTGACAGACCTTAGGACAGCGGGTCGGGTATTCAGGTGTAAGTAAGCCATTTCGGCTTCCATCCGCCATATCTCTTTTTCAGCACCCTGACTATAGCACTCAATGACCTTAGCTATACAAATATGTCAGAGTAGCTCATGTAAGGTATCTGTCACCTTGACTATAGCAAGTCACGTCCGGATGTACAGGACCAGTACATATACTGGGCCCCCAATGGAAGGTAATATAACACCCGTTGATAAAAATCAGAGCCAACCCTGTATGGTATGGCTGTATATAACCACGGAATGTTAATCTCCCGGGCCGAAATCCCCTTCCCCTATGAATCTCCCACAAGCAATCTTAACCTTGCACCTTCTCCAAATCCTACAGTGACCCCAGTCACCACAGACCCACCGTCTTTTGGAGTAAGGGATTTCAACACAGGCTATTTTGGAAAGGAGATTTTATCACCCACCCTTAGTAGGATCCCTACGTTATACCCTTATCCAAAATCCTTTATCGGACATAATCTCCCATTTTTTTTCTTCTTTTTTTCAAAAATCTCCCGGGACGAAATCCCCTTCCCTTATGCCAAAATCTCCTACAAGCAAACTAAACCTTGCATATACCCAAACTTGCACCTTCTCCAAATCCTACAATGACTCTAGTCACCCCAGACCCACAGTCTTTTGGAGTAAGAGATTTCAGCACAGGGGATTTTGGAAAGGGAGATTTTGGAAAAGGGATTCTGGAAAATGAGATTTCATCAGCGGGGGGGTTGCAGTGTGGCAGCATGCCCCCCATACTTAGCTCACTTTTTAACACCATTTTTAGGTGTCGCGGCGACAGAATCTAAACACCAAATCTAAAAATGGGGGATTTTGCCCTAGGGATTTTCTCTAGGGTCTTTTGGATTAAGGGATTTCAGCACAGGGGATTTATGAAAGAGTATAATTTAAGGTGTATGCTATAAAAATGGTTATTATTACTAAGACCGGCGTTCTTTGGTGTTCAGTTATTACTTGGGATTATTTCCGAAGGATAATGCGAAAAGGTTTGTGATAGGTAAGAATATTTCCTTTGTACGCATTTGGCAACTCTGTTTGTAAGAAGGATATTTGTACAGTATACCTGATGGGGTTGTAATTTGGTAATACATATTTTGGTATTTATTTTCCCACTGCAGTGCGAATACATTCTACTATCAAATAGGCCACACAAGATGATGAGCCTCATGCCCGCGGCGCGGCGCGCTGCGAGTGTTATGGGTAAGTTTGTAGTTAGTTTCTGCTCTATCAAGAATGCAAAAGTGGGAAACTTTTCCGGCCATCATCTAAGGTAGCGTAAGCAGATTTATACACAAAGTACGGGTAAGTTTGAATGAAATATTCACGGAAGTTATAATTTTTGTTGTTGTTGTTCCTTGCATGGGTAGGTATATGCTTAAGGGCAAGTTAGGTATACACTGTCGTAAACCGAGCAAGCTAAACATCAGAACACTGTTGGGTTATCATAAATTGGCACCTAAGCACTTTAGAATGGCAGGCGAGTAAACAAAGTTGTTACGCGTGTAAACAGGACAACACAATAAGTAAACGGGCGCTGTGAACACGGTTCCTAAGAGAGTTATAGTAGATGTAACTCTCGAAATTATTCCTCTAGATAGCGTCTGCTTATCTATGCAAATTAGAGACCAAACAGGACCAAGAGGGATTTATTGAAACAGGTGCACGGCGCGTTGTGTTATCGTTGGAAGTTTGCATTCTTCAAACAGAGCTCAAGGTGCGGTCGATGTTGAATGGTTAGGGGCTGTGAGAAATTTTTATTTTTTCCCAAATTGTTTTGGAAAATCTGCTCCCATGGATGACACATAAAAAGGACATCAGACATTGAATAGATACATGAATTGTGCGACAAAATACCTTGATAGCGTTAATGGATTTTGCTTTTCTTTGTCACCATCAAACCTGATGGAGAGGTGGATGAGCCGTGTATGCGTGTTGTAGACTGCTACGGCTGATTTGACAAGCTCCCCATGATGTTAGATCTTCTTAAAGTATCAACTGGCAAGTGCGAGTACTCTTTGTGTTTTCATTTTATTGTTATCGGGTATTAGCTTGAAGGTCGTATCTTTTTGGGGACTATCTTATGTACCTACTACAGACTCTATTGAATAGTATCCCGCTGCTTTGCTGACTGAAGACAAAATGAATTTGCTGGATTACATGTGTCTTATTCCGTTGAGTGCAAACGATGGAAACGAAGGACAAAGAATGATACGAATATTGATGACTGAATGCATTAGACAAATGACTTTCAGCCTGGCGTGCTGCGTAGATGTGTGTGTGTGTGTATAGCATGTTAATTAATATTTTATATGGGTTCATGTACCAAGCAGGTTTATGTGTTAAATTTGTTACTCTATGGTAATGGAAAGGTTGACAGTTTGGATTGTGTGCCATTCGAAAGTCTGTCAGTTACATGCGATTGTGTACCTTATTTCATGTCATGTGCTTGTTATGGTACAGTGAAAGCAGGAAGGAAGAACTTAAAAATTTGGTAGATATGTACTCAATCACAGTGGGTATTAGCAAGAACCGCTTTTACCTTACTTGGAGAGATTGTCGTCAGAAAATTATATTCAGTTCAGTTCCAGCTTATGAAATGTTCCCCCAGGACGTGAACAGAAGTCGACTAAGATGTTCATTATGTTCTCAAGTAAAATTTAATACATATTCTAGACTGACCGGCCTGAAGGACATTGCTTTCATGTAAACGATTTTGCTCAGAGGGAACACGGACAAAAGCAGAAACAGATTCGAAGGATCAGGGACCTCAGAACTTCAGAAAGTAAACTGAATAAGAATAAGATAAAAAATAGACTAACAAACTATATCCTGCGAGTATATATCTACCAAAAACTGTTTACAGGAAAAGGCTATATATAGGTAAGGTATGTGCATCATATTAATACACGCATTCTTTGAAGATGCCAATGGGGCAGACGGTTACAGTCAATTCGGAGCGATATGGTCGAATGATAATCGTTTTTTTTTTGCCGGCGATTGAAGATCAGGACTTGGACGATATGTGGTTCCAACAAGACGGGGCAACAAGCCACACAACACGGCCAATTATGGTTTTATTGCGTGAGAAGTTTCCTGGTAGCGTGAGTGATTTTTGGTCCAGTTTGTTTCGACGCAGTGTGGATGAGGAGGTTCAACGACGTCAATTGGCCACCAAGATCATTCGATTGGGATCCCTATGATATCCCTTTTCCAAAATCCCTTATTGGACATAATCTCTCTTTTTTTTAATCCCTTTTTCCAAAATCTCCCGGGAGGAAATCCCCTACGCTAAAATCTCCCACAAGCAAACTAAACTTTGCATATACCCAACCTTGCACCTACTCCAAATCCTACAGTGACCCCAAGCAGGGAGGTTGCAGCATGCCCTTCCCCATACGTATCTCACTTTTTAACACCATTTTTAGGTGTCGCGGTGACAGAATTAATAACACTAAATCTAAATATGGGGGTTTTCTCTTAGGGTCTTAGGGATTTTAGCGCAGGGGATTTTGGAAATAGGGTTTTTGAAAAAGGGATTTCATCACCAAATCCATGCGATTTTACACCGTCCGATTTTTTCTGTAAGGCTACGACCGTTTTTACGCGAATAATCTCCGAATTCTAGACGTATTAAAAACCAACATTACTCAAGTTATTTTACGAGATACCGCCAGAAATGTGCGAAAAAGTGGTTAAAAATTAACTCAAAAGAATCGCATGCTGCGAATCTTCCCGAGGCGGCTGGACAAGCAACTTGTATAGGTACTTAGTTGTTTGTCCAGCTAATGAATACTTCTTGGCACACTTTGAGAGAAAGATTCTACGAGTGATTTTTGGTTCAGTTTGTATCGACGCAGTGTGGATGAGGAGCGATTGTGGAGCGACCCCAACAAAATTGTTGTGCGTTACTGAAGGCAGCTAGCTAGGGACCGAGCTGTGAGCACCATCTCAACAAACACAACAAAAACAAACTATGTTTTCTGTTTAATAAAAAATAAACAAGATGATTCAAATGGATTGCATTTAAAGGCAAACGGTCTCCGGGCAATGCTGCCAGACTGTGGGAAATTTTTCTTTTTGAGGGTATATTTGTAGATACTTCTTTGTACTGTTTTCCAGAACAAAGAAAAGGGAATTTTGGTTCTTTGAAGTTTTAATTTAATTTTCATGTTTAATTTCAGGCAAAGAATTTTTTTTTAGCTAAGCTACACATTTTATTGAACGATAACAAGCCCATTTATTTTATACACTTGGATACGTCCATGAAACAAGCGGTTGTATTTTATAGACACAGTCATAAAGAAAGGCGACCTGATTTTTACAATAACTAATGAAGACTGGTCGCATTTAAAAATATAGTCACCGTAAGTCGACTTGAATTATCTGGACTCAAGTGGACCTAAACGCGAAAACTAACTTGAATTGTGGGTACATTATGTCACTTCTTTTTTTTTTCTCAAGGGGTTCTGACCGGTGCTCAACGTCAGGGCAATCGCAATGTGAAACTGCGCTCTCCTATTATATCCGATGACCCCAATGTCAAAACTGAACTGAGTTCTCCGGACACATGTCGCATGTCGCACAAATATAGACATCAACTTTATGTCGTTTTCGGTTGGTCATCCAGAACCGTCCAGATTGGCACTCAACTGACAATTCTTCTACTGAAAAGAAGAGAAATTTGCTTCTGAATTTGAATTTAGAATCGCGGAGAGCTCTTTCGGACGGTTCTGGACGACCAACCGAAAACGACATTGGTAGTAAGAGAAGTTCCTGTTGAATTGTCGGTGTTGGCGACATAAACGTCAACTGAAAAAATTGTACACCTGACCAGTCTAGCCCTATGGAAACTCAGCAACATGATTATAGAGAGCTGTCAGACTTACTAAACTTGATTTTTGAACGTATTCACTGACTGACGCAGGCGATAAAAGCGACAAGTTCTTCGGGTCGGTCTGATTAAGGTCTATTTACCACACGTTAGAAAGGGGATCCATATGTTATCCCCTTTTCCAAAATCCCTTATTGGACATAAAATCTCATTTTTTTTTTTTTTCCAAAATCTTCGGGTACGAAATCTCCTATGCCAAAATCGTCCACAAGCAAACTAAACTTTGCATGTACCCAACCTTGCACCTACTCCAAATCTTACATTGACCCCAAGCAGGGAGGGGGATTTTGTCCCTGGGGATTTTCTCTTAGGGGCTTTTGGAGTAAGCGATTTCAGCACAGGGGATTTTGGAAAAGGAGATTTCATCACCAACCCGTTAGAAAGAGGATTATTGCTGGGAGAACCACTTTTTTTTAAAGTCATCTCTTCGGGGTCCAGTTGGTACCTGGATAACATCTTCCTTCTAATTCCACATTCGCATTTATAATGTTGTTTCGTTCTTCTTCAAAACATAGCCTGCACTCGCTTTTTGAAGCTTTTCAATTCAGCCGTTCGGACTCGGCATAAGATTGTAGGTCCTTCCATTCATCCCAAAATAGAAACTCACATAAAGGAATGGTTGTGAGAAGCTAGGCTAGGTGTCTACACGGCTGTTGCGCCAACTATTTATTAAATTATTTATTTTATATCGGAACCCATGATGTCCTGTGAGGAGTATAAATTTCTGGTACCATGCCTGCTATAACTATTGGCATGGTGATTGAACTGCTGTATACCTCTTTTGGCCGGTTTTAAACTTGGTTATGAGATACATTTTTATGTGTTCCCCAGCTTTGTATGGCTAAGTTTATAGACAATTTGGGAGTACCTATAGCAGAAAGGTTCCACTTCCAATCCCGTGAAAGGGGCCTTTTCTGGGATGATTAATGACCAGAAACCCACTAGAAATTTGTTTCTGTTCCCGAGGCTAAGACTTGTTGAAACAGTGTAATACTGATTTGGAGTCAATGAAACGTGAGCTAAGGGCCTTTATAGCTGCTTGACGGTCCGATTATATGTAGACGTTTACGCCATTGATGCTAATTTTATGGATGTGATTGGCGCATTCTTGAATGGAGTGGAGCTTTGCCTGAAGTACATTAGGAGTTTTCGCCACAGTTATATTAAGACAGCTTTTTTTTCGTTAATTTTCTGTTTTCTTTTTTGTGAAATATTTGTGGGAAAATCGAAGGTACTTTTTTTAGCCAGTAGAGGGGAAAAAGTTGTTTTTTCGCCACCACTTCACCGCTGAAACTAATTATGAACTCTAAAAGACCGAGCAGCTAGTGAATATAAATGAACGAAAAAACTACACTACAACATTTTCCCATTCTCTGTGAATGTATTCGTCCCAAAAGATATACATTTTTGAAAAAGACAATGGACAATCACTAAACTCGTGTTTTACTAATTTCGAAACTAGCTTTAATTTCGACTTTTAATTTTGCCCTACCAATAATCAATTTCATCGAAGGATTTACTAAACACGACTTTAGTAGAAATTCTAGTAGGTATACAATTGATTTCAAGTCGTGTACGAATTTTGCAAAATTGGCCGATTTATTTGAGCCAAATCAGCTTTTGCAGAATTTAATAATAATTTTGGGAACTATTTCACACAATTTCTTGGTAGCTATTAGAAGTCAAAACGCAAATATAAATACATTACCGGAAATAAATTGAGCGGAGATTTCTGGCCGCGTAATGAAATGTACAAAACACATTTTTGGTTTGGGTAAACATTTTCACATAATTTAATCACAGTCACTTTACAAAACAAAAACCACGAAATAAAAGAAACTTAGGATTGCTTGACAAATGTTATCAATTTATTTTAGGAAAATAAAAATTCACTATTTCACAGGCTACAGCTAAATTTATTTTATATAAAACAATCGCATCAAATTAAATCATAAAATTACTTATTAAAGAATTTTAAATGAAAAATAAAAATAATTGGCTGGAAAACTGACATTCCACATTTGAATGACACTACTGCGATGACACTTATACTTAAACCATGAGTTAGGCACGACTTTCTCAGGATCGAAAGTTAGAGTCGACATTAGGGTTAACTCGAGGATAAATTGGTTCTTGGTACGCAATATTTTTTTAGTTTCGACTTTTGCATTAAAGTCGAGTCTAAATTTGATTGTTGGTAAGGCACAATATAATTATGCGTGGCGGTGTCTTATATTAACGATTTCGCCACTAGTGCTGTGCATTTACTCTCACTATATGTGCAGATACGTGACAATATAAGATATAACCTATACTAACTTAGGTGTCGCTACAGTTTAGTGTGGACTTAAACCTGGGCCTTAACCAATAAAACTCGGTCTTTGGTCAACCGTCTCCAGTTGCCCACTCCAAGTTAGTTGAAATCTCCTCTCCCTTGTGCGCGCCACTTAAGGCCTTCTACCGCTTGGTGGCTCTGGCTCTTCGAGCCGAAGTCCAAGTGTCAATTCGCTCTAATTCCACTTTTCTGAACAGGTTGCTGCATGGCACGTTGAGTTTCCCTTTGAATGTACTTCTCTAAAACCCTTTAACGCGACCGGGACCGACATTTTACAAAGACTCTTTCTCTCGAATCGACCAATGATACTGTTAAAATAATACAACCCTCAGCAGAATAAAGCAGGACTGGGATGATTAAGGTTTATAAAAAATATCCTTACTTGTTTGGGATAGGAGTCTATACTAGGTACTCCATCTCATCCCAAAGAAATAGCGCTTGGCAAGAGTTAATCTTCGTTTAATTTCTTCTCTTCTGTCTTTTATGTCTCTTTCAAGCCATCTCTAGCTGCTTTGAGTTGAAGCACTCAGCTTGTAGGCAATCAGATCCAGCAGTCTATAGTTTTATAATTCTTAAAAAAAACCAGACGCCGCTAAAAAATAAAAATAAAACCATTATGCCAGCCAGAGTTGAGATTTCATGTTTAATTGTAATCGCTTAAGTGGTAGCCTCTCAAACGGGACACATGTTTTCTCTCTTTTCAAAATTGAAGGCATTCAAAGACCACCCTCCAAATCATTTTTACCAACTTCACTTCTCAACATTCGCTATCAATCAACTCGACTACCTACTTTTTTTTAGCATTTACTGTTGAATCGCGCAACAATTACAATTCATTCTCCAATCATTGACCACAGACTATCCATGAGTTTTAGCCACATCTATAGGGCAAAACAGAAACACCTCTGCTTCAATGCAGAACTGTAATCAGAGTTACAACACATACCTTCAGTCTACCTGGCAAAATTTATATTCATACAACCCATATTTGCCACGCAAGGCTAAACCACTTAAGTTTCACTTCCCACTTCCTAAAAAGGAGCAACCAAAATGTTCCTGATGAATCGACATCGCATAAAACACTCTCAGATATCCCCGCTCTCCTTCATCCAACCGTGTCGACGGCGGCGTCAGCTATAAAATGAATTCCTATGTAGGTCATTGCATTGGAGCTACAAATGTATCCTTGCACCTAGCAAACGACTGTTCTGTATACGAAACACAAAACAACGGCTTACGACCACCGAAGGCAATTTGTAATCCTTTGTGTCCGCCCACTTTTCGCCATCGGTATGTAGGTACTGTGTTCTTATATTACACTCGTACGTATGTGCATAGAGGCTACAGTACTGTGTATTGCAGAACTTCTGTTCTTGATGGCTGACAATTACCTATGTATAACGAAGGATTATTAAGCACTCAAAAGGTGATGCTATGGATAAGCTAGTCAGCGGATCAGGATCCCCTCAGGAAGGGTCCGCAAATTAATTAACAAAATTAACTTTGCCGTCTGTTTCAACATCTGAAAATAAAATTTCTCACCTTCAATGTCTATACCTTCAAGAAGGCCTGCAAAAAATGACGAAATTTCATAATCAAAACAAAACCTTGAAAGGTTGGCTAAAATGACGAAGAGAGCGCAGGGGACAAACAGTCGCAAAAAAAAAAAAATGGAAAGGAAGAAACAAATTATAATGAAAAAAAATCTATCCTGGCGCAAGGAGACTCGTTTTGCTTAAAGGACATTTTATTAAGGTGGAAAATTGTACCCTGCGTAACGTTTCGCTGTCGACATTACCACCAACCCCATCAGCTAAGTCTTCGTTACGGTTTTTGTGTCAGTGCTATTTTTTTTATTATCACTTTTGGTCCTTTTCCTCATTTAGTATGACTCCTTGAGGAGCAACAACACACGGAAAACGTGTAAAGCCAGAATGGAGAGAAGGATGATGATGATGGTAACTGGGAGGAAAGTGCTCTCATCGTCCTAATTAAATTCGTGTTTCCTTTTCGCGTAAAAGGAAAGGTTTCATGCGAAGCAGTTTCTTACTTAACACGCATTAGATGGTTCACTTCACCGGAAATTTTTCAAGGTGAGCTCCGCAGACCACAATGAGGTGTATGTATAAAGGAAAAACTCAAATGTTTTGAAGTGGCTAACACTGGTGGGAGATGTGTTTAGTTTGTTACGAAGAAATTCACTTTAATGCAGCCCGGTTGAGCGTTTTCATTAAATTTGTTAGTTAACTCGGAAAGAGTCATATAGCCAGATGATAATGGCAGAGCATAGATGCAATGATACCATAAAAATTCCCTACAGGATCTGTGTTCGAGGTGTGACAAAAAAAAAAATCATATTCAAGGGAAGAAAGATAGTCGCTACTAATCATAGTCTATTTGACACCACATCTGAAACAGGACGAAAAGGAAAAGACGCGTCGATTAGATTGCGATCGGCAGAAGATGTGCATTGTCGAATATTCTAGACGGGCGCTCAACACCGACATTGATTTAGAAAGCACATGTACCAATTTTGTGAATAATCCAGTTCATTGCTGAGAAGATGCTCTGAGAAAGTTGGAAGTCGACTGGAAGTGGTTTTATACGATTATTCACCCCTATCGTGGAATCCGCCGGGGGAATTATTAAAGGAAAATAATATTTTGGTATCGTGGCATCCGCAAAGTGAAGTTTCCCTGTATCGTTAAAAACGTTCAAATCGAATTTTTCCCCGAACGGGGAACTGTTCGTTCACTTTGCGGATTCGACGATACCAAAATATTCCTTTCCGTGAATAATTCCCCCCGGTGGATTTCACGATAGGGGTGATTATATCCGCATTTTCAACGGCGCTTATGTCAACAAATATCCTTCTGCTGGATTGGGAAAGAAAGGGCACCAGCAATTTTGACACTTTTAGGTTTCACAAGGCGACCACGAAAAAGAAACCAAAGGCTTCAGACCGGCGATCACGCATGCAGTCAAACAAGTGGTTTATATCTCGCCGTTCAGCAAAAATGGGAATGTACTAGAGCCGAAATAAAACCTATACTATACGCATGTCATGACACTTAAGGACGAAAGGGGAAACCGACCTTGACATTAGCTTCCATGAATTATGTTCAACAGATCTACAGAAATGTATAGAAAACACACTTCAAGGCTACAAGCTATTTAAAAGTTGCAGTAGTGAGTGGACAGACGAAAGTGTATGTATGATCAACATCGAACGAACTGGCAAGAAAGGGCTCTGCAATAAACCTAGACCAGGGGCCAAATCGCCGCATCCGTTAACGAGCTATACGTTCACGGAATCAACCGATTTTACACTCGAAACAACAACAAATTCTGTCACGTATTGCTCGTTTACGCATGAGACGATTCGGTCCCAGGCGCTTGAGTCGATCAAACCACCAATCTACAGTCTCAGAGAGCGAGTGGAATACAAGATCCGAATGAAAGCCAATATCAGGTGAAAAACATTAGCCACATGCGCTGTGACATATCACGGAAGATGTGGCCAGAGTACAACAAAATCAGGACCAACATATGACAGAATATCCCCCCACGCTTTTCAAGAGTCGGAAAATCAAGGAACCTACATTTATTAACTTGAGCAACTGAGAAAAAAAAATTGGCAAAAATTAACAATTTTCAAAAAAAAAATCCTTTTTATACTAAATTTTTCTGAGCTCATTTTATTCAAAAAATCATAAAAAATGTTTCAAAAATCTCTTCGGTAATATTTTTTTATGATTTTTTGAATAGGATGAGCTCAGAAAAATTTTGTATGAAAAGGAGGAAAAAGTGGCTAAAATAGTAATTTTTTGCAATTTTCAAAAAATCATAAAAAATATTAGCGAAGAGAGTTTTGAAAATTTGTTTTGCAGTCACTATTAGAATTGTATGAAGAAACTTTTTGCATCAAAATATTTTGTTTTTTGTGGACCGAGGAAAAAAGTTAAAAAATAGACTTTTACAAAAGTTCGAAATTTTCAATGGGTACTTAATGGGTTAAGGAAAGTTTTGTATCATTCAAACAGAATTTAAATGACCTTTCCATTGATGCCAAAATTTACATGGAGTAAGTGCAAATTATGAGTAGAATTAACTTTAGTTTTGTCAAAATACTTATGGCCACCATTGTACATATAAGTTTTAAGGTCGGGTATCGTTGAATTTGCCGACTGAGCTCCTTAAAATTTAGCAAGATTTGAATCGATTTTAAAATGGACGGTCGGCATCGGTGAATTTGCCAACTGAGCTCCTTAAAATTTTGCGAGTTTCTATGCGATTTATAAGTGTTAAAATTAAAATTAAAAATTTAAATTTAAATTGACGGACTTGACCAAACCGATAAAAGACTAAAAATTTGTATTTAAACAATTCATACATGTTTATTAAAACTTTTTATAATAATAAATAGATTAATTAACTCTATTAACACTATTCATAACACTGTTAAGACTATGTACTTATTTTTCAGTTTATATTCAAAGAACCTCTTTATATACTACGTTAGAGGTTTTGTCTTCGTATGCTAACATGACCAAGCTGCTAGGTGAGGTCACTCTCGAGCAGGCCACGTAAAACTGGCCGTGCGAGAAGCAATCCCTCCTAAGATCAATTCCTGCGATTTTCACTGACTGAATCGGATGAAAAATAAAAATGGTCCCATAAAAACTTGACCCCCCTTTTTACCCCTTTAAGAGTTGAATTTCCAAAATTGGAGAAATACGTTTTCTTTATTACTCACAGAGTATACATAAACCGAGTTTTAAGTCAATCGGATCAAAAATAAAAATCTTCCCATACAAACTTTGACCCTTTAGGGGTTGAATTTCAAAAAATACCTCCTTAGTGCTTGTATACATCATAAAGGAAACCTCTGCTTTCTAGAGCAAATGGTTTAGGCTGGGCGTTGATGATCAGTCAGTCGGAATCTTCATTTTTGTAATTTATGTATATAGATAAAAAGGGTTTTGTTTGCATTTAATCAATTAGTTCGCTCGCCCTCATGTGAATGGTCCTTTAAGATACACTTATCCTTTTCTTTTTCTCACTCAGTGACTTCGCACTGCAAACCCGGTCGCCTCTAAAAATACATTATGAAGAAATGTAAACAATCTGAACTGAATTCAACTTTTAACTTTTAATTACTTTTAAAAGTAGGTACCTACAAATTTAAATTCAAAATAATATATTTCGAAGACTGACCTCAAATTTACTCTTGGTCTTAGATATTGACCCAGGAGTGTACCTGTTAAGATTGGTCAAAATTGGACAAAGGGGCGTGACCACACCGACTCGATTGATCTCAAATTTGCAGGTGATCTTAGGTATTGGCCCGAGATAGTTCCTGTGAAAATTGGTCAAATTGGACAAAAGGGGATGCCACCTCCCATACAAAAAACATCTTCTATGGGGTGAAACTCGATGATGTTATAACTCGATAACAGCTTGGCCGATTTTCATGATTTCTATACAGTCGGCAAGTTCCTAAAATAATTCAGCATTTAAATGAAAGTCACTCCCCCACGGCTCGAACCCTCGTTATGTCTCTGTGTGGGCCATGATATTACGCAAACCCTTCCTTTGCTGCTTTGACATTTGCGGCTAAAATCGCAAACTCGGCATTTCAAACGGTACCACCGGTAGAAAATATGTGTCTAACTTCAACCTAAAGTATATATGTATTAAAATAGTATCCCAACTTCGTATCCTTATTTATATTGTACGTACCTATCAAATACACTTTCTGCTTTGACAGGATTTTTTTGTTTAATGAAACATAACCATCACTATACTAAATATAAGTTTGAATGACCAAACCACATTTATTTAATTTTTTTTATGATTACTTAAAAGTTGTACTGCATATATTTTTTTGATAAAATATATGGTATAGGTGTATCTTAGTCTAGTGAACTCGAAGTTTTTCCTATAATGTAAAACCAACTGACTGGGTTTTTATAAATACGAAACAAACTTTTCTGGCTGAAACATTTTACAGAACATACGACGGATACCAGTATGAATAGGAATAAAGCATGTGTATAAATAAACTGTGGTGTGCACTAGAAGGTGCTGCACATCAAGCTGAGAAAGGAAGGTAGATACAATTTTCTTTTTTTGTATGGACCCCAAAGGAAAGGGAAAAAGAATGAGTTATTTTAATTTTTCGGTTGTGTTCCTTCAGAATGGTTCAACTTTATTTAATTAAACTTGCTGTTATTATGTACTAGCGAACCCCCTACACACTTCGTAGTGCAAAATAAAAAAATTAATTTCAAATTCAATTAAATCAGTGATAAAGAGTTTTTATTGCAATAATCTGTGGTAGGTACATTATAGTCTTTTTGGGTTTTCCAGGAATCATATTGCCTAGACCTAGATAATATTCTTGCCTATCAGCGCAACAATTTTAAAAACGTTGGCTTCTATGACTGTCGAAGAATTGGGTATGCAATAATTTTTTTTATATGAGAGGCCCACGCCACGCCCCTTTGTCCAATTTTTTTTATATTCACTGGAACACTCCCGGGCTAATACATACCTAATTATAAGTTTGTCCGAACATTTGAGCTCAATGTATTCGGTGGTTTTCGAGATATAAGATTTTGTCCAATTTTGACCACACTTCACAGGAACACTCCTGGGCCAATACCTAAGACTCTGTAAATTTCAATTCAATCGATTCGATGGTTTTCGCGATATGTATAAGATTTTGATTTTTTTTTTGTATGAGTAGTCCCACGTCCCTTTGTCCAATTGCGACAAATCTTCACAAGAACACTTCGGGACCAATACCAAAGATTTTCTGAAAATTTAAGCTCAATCGGTGGTAAATGTTTTGAGTTTTTGAAGCGTACACATACCAATAAAACATTTTTATATAAGAGACTTATAAAATCTAAACCAATGCAAAAAATAACTTTGAAGACATTTTTAGACAATACTTCTCCGTGTTTAGGAAAGTGTTTCCCATTTTTGTGGAGATTTTTATCGTTTTGCGGTGTTTTTTGATGCATTATTTGCGACTTTTTTTGAAAGCTTTTTGGTGCGTTTTAAGCGCGTTTTTTAAATCATTTTGAATTATGTTTTTTGAGGGTTTTGGATTCAGTTTTTAGCGCTTGTTGACTCGTTTTTGGGCGCGATTTTTATGACGTTTTTTAATGCGTTCTTCGGCTTTTTTGACGCATTTTTGCGGTGATTTTTGACGAGTTATTTGGTGCGTTTTTATGCCACATTTTATACCGTTTTTTGTTCACGTTTTTGGGGCGTTTTCTTTAGTGATTTTTGCGCTATTTTAGACGCGTTTATTGGAGCTATTTTCGGGGTGGTTTTTTCAGGAGTATTTTGAAGCGTTTTGCGGTCGAAGGATTTTTTAAGTTTTCCGAAGCATTTGCCCTATTGAGACTTTTTAGTTCGTTTACCGTACGCTTTTGGGGTATTTTCTGGTTATCAAATGACAGATGTTTTAACTCACCAGCCAAAAGAGTACTAACCGCCCGCGAAGTAAGTTCATTCCAACATTATGGGATGAAAAAAAGAAGGTTCGTTTAACTATGTGAAATAAATCTACTTTGAGAATACAAAAGCTGTAGAATGACGACGACGATAAACCTTTACCACGCACGTAAAATTATGTGCGTCCCAATCCTAACAGCCTGGGAAATAATTGCGAACATAAAAGAACCTGATGCCGTCTATATGGCATGCCAATAATATTATACTCTGCAAGCAAAAATCAGTCAGCGACCCTGAAGTCACGTACAAAACATGTACAGATACAGAATAGGGAGAGTAATATTCCCAGAACCGTAGAAGAAACAACCAACTGTACCTACCTTGTACCAACTCCCAACCTAACTATTCTAGAGGTAGAGCATTGCGTTACCTATACTACCTAATGCTACACCAAAATTGGAAACGAAGCAATCGCCTTATCACAAGTGACCCATTTTGTTCTTACTGCTACACTGTCTTCTAACAGTAATAATATCTATCAATTCTATAATAATATCTATCACTATCTACCTATATAATAGTGGCTGACAAACTCCTGGAGAAGTTGAAGCTTTTGAACCGTTTTGTATTTTTGCTGACCAATAAAAGTTCGAATAAGAGCCCAATTTTTGATTGATAACAAGTCGTTGTTTTTGTTTTCGCTTTTTACAAGTGCCCCGACCCGAATCCCCTAAGGCTATACTGTTTTTTGCTTTCACATTTTGGAAGACATTATATTACTTTCCTAGCAGCAGACGTTTATGTTCAATTATACTTTATCGCTGGAAATTCCACTTCATTCTCTCATAAATCACGGCTTGTGGCTCACTGTGCGTCGTTAAATGGTATCCATAAAGCAGAGCCATTCGATACATTATTGAGGTGATCGGCCATATGAAGATATTATGTATGGTATAGATATATCATTTTGGTTCGAGACTTAAAGCTGTTCTTTAATCTGTTTTGTGAATTGCGGCCAATATGGCTAGTGAATCGTTTAAATTTGAGGGTTGATCTGTGTGGAGTAAGTGCAGGCATTTAATGTTCTCTTTATTTTTGTGGTGACTGAAGGAAGTAAGCAATTCATCAAGTTTAATTATGATTTTATATATCTATCTTAATGTTAAAAAAGCTGGTTGAAAATGTGGAAATGAGGACATGCCTATGACTAAACCCCTGCATCTTAAAGTTTGGCATGGAGTTTGGCTAATTCAAGATTTTTGATATGAAGGGCTTTTGAAAAATTCGTCATCGTGAAAAAGGGGTGAAAACTTTTATATTTTGACTTGCCTTCATTTAACTTGTTCAAAATTCATTTAATTGTCCAAAAAATTACTTCTTAATAATATCAGTGGCTCAGTCGTTAGTGCGCTGGACTACTGTGCGAGGGGTCCCAAGTTCGAACCCCGGGAAAAAAGGGTTTTTTCCACTGCGGCACCTTTGGCGAAATCCAGTAGTATATAAATGTCTTGGAGAAGCTTCTGAAATCAGCCGTATACGGACTAGGCATAAAATTGCAGGTCCCTTCTATTCGTCCCAAAAAATATAAACCCTCGCACAAACGAGTTGTCTTAAGAAGCAGGGCCTAGCCCCTATTGTGTCTATACGGACCTGTTGCGACATCTTACTTATACTTACTTAGATAGAGCTACAGTCTGGACCTCCAAGTTGGTTGAGGTTCCCTTCCACTTGTCCGCGCCACCTAGGCGAGGTCTTTCTCTACTGCGTTGTCCCTCCGGGTTGGAATCAAAAACTCTTGCGGCCGAAGCGTTGGTGTCCATTCGCTCTACATGTCCTAGTCATCTTAGTCAACTGATACGTACTTTTCTGACCAGGTCGATGTCGCTGTATAGGTTGTAGTATTCGCTGTTAAATTTCCTTCTCCAAAGCTCGTCAACGCAAACGGGACCGAAAATCACTCAAAGAATTTTGAGTTCGAAACGACTATGAAGATATTCATTCGCCTTTGTTAACGTCCATTCTTCTGCGTCATAGTTTAAAACTGGGATGATAAGGGTCTTATTTAGAGTCTCTCTAGCTAGAGTGTTTCTTGACAAGGCCTTACTAGTCAATTGCCTTCTTAGGCTAAAGAAACAGCGGTTGGCAAGTGTAACCCTTCGTATGGTTTCTGCTGCGGTGTTATTATCACAGTTTATAGCGTAGCCGAAGTAGATAAATTCCAAAACCACATGAAAGTTATAGCTGCCTATCGTGGTATTCTCTCGGATTCGTCGATGTTGTGTGTCCCTTCTTGTTAACAGCATGTATTTTTTTTTGCCCTCATTCACCACTAAACCCATTTCTGCCGCTACTCTACTAATACATACTTGCAAACGCACCAGTGACAGCTCGTCACTTCTTTGATAGAAGCAAACTGCCAATTGTCAATGTAAGCGTATGTAAATAGTTGCACAGACTTTTGGAAAATTGTGCCCCTGTCATGTATGATTTTGAAACACCGCCATATATTTCCTCATCTCATTTATTCATTTTCAGATGGTGCGCTTGTCCATTAAGTGGGTCGCGGGTGTAGGTTGCTCATAAGTGGACCCTCCATAGCTCTCGATCTACCACAATCGACTCCAAATCATCAAGGGAAATCCCGATACGGTAGAGGAGAGATTATGTACTTGATCTAACCATCTCATCCTAAGACAATCCAAAAGTTTAATCAAACCTTATTCCTACAAGGAAATCCTCAACCTAAATAAGGATAGTATCAGAAGGCTGGTTGGCTTTCTCATAGGCCATTGTGGCTTGAGATATCATCTTAACAAAATGAATTTGTGCCCGGAGATAGATTGTCGGTTCTGTCTGTCTTGAGGATGAAGAATCCTCCGAACACATTCTCTGCGATTGTCCGGCACTTGGTTAAGAAAACGTATCTTCAACAGGAGACACGTACCCCAGCAGAGCTTAGGAACTCCGCTACTAAGGATATACTGGCCTTCATTAAGGAGGTCACACGTCTCTTAGAATAATCAAATCCTTCTTCGATACAATAGATCTTTTTAGGTCGCAGTGTCAGCCTAATGGGCAGGGAACTTAAAAAAATAAAAAAAAACACATTTTTTTCATAATATGTCAGCAATTAAACCCTCCGTCCTCTCCCTTCTACCTCATCAGGTTATACTGGGTAGATAAGGGTTTTTCTCATCGAGAGGCACTTAAAGCCTACTGTCACATTTGCGACTACGAAAATGCGACTATATGCAATTCAGACAGAGCTTCGTTTGTTTATATGCAAGCTGCAAAGAAGCTGCAAGCAAGCGTACAAAATGCTGTAAATGACGAAAGCGTACGTATGAAGCACAGCTACGTGGACAGTAGCCCTACGTTAAACTAAACTAACCCACTGCACGCCGTTGGTCCAAAGCGGGTTCATCTTTTTAAAATCCTTACTTAACCCAACCCAAAATTTCGGAGACCAAACTAACTGGCTGGCACACCTTTCGGCGATATTGTTAATGCTGCGGTTTGCTGAATCGTTTAATAGTTTAGGTCGGTAGGTGAATCGAGCTTTTGCTTCAGTCGCCAATTAGACCGTCAGTTAGAAAACAAATATGTACTGTGAATGAATCTGAGTATATTTTGAGGCTCTACTATGTATATCTAGATACTCCAGCTTGTCCTAGTCATAAGCGTAATTGAGGTGATAAAGTCAGTTTATCTGGTAGAATCACCCAGTTGGAATATAGCTATAAGTCGCACGAATCCTTGTAGGAGTTTCTTGGAGTTGTGACAATGCATCCCCAGAAAGACACTGCTTGGTGATACTGATGATTGTGGATGTGGACCGACACGGCATCATTCTTTTTTCGAGTACGAATACCGCCATCAATTAATGATAAACTATTTTTTTGGCCCAAATAGAATGATATCTATGCATTTTGATGACATTTGGTTCCAAGAGGACGGCGCTAAGTGCCACATAGGTGATGTCACAATAAACATTCTGCACAAGCGATTTGAGGGCATGGTTATTGGGAGTAGGTATACCAACTAGTTCTAGGTGTTAAAGTTTGTAGATGGTTCAGTGGACTGATGTCTTTATGTAACGATAAAACAGCAGGACATAAGTTCCATTGAAGAAATGTTTCCATAACCAGTATAATTAAACAAAAAAAATGTCTTCCTCAAGATCGGGCCCTATGTTTTAATATCGTCCATTCTATAGAACTAATTACCACAACTGACATCTCCATTCAAACAAAACGATTGCAAATCTCTTTTCTTCTTAATATAAAAACTTTCAAATGTCAATGCTTTTATTATGAAAAATAGGTACAAACGGTAATTCTAGAAAATATTTCCCATCATCGCTTTACAGTAATTTGTCAACAAAATAACGAAAAATAAAAAGTCCTTGAGTATGAAATGCTTTCACAATCTCAAAGCTTCTAGGTTTACATTCAATTCGCAACAAAAAGATACGGAAGCGCTTAAGAAAATTGTAATATTTCTCGGAAAACAACCCCAGGGTGTTGGGTTTAGTCTTTGTTTTTTTTTTCTTTTTACCTTTTCCTTACCACAGAAATCCCTTTTTTTGCCCCGCAATAAGTGTGCCACTCAGATTAAGAGCCATGCAAACACTTTCACTTTGCATTCCATCCCTCGAGCGTTCGTTTATCTGTAAATAATTCAGTTTAATCCGTAAACTTTAAATTAGGATTAAAATGCATTACAATCCGATGGCAGAAACAAAGAGGATAGGACGAGCCAAATTGTAAAAGAGAACAAAAAAAGGGAAAAGCAAAGTAAAAAAAAATTAAAAGCTTCAACCGCACTCAAAAGCGTGAATTTAAATTCACTTTCCTTTCCAACTTTGTACACGCGCGCTCGTCCTAGATTAGTTAACTTGAAGTTGCGGGTTCTCTAATCAAAGGATATAAAGATATCTTATTATTGCCATCCTGCGCTGTCATAGTGGGACAGTGGGTACAGTGGTATCTGCAGCACCGACACTAACCATTGGAAAAGGATAGTATCAGAGAATTAAAGAACCAGAAGTGGTTATATAGAATTATGTATATATATTTTTTTGGTAGCATGTACTTTGCTCCGTTTTTATAAAATATAATAAAGGAACTTTTTATGCGGTAGCATCCTGGCCACTAGCACATTTTCCCCGTGCACTAGGTATAAAATTGACTTTTTGCTGGGCTGCATATGGGTGGTGGTGGTGGTGGGTGGTGTTACCTATACCTAATACGAAATGGTGTGAAATGCTCTTCGGGAGGACGCGATTGCAACCAACTCACACAGGAAGATGAAAAGTTGACTGTTTCCGGTGTGGTGCGCCTACTAAATTTTCAGCATTTTTACCAAGTCCTGCGGGCTAGAGGTAATATTTTTTTATTATTACATTATTCTCTATGTAAACTGAACACTTTGTGGTGTTGGAGGCTAGTGCAGTCGGAATGGGAACTCACATCGTCATGTCCACGGGAATTCTTTGGTAGGGTGTGTTTTTTTTTTTACTTTTCACTGCAGTTGAGGATATTCATAAATTTTCCTGTGTATGTGAAGAGGAAAATATTTTCACCTTGTGCGGTGGTTTTTTTTTTCTTGTTGTAAAAGGGGACTTGCATTTTTAGTAGGGCAATAGTATAGACTTATTTTTATTGTGGATGTGGTACGTGAAGGTATTTCAATGAATTTAGGGTGCGGTGGGCTTTTTTTTTCGTACAAACAATTTATGTAGTTTTTTTTCACAATGTAACGATGTAAGTAGGCGAACTCGAGGACAAAATGAAATATACAGGGTTTTGTAGAAAGAGTTAGTTAGATCGATTTTTAACTCTTTTGTAAAGTAGGGGATCGGCAAGGGGAAGTCCGAGTGGGTCACTTTGTTATTACTGTTCAACAGATTGCCATCTTATAACAAGTATGGTTCGCTTTATTTGCGTGAGTGATGCGGAAGTTTGGTGAAAACCTGTATCGTTTCGTTTCCATTTTTAATCCACTTTTTCCACGATTTTCCATGCATCCCATTCTTCTCTGTTCGGCAAGGAGCAAGAGATAGAGAATTGTATTTTAAAGCCCATCTAGTGAGACATATAATCGGAAGTGAGATGTGCCCAATGTGATTATTTCAAAGCGACTAATCTCTGACAAAAATCCAAAGACTAGCATGTATAGGAACAACCAGCGATATGAAAACCAAGAAGACGGCGCTAAGTGCCACATAGCCATATGTGATGCCACAATGAACATTCTGCACCTGGACTGGAATATGACTCCTGTAGACCTATTATATGGAGGAATCTGCTATCAAAAGTGCCTTACGTCGAACCCATGCAATTTTGACCATACGCGCACAGATTGTAGGGAAATATGTTGGGAACATTGTCAGTTCTGACTATGTATCCGCATCTAAACTTTGATAGACCATTTTCTGCCGTTTTTCGAATAGGGATGAATGGAACACAAATGATAATGATCGGGCTACCGATCCCGACCCATGAGTCTCTGCCTGAGGCACTGCTACCTTCCATCCTCTATGATTCCGGACGCGCTCTGGCATCTACAATGGCTTGGTCTTGACGGATGTTCGGCCTTCCTTGTTTTCTCGAAGCTGGGATTCGAAGACCACCTTAGCTGGAGCATTATGGTCCATTCGCTCGATATGGCCGAGAAAATGTATAGTCGACGTTTTGGCTTTTTGTACTATTTACATCCGCATTTTGGTACAGCTCATAGAGTTAGCGGGTGTGTCTCTCCTCCATTCGCCCTCCTCGCGAACGATTGATTGATTCATTGATACCCAGGCGGCTAAAATAGCAGTCTCTGCTATTTAAATAAAATCCAAGCTAGTTCACAAATCTCTGCAGGGTTCCTGGACATAGTGACAAAGCTGTCAATAAGAGGGCTGACCAACGGCCAACGGGCGAGAAATAGGTCTGCAGTGGATCATGATTGAGCACTGCAGTCGATTAAGCCTCAACTCTAAAATAACTAGTGAAGAACAAGTCATAACTACCTATAAGAAACCATACCTACATTGAAAGTAAATCTCATAGATGTCGATATATGTATGTAGAGGCTGCGGAGACGAACAGGTCCATGGGGACACACGGACACACCTCACTGCCCCAGTCTCTATCATTTGAGGAACAGAAAACTTGTAAGACATTACTTCCATGACTTACAAGAACTTTCTGACGTCTCACCTTCTTAACCTCCGATAAAAGGGCATCACAATTAATCCACAAGGACCTAAGTGTGGTACAGTAGGGTTCACCCTGCTTTATCAACCCGTAAACCTAACCCTAACCTATGCTTAAAGGGACCTGGGTAAGGGCTGTTTGAATGGCTTATCCGCAAGGTTGTCTCTTAATTGGCAACCGATTGATATGCATATAGGCTCAGTGCTACCAGATTAAGTTATAGCCCTTCAGCTAAATATTCAATTCTTTATTATTCTTGTCGTTTGCTTAGTGTCGGTTGTCTTGTCTGTGGCTGCTCTCTTTTGGAGATGAGAATTGGTTGGAAGAAAGTATGCCTGATGAATTGAATCTCATCACCGATAGCCCCATTAGCAAGAAAGTAGATCTCTAGAATAAGCTATCCATTGAGATTGAGGCATCAGTCCCCTTAACAGCGTATACAAGATCCTGTTTGTCGTACCATGAGAATGCCTGAAACTATATTTCAACCAACTGATTGGCCCCTATCAGTTCACAGTCCGGTAAGTTCACAACCGACCAAATATTCACACTACTTTAGATCCTGGAGAAAACCCAAGAACTTAAGATCGATACCCATACCCACCATCTGTTTATCGATTTTAGTGCCGCATATTGCCTACGAGTTATGTAGAACAAATTCTGACGAGTTTGGGTCAGGTTGTGCACCAGAATGACAATGGAAAACCCTCGCTGTTCCAGTAAGATCAGCGTTAGTTAAAGTTTATCTAAACCTCCGCTAAAACCTGTGAATAGCCCAGTTCCGCAGTAACAGAACCCTGACTGGTCCTGAAAAATTCTCACAGACTTTAGTTCCAAACATATCAGAACAGCTCTCGTAAAGTATCTGTCATATTTGAATTCATCCACCGTACGTCCTGATGAGCTCATGTAAAGCTTGCTATATCTTCGTGTTCAACATTCGCGTAAGTATACATATACCCAGCGGCTATCACCGGAGTACCTATGTAACTCCTTATAAATTCCTTAACCCAATCACTCTGGACATTTTAGATTGCATTCCAGACATGTTCTTTATTACCCTCAATTTATTCGACCCTCATTATAGCTTGCTGCTGCAGCGGGATGGACTACGTAAATTTCTCACTTAAAATCACAGTTTATTCGAACAACAAATGACCTTGTTACACAAAATTACAAACACCCTCAGCTCTATGGTGTGGAATTTTCTTTTAAAAATAACACAAACTCTCTTCAAAAGCACTACCAGGACAGAAGAGTTCACACGAAAAATCCGAGCTCAGAGATAGATACGAGAAATAATTTAATGAAAATGAAACGTACGTAAATAAAACATAAAATTGCATCCTCGACCAGAAAAGCAGCATCAGAAAGAACATACCTCCTCTACATCTGGGAGGGGAAAAAAAGGACGAAAACTAAAACTGCAGGCTACTTTATCACAGAGACTCGTCGCGTCGGTTGTGTCAGCTCACTGCTGCCTCTAGCATAATATTGTATCTAACGAGTGCAGTTCACAAGCTTTCTGTCCTGACTCTGCCTCTGACTCAACGACCAAACCATCCCCCACCCGACACTTTTATTTCTTAACAACTTGACGTTCAAAGTTAGTTGGTCTATGCATAAGAAAAACTCACACCCGCATGCACGTTATACCTACAGCCCAAGCGTACGAATGGCGACGACCGACCGACGCGACGAAGTGAAAAGTCGCCAAGTAAAAATGGATGTGGGTGGTGCGGCTGCGGGTGCCTTTGCCGTGAGCAGAACGTGGGCGCAAATTATACAAACATTATGGGGAGCACACAAAAAGGTTATTTCCAATCGATGCATTGCATACTTACCTACCCTAGTTAAGAAGGCCGATGAACTTTTATTATGATAGGCTTATACTAAACGAAGTGACGCTAATTTTAGCTCGTAAAGTTGTTTTTTCCCCTGCCGCCAGCACTGCCACACTTCGCCGACCAAGTGCATTGCAAGGACTCGTTTCTGTTAGCATTTGTCAAAGAAATTCAATACCTCGACCAATTTGTCAAGGATTATGCACTATGAGACTCTCCTGGATATTTACATTCATACTTTGAAGTTGAAGTTCCTTCTTTTCGTAACCAGTTATTTATTCGAAGGACTTATGTTTCGTTTGATTGTCGGTGACCTCCTTTGATCCTGTGTTGACGTTAAGTAGTGAATGGCAAAACGGAATGGCATCAATTATTTATACTAACGGAAGTTAACTGAAGTCAGCACTAAGCTGCGCTAAGTTCCTCAAACATTGGTGTAGGTAGGGTACGGAGTGTAGACTACTTGCTGACTGGTACACTGTGTGAGGAGGGCAAATCGATAATTTCTTTTCCTCCGCTCTTCGCAAAAAAGGAAACTGGCTAATTATGGTTATATATTATTGCTGTGTACGGGTATGAGGCAGAAAATGTGCGTGCCTGAAAAGTTTTAGTATTTTTTTTTATTTTTTCTTGTGCTCCTTGTCGGCAATGGTGTTTTGTTGGCATTTTTGTGTGTGCTATCCTTGCGGGAATCGTTCTTGAAAGTTATTTATTATAACTTTATTTTCAATTGTGAATTGTTGTACTACAAAGTTGCGCTCATTGTTTCTAATTAAATGTTTTATTTGGCGAAAATCTTGGAGACGTTTGATGGACTTTTTTTTTGTGCTGATAAGGACTAGCTATCACTCTGGCCAAATTCCATTATGTACCTTGGTTCTTTAGAAATTATTTTTGTTTGCATCACTTTTTCTAATTATAAACTTCTTGGAAATAACCTCAGTTTACCATCAGTTTTTGTAGAAGAAAATGTTGGCTATGAAGAAAGTTTTTTGGTCTCTGTTTTTTTTTTGGTTTGGGGAAAGTTAAAAATTATTTTACATTTTCGCAAGGACTCTTGCTCATTGTAGGTACTTCTTAGATATTACGTATCGCCTCAGTTATTTGCAAAAACAAGACATAATGCCACTATGTAGGTAGTAGCTACTTTGCAAAATTAACTTTATAGTTGGTTCAGTGCTGACGCTGAGTCTCAAAGAAAACAGGGCTCAGTTGTTGAATGAGAAAGAAAAAGGAGTCAAGTACTCACTTGGTTGTATTTTTTGAACTGGAAAACTTTTGAAAAGGAATTCCTTAGCGCAGTGTTTGAACTTTTTGTTGCAGAGTGGTTGGTGTTATCTATCTGTTTGAGGTCTATAGCGTTCTGGAAACGAAAAGAGCGAGGGAATATCATTCGCAGATTTGACTATGTTAAATGAATCGAAGGATTTATGTTTATACTAGCTTTTGCCCTCGGTTTCGCTCGCGCAGTCCTCATTGGGATTTGGTACACAGAGATTCCTTCACAGTTAGTTAGCTCCCTCTTTTATATTTATATATCGCGCAGGAAACCTACCTAAGAAAGTACCTAGGGAGCAATTAGTATCTCTGAAAAATATGTTTAACGCCCCATTGGAGAAAACAGTTCAAACATGATATGATCAATAATTGTTAGTGAAGCGCTGGCATCTTAACACAGATCATACTATGTATAGCGAACTGAACCACTATCCACGTGACAAAACATATTTCTTTGCTGGCAAATACACCTACCACCATCTTTAGATATTTAGACTAAGCACTAAGGGGTAACTCCTATACCCTGCAACATACTATGCAACATGCATTCATTCATTCTTTCGGTCATTATACCTAAACCTCGTCATGACCATAGGTAAGAGTTGGAACAAACACCGAATTAAAGACTGACAACTTAGCTTTAACACCAAGTTCAGTCCTCTTAATAACAGAATGACCAAGCTGTCTCAAAATTGACCCAGCCTGACCAATTCTACAGGAAAACTCGGCATTGCTCCTTCCATTACTTGAGAATCACTATGCAACCAAAAAGATCGTGAGGATGTGTACCACTTTCTAGCAGTATGACGTACGTACGCTATGTTGGATGAAGCGATAAGCATATTCAACGGCGGCAGAGGTTGGGACGCATTACAAAGTTTCAAATTGATACGACGAACGGTTCGTGAGTTAAGAAAACGGCCCCCTTAAAAGCGGTCATCGCCAATGACTTGGGCCCAAAGCAAAATTTCCAAAATCGGACAAATAAATTATCTTTATTTCTTATAATAGAGTTTGAAGTCAATCGAATGAAAAATAAAAATTTTCCCATACAAAATTTGACCCCCCTTTTACCCCTTTAAGGGTTGCATTTCCAAAATAGGAGAAATTAGTTTTCTTTACTTCTCATAGAAAGTAGACAAACCGAGTTTGAAGTTAATCGGATCGGATTTTCCAGTAAGACAAAAATATTTTAGTATTAAAAAAAAATGTATTTGTATGGGATGTATGTATGAATAGTTTTTATTCGACCAAGCTCATTTCTTGTCAAATGACATTTTTTGTTACTAGTGTTATGAATTTGATTTGTTTTGTCTTAGTACAATATAGGAGGCATTTGGAAAACTATCCAAATGAAAAGTTTACCATCAGTCTTACCAGCTTAAAGTGTTAATGTATTTAATGATTTTTGGCTGCTCAAATGATGATATATTTTATTTAATCAGCAAGAAAAGGAGGTTAAGTCACAATATGAGTATGGTACATAATATAAATAATTTAAAAAAGAAACCCTTGTGAATAAAGTATTGACAATTTAGTTCCTTAATATTCTTCTTCGTCTTCGTCCTTTCGTTCTGAAAAATTAGTTTCTGGCAATTTATTACCCTCTCTTTTTTTCCAAGAGGCAGCTGATCATACCACCCATGGTAATGAAACTCCTCATGAATAACTCCTAATGTGAAGATCTTCCACAAATCATTTTTTCCCTTGCGTATAGGGAGTATCTAAGCCTTTATACAATTTTCGAAGCTTATTGCGCATCTGCAATATGGCGGCATATGTGCCCCTGACAATAAACGTATAGAAATAATATGCGCGCGCATGAATTTTCATGGCTGACAATGTGACCCCATTCGTATCTCTATAGAAAAGCATACCTTTTTGACAGATGCGCAGAACGAAACGAAAGTGAGTGCTCGGAAGATATTACCTGTAATATGTGTACTGTGATAAAAGATTATTAGTATGAAGACGAACTGAGAGGTATTTTAGGGCTTTGTTGGAGTCTCAAGAGGTTATCTTAACGAGAGCACTCAAATACACGTTGTTTTTATACTTACCAGATTCAGAGTCTCTGGAATTTGGATGATACTCTGGATTGGCAAGTGTATTGTTGTTTAAAAAATCTGAGTCAGATTCTTCAAGAATTTCTGGAACTGCGTAACTCATTTTATAGGCCAGAGACTTTTTAGCACAGATCAAAATTAATATGTAGCGCAAACATTTATTTGAGGATTCGGTCATCTTAAAGTGCAATACTGCCCTCAATTGCTGCTTGCGTCTTAAGAAGGTGGCGGAATGATTTAAAATCCACCTTATATGGGTGGCGGGCCATAGCCATAGGCACATTCCAGGTAACTGCTCGGCCGACGAACTCTTATGCATGGCACAGCTATGTCAATTCTAGTCAATTATTTGTAAACTCTAAATAAAATAAAATGCTAAACGCTACTAATCGCGGTCAAACTCCACCATGAAAAATTTGAACCATGCTGGATGTCAAGTGCTCCAATAGTCTTTACCATAACAAGATAAGCACAATATTATAGCTGTTTGTGGACACTGCATAATTGGGAGGCATGCCTTCGGATTGGGCCTCCCTACAAACGATTTCTGCAGGAGCTGCATGGATGGGGAGATGAGGAGAAGACTATTCTTCACCTCTTTATCTATGCACATATGTCCAGCCCTCTCATTTTGAAGAAAACTTCACCCTGTAGAATACTTCTGCGACAATCTCGGCGTACTCGCTAATATAAGCCGCTCCCAATGCTTTATTCTTAGCTCCTGTTAGTACAGCGAGGAGTTTTGAGATCATTTGATCCTGTGGTATCAAATAGGCCTACTTTGGCCTAAGTGAGGCTGCTCCTATGTGGCCTGCCACCGTAACCTAATCTAACCTAACGAATTACATTATGTAAGTTAGTGACTTTATGACTACATATATGATATTATTGATATTTGGGCTAATGATAAAAAAAGTTCAGCCAAAATTCATTAAATCACATAATGAGTTTTGGTTGCGGTAGTGTAGGGTATGAGAATAGAAGTTATTATAAAAATGATAGAATATACGTTGTTTGAATGACTTACCTGCGAAAGAAAATTTGAAAATAATAATTTTGGTGCATAAAAAAAAGTTTTCTGAAAAATGCAAATGGAATGTCAAAGTGAATATACCCTCACAACAGTGTGGTAACGGATATAAAAATATGTAATATGAAACTCGATCGCAGCTCCATCCATATAGGGCAAAAGTGAACATATACATGGAACAAATTGTGGTCTGTCACTTATTTGCGACAGGGTAAGCTTAGACAGACCTGGTTACTCTTAAAGAGCAAGAGGTAAGCAATAATTTGGCATTAAAATAAGTTAAATACTTACTCGATGACGTATAATTACTCGATCAAAAAAAGGTTACTTTCGGCTGGTTCGCCAAAGGGTTGCCGTTGCGCCGTTGCGGCAGGGTGAGACAAGGCAGACCGAGTGTTTCTAGAAGTACTCGTTGATCTGTAATTAATGCATATATGTTATCATTCCTAGGTGGCTTATGACGTAAGTATAGTCGTCCACAAATTCGACCAGAAGTGACGGCATAGAATCCCTTTGCGGCAGGACAAAGTTAGACAGACCGAGTGTTTTGATATCTGCTCGCCACACTCTTTTTATACATTATGCAAATTTTTTTGGTAGATACCCGATGAAGTGATTCAACGGTCGGCTCTTCGTGTATATGAGAAAAATCAAAAAGGACGCACGGCAGAAGCCGAGAAAAGCGGTCAAATTCGACTCTACCAGCGACTAAAATAAGGGCCAAAAGCGGAGTATCAGGCAGCAATAGGTAATCTTTGTAAATGTTTGTTAATAAATGAATAACAAATATAAAAAAAAAATAGCAACGGTCCGAAGGATACAAAAAGTGGTACATACTATACAGAGAAGAAAACTTTAAAAGAAACCGGTTTTGAGGCAAGTACACAAGGAGCATCGAATGAATTTTGGAAGAGAACATTTCGCTTGGAGCAATGAATGGCAACGCGTTGTCTTTTCGGACTGAACCTTGACTGAAGTTGAGCTACCTATTTAACGCAAAGAGGTAGGTACTTTAGCAACAAACAACTTCTCCTTCTCTACAAAGCACAGGTTAGACCATGCCTGGAATATTGTTCCCATATATGGAGCTCGGCTCCAAAACATTTACTTAACCTACTTGACAGCATACAGAGACGAGCAGTTCGATTTATTGGAGACCCTTCACTCACATCGAATGTACAACCGTTTTGGATGCATTGAAGTTGAAGACAATTTGCTGACCTTTGCTTGTTCTATAGGTATACTTCCAGGGTAGATGTTCCGAGGAACTCAAAGACATTAATCCCTCGAAACGCAACTTTTGAGCGCCCCACAAGACAGGCAGCTAATGCTCATGAGTCATGATCATGACCATACAGTACACTTGACAACCGCGAGGACATCAATTTTCCAAAACTCCTTCTGTTAAAGGACAAGCAAACTTTGGAACTAGCTTCCTGTGGATATATTTCCAGTAGACTACAATTTGCAGAAATTTAAATGCAAAACTAACATACATCTGCAAGCATCTCGGTGTGCTGATGAAGCGTTAAATGTTCGCCTTTCCCGGGAGAAGTACATATTTAAAAAAAAAATAATAATAATTAGTTGAGTGTTAAAAAAAATTATGATAGTGTTTTTCACATTAGTTCTTAAATATAAAAATAATACAATGAAAAGCAATACTGATCCTATATGAAATATAATTACGTACTCATTTTATAGCTCTCAACGTCAAGTTTCGAAGAATATACCAATAATTATAAAAAAACAAAAACCCTCTCCAGATTAATTAAGTCCGTCAGAACAGGCACTCTATCCATACGCATTAAAATCACTGATTCTGATGCATTTCATTATTTAAAAGAAACGCGTTTACAGATTCCATCTCAGATTACAGACGCTCACGACGAAATAACTTTATTAATCGATATTCAGTTTCAGTGTATACTTACCACTCCTTCGGACAAGCAGAATTATAAATGTGAAATTACGTCACAGAGTAGGTCAGCAACCTGCAGCATGCTCATTAATTTCAACAAAAGCACATACCTACGCACACATGTATTCTGTATCACACTGCACAGGTACTCGTACTACCCTTGAGCCTTGACAAGTACTGCATAAGAGTTGGTAGGTATATATTCATATACTCGCTATAGCGACATCCCCATGAAGCTGAGTAATTTCATTTTATTTACCCAACCATTTCTACGTGTCTGCTGCCTTTCTTTGTGAACTCATTCTCGGTGTCCTCTGTCCCTCTCCCTATTTATTTATGTTGCCAGACGGCACAATAACACCCAATATTTCAATATCAGTGCAGCAATCCCATATTTACTTACCCTAGCCAACGTCATAACCTCAACCAACGGCCAACCCCCATCGCACCCAATTCAATTGCAGCAGGTGATCCAAAAAATTACGTGAGATTCACACCGAGTATTATTTATGAGTGCGCTGTTCGTACTTGTAATTTTTTTTCCTCCATTTTGAGCTCGTCTTCGTCCTGGGATGGACACCATGTAGAATCATATACTCACATGAACATCCGTGAAAAAGCTGAAGATTTGCCGACTCACGTTCACTTAATTTGTGTGAGCGTTACGACCATTTTATCGTTTTTATCCTTCCTATTCTCTTGCTGGGCATTTGGTCCTTTTATTGTAGTCGTAGCTTGTAGTAGGTTTCCTCCTTGGTTTTTTTTTGTTTTTAGTTGTTCTCCTCGGCTTTTGTTGGAGAACGGCCTCGCCTGTATTGTATATGTATTTTGATGCAACAGATGGGTGTGAGTGATGGGAGGGGGTGCACTGGCACTTCTATTCTATTTTGTATCAGGATTGGGTGATAATAATGGGAATCATGGGGAATCACGATAGTTCGTGATTGGACTACACTATATGATGAAAGTGTCATATTTTACAAAAAAGAAAGAATGGAAACTTGCTTTTGTTCTCGCGCAAGCACTTAGGATTTTTTATTTTTCAGTTAATAATAGATTTTCTAAAATGGCGAAACTAAATTGTTCAAATGGCCTCCATTTATCTTGTGGTGTGAAAAAGTTCACCATAACCATTACTACTGGTGTTTTTTTCTTGTTTTGTTGTCAGATTTCAAGATGACTCCTGTTTCGTGTGCGAGATAAAATTAAATTAATATTTAATAGGACAAACTTTGCCCCGACAAAAAAAGGCTCATATTCTGTGTTTGTACTTTAATTGTTTCTGTAGTTGGTACCACTGTCCAGGGTTGAATTTAAGATACCGGGCCTTCACTGTAAGGCGATTGTTATCAAAACTAACATACTTATTCAACGATCTTAAAAAGTATCTACGCCCAGGTTCGATCCCCGGAAAACACAAATCTTAACGTTTTTTCTACTGCGCCACCTCTCACGAACGTCTGACAAACATCCGACAGTATGACTGATGGACTGTCCTGAAAAAGCTCCTCAATTCAGCCGTTCGGACTCGGCACAAATTTGTAGGCCCCTTCCATTCGTTCCAAAAATAGAATCTCACACAAAACGAATGATTGCGAGAAGCTAGGCCTAGGGTTTCTACACGCCTGTTGCGCCACCTATTTATTTATTTTATTTTATTATGTGCTCCAGTGAGATATAGCTATAATCCAGACCAAAAGGTCCGACATCGGGGATGGTTTCTTTTTAAATAAATATTTAATCCGAGGTCTTTCATCTACTGCATTGTCCCTCTGGGCTAGAATCGAAGACTCTACGGGACGGAACATTTGAATCTATCCATCCACTCTAACTCTACATAGATATGTCATAGCCATTTAAGATAACTGATAGCTGTAAGATATAGCTCGTATAGTTCGTCGTTGAATCTTCACCTTCAAAGCCAGCCAATGCAAACGGAACCGACCATTTCAAGAAACTAGAAGAGTCTTTCTCTCAAAGCGACCGATGACATCTTTAGAGTAGAGTAGAGTACAAGCTTCTGTGCCATAAAGCAGGACTGGGATGATCGAGGTCTCATCATTCTACACAAATGAACAAGTTTTGCAGGGATACCACAACTAGATATGCGTCTGTATAGCTAGTTTCTATCGATGCTGCCATTCGCGGCCTTGAAATCGATAGAAAGAAGAGTTAGTATAGCAATATCAATTGGACATCTTGCGTTTTCCAAGGATCTGTCTAAGTGTGAACATTTGATAGACGGTGGACTTTCCTGGCAAAAAAACCTCACTGATAGGGGCGAATCAGGTTATTTACGAAGATTTTTACTATTTCACACAATATGGTAGAATAGATCATGTGTGCGATATTTTAGGAGACTACTATACGACCTCCTGGGTTAGCGCAGCTTAAGCTGTCTCTCCCATTCCATTCATCAGGCATACCTACGTATCCCGACTAAATCTTGAAAATGAGTTCATGCGGATGCTCTCTACCAAGTTCAGGTGCTCTAAAATAAGACACTTTGTTGATCTTTAACTGCGGGATATGGCTTGGCTATACTTACTTCCTTTTGACTACATAGTATATCAGGACGGATCGTCGTCTATATTGAATAGTTTTATAGATAACAGTGAGATACTGGTCTTCGTCGCCATTTTAGAGCCTGCTGAAATAATTTTTCAAATTCTCAGCACGGACTCTGTTTCTACTTCAAGATCTGCTTTGTCAACTCTGTGCCTTGGCACATTTTCTCTACCTTTTGGAAAAATATCCGTACATTGTTCATGGAGTAGCATCTCTTAATTTCATTTATCGCACAATTTTCGTCCTATTTCTTGGTTTTTCTGGGCAGCCGATGTTTCTCCCGCTGATGAGTACCTCGACCGTCTTTTGGCAGCGCCGCTTTGGCTCTTGATTCGCTGAGGCCATTAAAGTCGATATTGTTCTTCAAACCATTGATGTTATGGTGGTGGTTATAGGTGAAAGCCAGCACATCAGTCGCAGCATTGATGCTTTCTCGCAGTATTGCCATTGATCTTCTACAATGGCTGTTGCTGTGATAGGACTAATCGCGCAGCATCAAAATTCACGACAGTCGAAGATTCTGGCAGTGTCTTGATTATGCGTTGTTGCAGACTCTTATAACAGCTAAAGACTTTCTAAGTCCTACCATGATAAATCCACATCCGTTCAAGCACTGTCCCGTATTTCCCGTTCCAGATCTCTATATAAATAAGCGTTGTAAATGTCACAGTTTTTAATACATTTTTAAAGGCTTTTACTTAACTTCGTGAAAAATTTGTTGTGTCAAAATCTTGCAAGTCAAATTTGAACCACTTTCTCTAAACTTAGAACTTTGAAATTTTCCATGCTGGTTGGGTTGTGAAGACAATGCAATATTTAGAAAGAATTTTTGGATTTTGACTTCCCCTGTCCCTTTGAGGGAGGCTTCTTCATAACGCATGATCCATTAGCCGTATTAACTTGAAACTTTATATGTCAATAGATAAGTCAAAACTATTACATACCTAATTGATACTTTATACCGATTCGTCCTATAAGGGTTGGAAAAAGGGGGTGCAAACTTTTCTATTTCGACCTTACAACGCTCAACTTGCCATTATACTCATAAATATATGTAGGTCAACTCAAAAAATCCTTTTAATTGTCAGGCAATACTTTACCGAGTATTTTGAGCTAACATTCATTTTTCTAATCCATCCAGAGGGCAAGATATAATAAATTGAAAATAGATCTTATTCGAAATGCGAAAAAAATTGCTATCTCGATTGCAGTTGTGCTTAGGAAGGGTAGTTTTATTTGCGTTCTAAAAATAGAATTGTCACTGCGGCGGGCAGTGATGTATGCTTATACAATACATATATGCATGGCGTAATTGAATTTAATGTAGGGAATGGATATGCATAAACAAAACTATGTAGGTAGATAAATGTACGTACATATGTATAAGGAGTTTGTGATGCGTAAATAGGTAGATATGCACAATCGTACGCACTTATATATTTGAGATCTGTAGCTATGGAAAGTGTACGTATAGGTATATAGGTACGCGTAGTAAAATCAATCAAACCATACCTGTCGCGAATTTTCATTTACATATGTGGAATACGAATACATACAAACCTACCTATATGTCCATTGTCTTAGGACTCTGAAATTTTGCATGCTGATGTTTCAGTTTTGATGGCAATAGAATAACCTAATAGTAAAAAAAAAGGTTTTGTAAGTACATACATATGTTGGTAGATATGAAACTGCACTAAAAAGCAAAAAATAAAATATTAGTTTAAAAAACTAAAAAAAACGCTTTTATAAGTAGGTACTGCACTAAAAGCAAAAGAATAAAAATTAACCAATCTATTTTTAAGGTTTATCCTGGAAGGGCTTAGTGTAAGCCATGTTTGTAGTTATGTATTGTAATATTGGAGTGTAAACTACACAAACATGGCTTACACTAAGCCCTTCCAGGATAAACCTTAAAAATAGATTGGTTAATTTTTATTCTTTTGCTTTTAGTGCAGTACCTACTTATAAAAGCGTTTTTTTTAGTTTTTTAAACTAATATTTTATTACCATCACCCTTATTGGCAGTTATGCCTAAGTTATAGGGTAGTCTGCGCGCCTCTAATAATTTTGTGTCATATGGAGGTGCAGTTTCAACCTTTTCACGATGTTTTTTTTCTTATACTTACTTACTTTACTTATCGGGTTCCTGACCCTTGTAGAATCTCTGACAGAGACACCTCGCCCTTCCATCCTCTATACGATCGCGGGCACGCTGCTTCCATTTATCCACACGAAGTGCTCTGACATCCGCGATGGCTTAGCCTTTGAAACGGAGGATCGGTCTTCCTTGTCTTCTCGAACTTGGGTGCTGGGATTCGAAGACCCTCTAATAGCTGGAGCATTATGTCCATTCGCTCGATGTGGCCGAGCCAATTTAGTCGACGTGTTTTGGCTTTTTGGACTACATCCACATTTTGGTACAGCTCATAGAGTTCGCAGTTGTATCTCCTTCCTCCATTCGTCCTCCTCGCACACAGGACCAAAGATCCGCCGAAGTATTTTTCTTTCGAAGGAGTCCAGTATCAGCTCTCCCTTCTTGCTTATCGTCCAGTAGGTACTTGGCGCCATAAAGCACAACTGGTTGGTGGATAGGGTTTTTGTAGAGCACACATTTCGTCCTTCTAATTATCAGTTTCGTATCCAATAATTGTTTAGCCAAACCGAAGTAGCAACGGTTTCCTAGGGTAATTCTTTGCCGGATCTCTACTTACTCCTATGTAAGGTGAACTCCTTACTTACCTCGAAATTGTTGCTATCAATAGTATGACGTTTTTTTCTAAGCGGTGGATAGAGGCTTGTTTGCACGTACTTATCATTGTCCTCATTTACTTTAAGGCCAACGGATTTCGCCTTTTCATCAATCGCCGAGAACGCTCTCTTAAAGAAATTCTTAAGCATCGCCATTTTTATAATGAGCATATTCTCCGAAGTCTCTTTCCTAAAATCGTCCAAATCCAACTTCTGTCCAACAATCGTTTGGAGGCTTCCAAAAATTTACTTCAACAAATGGTGCGACTACGTTTTTTCCAGAGTTTTGCTCAAAAAGGGCCACCAACTTTGACACTATTTTAAGCTATATTTTACAGCTTAATTTACAAATAATTTGCTTACTTTCATTACAAAACTTCAATGGATTTTATGTTGCTAACAATTCTTGACAACTGTCAAAAATTGTGTGATATTTGAATATCATTCCACATGTTGCATATCACTCTTGTGAAAGTATGAATTGTATTTTTTGGGCTTAAAATTATACCTTGGTTGTTGTTGGTCTTTTTGATGTTGTTATATTGTTGTTTTTGTTATTTTTGTTATTGTTGTAATTGTACCTTATTGTTATACCACTATCGACTGTCACTCTTCATCTTCTGCATAACTTATGGCCTGCTGATGCTTTCTTAAGGTAGTTGCCCAAATGATTAGAAACAAAAAGTGGGGCCCTGTACTTTTATTGCTGTGATACTGCTTCCATCCCTGGCGGCACCGGAACAACATCTCCTGGCATGAGCTGAGCATGACATCATCATCACGAATATATGGTGTGTCGTATGTGCAACATGGATCACAAAGTTTATCAAACAAACAAATGAAGTATCTCAATGACACATACACGCGTATGCGTTTTCCTTTTCAGAAAACTTTTTTATTTAATTACTTGTTTATCAGAATGGAGGCTACACGTACGCATATGAATATGACATGATGACTATATCCTTGGCGAACATGATTTCCGTCGTGTGTATAGTTTGCGTGTCAGTTAGCAGTCGGTGGTAACGGAATTGGTGTCCCTATTGAATGTTGTGTAGATACGCGTTGAATATTCTTTCAGATACTAACATTAACTCATTAAGTGATTTGTCGCGAGTGGAGCCTTTGAGCAATTACCAGTCCTATTTCATGTTAATTCCGGCTGAGGATATTGTGCATGCTACCTACTCGTAGGTAATGTAGTAAAATGAAAAATTCCCATAGAGAAGGATGTAAAACGGAATTTCCTGCGAGCGTTCACTGTCTGCATGTTAAGAAAACTGCTGTTCTTTGTTCGGCGAATGCGGAAATTATATTACGAGTGTGGTAATAGTAAACTCAAAACATTGACAGAGGAAGCGATTCTAAAAGCAGCATAGTGGAATGGTTAGGAGTAGCTATATTGTATATCGAAGGAAATAGCGATGCAAGAGGAAGAAATGCACTTTGTATGTGCGTGCAGAGCTCTTACGACCCAGTATAACTCTTTGAGTGTTTTTCTTAGCGTTTTACAAGTCACACACGAGTATAATGGTTTGAAAAGCTTTCGCTGTCATAAATAAATATCTTATGCATCGACTTAACCGTCTACTTTTTGAGTGCAAAATTAACTGCTATTTCGAAAATGTTGAACTTTTAATTGCGGTGTTAATGAACAGACATACATGGTGGTAATGACTGTAGTGACAGTATATAGGGTCTTGCGTCGTTTCAAAATATGTACTTATTTGACTTTTCAATTGGTTTTTAAGTGACTCGTTTGAATGTAATTTTACAAAGTTGACAACGAAAATATGTAGGTACATAGTAGTAACAGGATCTCAGTTTTTTACGATCCGTTTGGTGATGGGTAGGGTGGGTGCAGTGGTTTATGTTTGGATGGAGCAAAGGGATCCAGGAAATCTCCAGCACTCGATATGTGTGTATATATGTATATTGACATCGGCATTATAAAGGGTGGTTAAATTTAAATGTGTTAAATGTGAACCACACCTAAACGTCAAGTTTTTTTTCTGCATTTCATTTGACATTTCTCAATTTCAGACTGACTCAATTTGAACCATGGAAAGATACACAATCGAGCAACGTGTTAAAGTTATTCAGGCTTATTATGAAAATGGGCGTTCAAATCAAAATATACTTCGTGATTTTTTCGATCAATTTAATCGTCCAAATATGCGTACAGTCGGAAATGAGCAAACCGGGTCTGTAGGAGATGTGAAAACACCATTGCCTGCTCGTACAGCTCGTACTGCAGAAAATATTGCTGCTGTTCGCGATAGTGTGGCTGAAGAGCCGTCCATCTCAACTCAACAGTTACTGTGAATGGTGTTCGCTATCGTGAGATGATAACGAACTTTTTATGGCCCGAATTGGAAGATATGGATGTGGACAATATGTGGTTTCAACAGGACGATGCCACTTGCCACACAGCTAACGAAACAATGGCTTTTTTTGCGGGAGGAATTCAATGGCCGTGTTATCTCACGTCGTGGCAATGTTAATTGGCCGCCACGATCATGCGATTTGACACCGTTGGACTTCTTTCTTTGGGATTATTTGAAAGAAAAGGTCTACGTCGATAAGCCAGCAACAATTCAAGAGCTAAACAATGAGATAATTCGGCACATTAACGACATAGAACCTAAATTATGCCTCAACGTCATCGAAAATTTGGACCATCGGATGGAGCTATTCAGCCGAGGTCGCCGCGGCCATTTGGCCGATATTTTGTTCCATACATAATTGAACCATACCAATATTATCGTAATAAAAATAAATGACAATAATTTCCTAAATTATTTGTGTTTTATATAAAATCAACACCGGCCCTTCAAACTTAACCACCCTTTATAAGAGCAGATTATTATTAGATTAGATTATTTTGATAGGTGCCTTTCCATAGGCGCAAATGAGTGCTGATCGGTTTGCACAGGGTCTCGTATCCGTATATGTAACGAATTATAAGGCCATTCATTGAAATTGAGAAGGCACATTTCTTGACGTTTCACTTCTATCGCCTAATTTAGGTTGGCTTAACATTTATTTTTTTACAGAAGAAACATCGGTAAGCCTAGAAATACGAAGAGATTTTTGGACAACTTTGCTCCATAAATAAATCACAGGAACTATAAGGCATTCTTCCCATCAAATTTCAAAATTTGAAGCGATAGTTGTTAAAATTTATAGAAGCTGTGTCTTACAATGAACTCAGTCATGGAGGCATGCGTTTTCATCCGGCACACCCTTTTTATACTTAAAACATTAGAACGCATTCTTGACATACTGACAGGTTTAGAAATGTCTCCTCGTGTAAATTCCAATACGCCCACCTTAGAGAAAAGTCTACACAGAGACTATACCCTACCTTAGCCACCTTCTTAAACAGTTTTAATAACGTTCATACTGAAGTGATCCAAGAATCCCTAATAGATGTTAAGGATTTTGTTTGAGCATGGATTATTTCCATCCCCAAAACAAGGATCATTCAGCCAAAGATAGGCAACGGCCTTTGTCTATCTTATGGGTTATTGTACTTAACATTGCCAAATACTTAGGAGTTGTGTAGACCTAAGATTTGAGCACAGGTTACCACTGGAGTCATTCTTGACCCCCTAGACTTAAGTGGAAGTCTAACATCGTACACCGAGGCCCGCATGTCCGCATAGCATTTTATACGCCTATAGTAAAACGTTGGCCACCAAGTGGGGTCATCAACAAAAAATTGTGCCTTGGATTTATATTGCCGAGGTATTGTTTATTGTATATGTCCTATCCTTATATGTATCCTGTCTTAGGTAAAGCTTACAACATAACCAAATTGCACAGAGCCCAATGAACAGCTGGAATTGGAACCACGGTGGGCCTACGATCATGTCCGATTGAAGCGCTTTTTTATTTTATTTTTTTAAATACTTCTCCCGGAAAAGGCGAAACTATAACGCTTCATCAGCGTCCCGAGATGCTTGCAGATGTGTGTTAGTTCTGTACTTGCGAGTTCCAAAGTTTGCTTGTGCTGTAACAGAATGAGTTTTGGAAAATTGATGTCCACGCGGTTGTCAAGGGGCGCCCAAAAGTTGCATTTCGATAATGTCTTTGAGTTCCTCAGAACATCTACCATGGAAGTACCAATAGAACAATCAAAGGTCAGCGACTTGTTTTCTCTGCGTTGGTGCATTCGATGTGAGTGTAGGGCCTCTAATAAGTCGAACCGCTCGTCTCTATAAGCTGTCAAGTAGGTTAAGTGAATGTTTTGGGGCCGAGCTCCATATATGGGAACAATATTCCAGGCCTGGTCTAAATTGTGCTTTGTAGAGAAGGAGAAGTTATTTGGGGCTAAAGTACCTCTTTGCTCTAAATATGTAGCTCAACTTAGCGGATGCCGTTCTTGCGATATAGGATATGTGGTCGCGCCATGTAATTCCTGAATTGACTGTGACTCCTAGAGTGCATTGAGTCCAAATCTTGCAAGCAAATCGTTGATGTGGAGAATAAATAGGGTTGGAGAAAGAATAGATCCTTGGGACACTCCTGCATTTATAGCAAACGAATTAGATGATACACCATCTACAATAACTTGGATCGATCTTCCCAGAAGAAAATTTTGAATTCATCCGCAGAGTTGTTGTGGTAATCCATAAGAAGCTAACGTGCCTAATAGGGCTCTACGCCAGATTGGGTCAAATACCTTTGATATGACCAAGGCTACGGCTCTGGATTCACCGTGTTGTTCAATTGCTTGCGTCTATAAGTGCGTTACGTTGCTTAACAGGTCTCCAGTGGAACGACGGTTCCGAAATCCATATTGCCTTTCGCATATTAATCGATGGCCTTCTAGACATTTGATTATTTCAACATTTATTACCTTTTCCATTACTTTTGGAACCATTGATGAAAGTAACGTTATTAGACGATCGTTTTGTGGCAGACATTTCATCCATTTCTTTGGAATTGGTTAAATGTGAGCAGTCTTCCAGCAAGAAGGAAACGTCTTCTGAGAGTAAGACGTGCTTAACAGCTTACTCAGTACAGGTGCAAGTTCTGGTGCACAGCTCTTGAGTACTATAGCCAGGATTCCGTCAGGTCCAGTTGCCTTATTGCAATCTAGTTCTTTAAGGATGCGTTGAATTATTCGAGGCCGAAATTTCACTTCTACCATCGATGTTTGCACCCTCGGGATCAGAGTATATCCATTATAATGAGTAGGGACACTCTCGACAATTTCCTTATCAGCAAGTATTACTGTGTCACACAGACATGAGAAATAGACGGATATATAAAGTGGGTAGTGAGAGAGAGAACAAAGAGGAGGTGTATTTTTTCGGAAAATAGCACAGGGTGCTCCGCTTAAAAAAGGAAAATTTTTAATATGTCATACATTTTTCTTAAATACAAAATTATAATTACATGTGTGTTACGTTAAGACATTTATACTTATTGTTGGTTTTTTTGATTATTTTATTAAATTTTTTGATAAAGTCATGCTCTCAAATACGTGCCTACATATAATTTTATAAGAAATTCTTTGTAATCAATCGCATTTATTTTTTAATATGTAGGTAATACATTTTCATTTCAAGATTATTTTTTTTTATTTTGCTATAAACTTTCTAATGCATCTAAAAATTCTTTAGGCGAACGTGTTAAATGCGCACTTTCATCTTCCTTAAAAATCTGTAAATATGGAGGAAACACTATGTTGCTGACTTAGTTGCAACTCACACTTACGTTTTTTTTAATAAGCATAGTGAGCTAGTTATAGATTCTCAAAAAAATACGCCTATAATAAAACGCATTTTCACTACCGAAATCAGCAGTTTTATAGTCAGATTCAGTTTTGAAAGCGTTTATTTCAAGGCCGGAAAGCTCTAAATTTTCAGTTGGCTATTTTCTCCATGTAGCTACTTTGCTGAAAAAGATCTTTTAAATTCACAAATGAATTGAAATTAAGTCAGCAACTTATTATTTCTTCCTCGGTTGCTTTAAAATGGCAATTAAGTCAATTGAAATACCAATAAGACTATTTATATTCCGCTGCCATCTTTTTAGTTATATCAAGCGTATTTTTTTGAGAATCTATAGCTAGCTCACTTTTACTTTTACATGCAGAACTTGTATTACTCACTTTTGGTTTTGTTATACTCACTTCCCAAAAAAATACGCCTATTGGAAGACTTATCGAAAAAGGCAATACTTAAAAAATGCATTTCATAAGAAATTGATTTGCTCTTCATTTTCCAAAAATGGTCTTCTGAATTTGTTGGGGTCTTTAAATTTATATGAATTAAAGATTAATATAACTTAGGACACAATTTCGACTACAAGCAATACTATTCATTTTAAAACCAAAAGGCGTATATATGTATTTTACATGTGTTCAAGCAAAACAAAAGCAAAATAAACAGCGCGTAAAAAGATTTTAATGAAAAATTACACCTCCAAAAAAGGAGTCAGAAAAGGGATAGTTTCAGGAGTTATCACTAAAAAACCAATAAAGTTAAACTTAATGACCTCCATTATCGGCACATAAAAATATTTTACAGTTGCATTTTCTTTTTGTTCCCGACCGCGCAGGCTAAACACTTGAAAATATGTTTTCCCATTTTTTATTTAATCCAAAAACAATTGCGCTGTAGTTTGTTCGCACCGAAAACTATCACGGGTCACCCTGTATTGTGTTTATTTCACTTCTTTCGCACAACTGATAAGCATTCGAGTTTACCGCCTTTAAAAATGCTTTATGAAAAAACCTACCCCATCGTCACTGCAGAACCAGTGTGACCAGTTAATATAAAAACTAGCAATTATGGAATGAAATCATTTTTATTGCTACTGCGCCCAATATCGAATTGCATTATTTTTAGCGAAGTCAGAACAGAGTAGAAACATTTATTTTCATATTTTAGATAGAAATACTAATGGTAGGAGTTCAGAATTAGGTGTAATTCCTGGAAAAAATAATCATAAAAAATCATTTTCCAAAAAGCAAAGCAGGTCACACTGCATAAAACTGAAAAGGTACACACATCGAAACGAGTTTACCGCCTTTAAAAATGCTTTATGAAAAAACCCACAATCGTTCGTCGTACGCAGCAAGCCGTATGTAGTGGAACAGGTAAAATGTGTTGTGTGCCCTTTTCTTCTCAAGCAGTCGTTGTATACAGGTAAAAAGTATTCTTTCTACCTGCTTCCACTTATTGTAAGATTTTTTGTGCGTTTTGCTTTGTAGTAGTATGAAATGCATATGTAGAGAGAGTGTCCCTACTCATTAATGGATATACTCTGCTCGGGATATTTGCTGGTTCTAGTTGTGCTGATTCTAGGGTGGAATTCTCTGAAAACATGCTAGAGAAAAGATCTGCCTTTTTTTAGGTTTTGTTACTAGCGTGCCGTCTTCTTTTACTAGAGGTGGCAAGGATGTGCAAATAAAGTTTTTATTGATTGCTTAGTGTGGCTCTTAATATTCTGCCTGTGGACCAGTTAGATTGAAAGAATCCAGATGCTGTTGCGAAAGGTCCTGTGGATATATCCACATTATATCCCCTCTCGCTGGGAAAGCGAGTTACTTAATATCAACAAAACACCCAAACTCAAATATATTCAAATCTCAGACTTCTCCCGAATAAAGTGGCAACCAGACAAAGAATAACCATACATACCCGTTGACTAGCAGGCAACGCGTTTAAGCTCTCGATTCAACTGTCTTGTGGGGCTGCGTCCGACCAAGTTTGTTGTGGTAATGTGTACTACAGGAAGACACTGACGAGAGCTAGTCATAGGTTAAAAATATACTCTTGACTGGGTTTCCGGCAATAGAAACCTATAGTTGAATATCGTATAGAATGCTATAGGAGATGAAGCGGCGCTCCACTTCAAAAGTTGACTTAGAACTAAAAATATTTTGTCCAGAACACGAGCAGATGTCGGTATAGACAAACGACATTTATTACTGACCTTTGGCAACGTAACGGTCGTAACTCGTACTCGGCAGACCCCAATAAGAGCGAGACAATATGTTCTACTTTCTTTATGGATATCCGGCTCTAGCTAAAACTAGACACCACGTGCTAAGTAGGTCATTATTTGATGACGATACACAAACATGATAAAGCTCCTCAACCCCACAGGTTTATTTTAAGCTTTTCTATCATGTCTGTGAGTAGAGTAGTGATTTTAAAATGGCGCAAACGGTGCTTAAATCCTAGTTTTATATTTCTTAGCAAGACTTAGGAAAACGTGAACCCACCAACCAATATAAGACCTATAAGGAGATTCTATATAAGACCCTCATCATCCCAGTCCTGGGAAAGTGGATAAAAATATACCTATACCTACCTATCCTTGATCATTTCTTCGAGTGATTTATTGGTCGCATTTGCTTTGACGGAATTTGGAGAAATGGATTAGGAGATGAGCAGTGCGGTTTTCGTCTCTGCAGGAGCACAACCAACCAGTTATTCACTCTCAGAATGATACTTCAGAAGGCTTGGGAGTATATAGGTGTAATTTACGCATGCTTCGTAGATTTGGAGAAATCATACGACCGAGTCCCTCGATCGTAACCTTTGGAGTGTATTACAGGACTATGAAATTGACGGTTCTCTCCTGAGAGCCATTCAATCTATTTACAAAAACAAAAGCTGTGTTTGGGTAAACGGTGTTAAATCAACACCTTTCACCGTGGGGACTTGGACTTCGCCTGGGGTGCGTCTTGTCTTCTCCCCTTTTCATAACATATATGGACTGGATGTTACAGCGCAGTCTTGGCGAAGAAAGTTTCGAATTGGGAGATCTGAGGATAAGTCATTTGCTCTCCGCTGATGACTTGGTCATCCTTGGGTCCTCTCAGACTGAACTTCAGCGCGCACTCGATCGGCTTGTAGCCGGTTGTGTTGAAGCTGATATGAAGATAAACGTGAACAAATCTGAATTTCGTCTCCACAACGCCTGTTCAATGCCCTCTTCATTTTTGGAGTCCCATTAAAACAGGTGGAGAAGTTTAAGTATCTCGGGGTCTTATTCACGAGTGACTGAAGGAGCAATGCCGAGTTTTCCTGCAGGATTGGTCAGGCTGGGTCAATTTTGAGACAGCATGGTCATTCTGCTATTAGGAGGACCGAACTTGGTGTCAAAGGAAAGCTGTCAGTCTTTAATTTAGTGTTTGTTCCAACTCTTAGCTATGAGGTGTGGATAATGACCGAAAGAATAAGATCGCGGATACAACTGCCGAAATGAGATTCCTTCGTTGTATTGTTGGTGTGACCCGTAGAGATCGCATCAGAAATACCAGAACATTTGAGGAACAACTCAATGTCGACCGACGCCGACGGAGCGGTCCATGCTTCGGTGGTTTGGTCATATTAAACGCATGTCACCGACATGGATCCCATGACGTGCTATGGAATCCGTACCATCGAGCAGGCGTCCTCTAGGTAGACCCACGCTGAGATGGTTAGATCAAATTCACAAACTCTCCTCTACCCATATGGGGATTGCCCTTGATGAGTTGGAGTCGATGGCGGAGGATCGAGAGTTATGGAGGGTCCACTTAAGCAACCTACACCCGCGAACCACCTAATGGATAAGCGGGCCATTGAAAATGAATGAATGGAGAAATGGATCTAACAGAGCTCTAAGTCGTCAGAGATGTCTGGACATTAGAGTAATCTTCAACTCCAACCGAGAATCGACGGTGACCGCTGCAACCGAATTATGGGATGTTGGTTGAGGTCCATATGTCTACCCCAGACTCTAGTAAGTATATAAACTAGCCCATCAGGTGACCGTTCCCCCTTAGAATTATGTGAGCACAGGTCATTGCTCTATCCACTGTTACAAATATCTTCATTCTATTTGAAACTCTCTATTCATTCGCTTTTTACTTCAACAGGCCTTGTTTTCAACTTACTCAGCAAAATTAACCATTAAATGCTGGATCAATAAAGAATCACGGATATCCTTATCGCATGAACCTCAAAACTGGAACAACTTTTGTTCCTATTGGTCTAAACAAAGCTTCCATTATGAGCGCATTCAATTTTGTCAAATCTGAACTGAATATTGCATCCCTTTGTACGATACATTCAATAAAATCTCAAAAGGGAGTGAGTTATTGCCAACAACCAGTGTAGGACAATAACTTTTCACATCATTACAGTTTTATTGGTTTTCGAAGTGCATGTGCATTGTGCATCCAGTACAACGCGGGTATATACTCTCAACTGTTTGCTTGAACGGAGAACAATTGCTACAAGAGCTCCATGTCCCATTTCCCATTAAATTGGACGACGACGACGATTCAACTTTTTGCCTCCTGCACATTCATGCAGATACTTTGTCAACAAATGACTGTACATAAAAATTAATAAACCCTAGCTAACATCTTAAAACAATGCAACATCAACTTAACTGTTAAAGGACTATACGTATATTGCAGGGATCGCGCCCGCCGCGCACCGCCTTCCAGGGGAAAAGTCAATTTAATTGCATTCTTCTTCCCTTTGTTTTGTGCGCTGTACACAGCTTCTCTTGCGCCATCAACGCGCAATCATTTCCTCAATTTCATATAGCGATCGTTAAACAACACGCCATCGTCATCATACAAACACGCTGAGCCCTGTGCTGCGGGAAAATATTGAAACGCTAGTAAAATTCCGAGTCCACAGGATGGCAATTATTAGTAGTTGCAGTGCAGTGCCATTGGTGCTATATATCCTTCACAGGCATCCAGTCCATTAACAGGTTGAGCGAAATATTTAGAACTGCTGTAGCATTCCAACTCGAATGTATATGTAGGATGTAGGTAGTAGGTACGTGGGAGCTGTATCAGAGACTCCAAGATAGACAGCACGGCATGACTATTGTACGGCTAACGGTGGTACACCGACTGCATGTTCGTGTTGTCGGACGAACTTCGAGTTGAATAGCATCGCTGGAACAGAATCTACAACCGGAAGATAAATAAAGTGGGTCAAGTGTCATCTTTTCCCCGGCATGTCCTGCATAAGTGGCGCACGGAGCCTGCTCTAACCATCAGGCCTTTGTTAAAGCTGTTACATAATTCTTCCTGCGCTTCAAGTTGGTGCATGTCCACAGTCATTCTATGGGCCTACAGTTTTGCGTTGTTCTGCCGTGAAACTGATGTTGTCGGTGCACTTGTCGTTTCATCCTGTTCAAACTGGTGGTAGTGATGGTGGTGGTGATGGTGGTGGCGGCGGCGTTGGTGGCTCCTGTTCAAACTTCTATCACGAAGTTTTTATTCACGCTTTTGTTTGCTGCGCGCTGTGTTCGTTCGTTTCCCTTTTACAAGTGCAGTCTACTGTGCACGGGTAGAGTCTGTTGCATTTTTCCGTGTAACACATGGCGAGAATAATATACCGCCAGCATATATGCCGAAGAGTCGCCGAAGGCTGCCATTCACGTTTTTTTGATTGTCGTCCCTAGCACACATATCGTTACGGATAGACTGTATATTTCCGTTTTAAGTTATACCCACGATTCCACGCAATGAGAGGGCTGTTTGTTTTTCCTTTCGTATGCGTATCTATGCGGTATCTTCTCCTTGTTCCATCAAGATATGGAGTAAAAAAAAAATGCGTTTTGCTATACCTACAGTTGGTTCAGCAAGTCACAATAAAATTATGCTTATGAGAAGTTTTGAGATATAGAGCGGATCTTTTGAGGTCCTTACCCATTTTTTGTTTTTGGAGATACATACACATAAAACGACCAGGGTTGTGTAAGGATGACGACTCAGAAACGAGATTCATTCTATATTTCATGGGACAAGGTTGGTTTTGGTAGGAGCCAGTTTATATTATAGATACGTCGAGTCGAAATGTTTCTAGCTTGAGAGTGTAAGAAAAGGTGGCATCGCTAAAGCCGAAATAAATAAATGTAGATGCGCGCATCAAAGAGGAGTGGCGTCGACATGGCATTTTCAGGTGGCGTTGTGTCATTCTGGTGCCATTTGTCTCGAACAAATTTTAATTTTTCAGTGGTTTATGTAGAGGATAGGATATAGGATTTTGGCATTACAACTGTGTAGCTGCCACACCGAGCCGCTTCACTCCGCAAACATTGAAAACAACTGCCATTCTTCCTCTACATTCAATGGAACATTTGGAATTTGTTCAAACCTTGCAGATACCTGCCGTGCAAATTCCTCCCGTATCTCATCGTTCTGTAGTCCCTCCCACCGTATGGTAAACCATTCTTGGTTTACGCTTTGGCAGGATAGGTATTTGATCGTTGAAATACAATTTACACAACACCAGGTGGTGATCAGTTGACAGTTCAGCTCCTCTCAACACACGAACATCACAAACCATCCTTTTAATACACGATGGTACCACAAAGAAATCTATTAGCGATTTCTGCTGAAGACTTCGACGGTACCATGTGTATTTATGGATATCTTTGTGTGGAAAGAACATTCCATTCCATTTGAACAACAAAAGTCCAACAACTTCTCTCCGTTCGCGTTCTGATCGGGTTCACCGTGTTTCCCAATCGCGCTGCCCCATGTCGAGAAATCTGCACCCAAGTGAGCATTGAAATCACCCATCATGATATAAAAATCCATATTTGCAACCTTTTCAAGGGCTGCATCAACTTCATCTAAGAAAGCTGCGTACCCCGACTCCAGATTCGGTGCATACACCTGCATCAGAGCTAGGGTTGACCTGGTTTAGATTTAAGATCGCAACTCTCCCTCCTAATGGAATCCACTCCAATACTCTGCCTGCCAGCCTGGGACTTGTGAGTATCCCCACTCCCGCCTGAGCAGACATTGAAGGTGCTACTCCCGACATGAAGAGTTTCCACCCATCCGCAAGGTCCACAGTTCCAGAACCCCTTTGCTTTGTTGAGGAAACACCAACTATATCTAGTCGATATTTTACAGCCTCCCCAACAAGCTCCAGGTCTTTTCCCGTGAGCGAAGAGATGTTACGTGCCTATCCTTAGTCGATGCCGTTTTCGAGTAACCGAAAGTCCACTTATGCCCCTATTGGTGCATAGCGCATCCACCCTCTGACCCCCATAATGGTTTGGGAGACCATTGATAGGAAGCTCGTAGTTATTCCGGGTTAGACCCGGCCGACTGCCGAGCGTGACAAGCCGACCACCAGACGCTCGCAAACTGCCACACTCCAGGCCTGGCTCCAAAGGGCGCCCTATTTTGAAAGGCTTGGCAATATCCGAGGCTCGCTTTTTTCGCTTTGTCATCATTGGGTGTATGCTTCGTTAGCCATACCCGCTCCCCACCACGGGGAGGTCAGCTACATCAGGGGGCTGGACTTTATTGCACTTTTAAAAATGAAATGCCCAAAAAATGTTTTGGACTTTATTGCAATTTCAGAAGTTTTGGACATTTTTGCCATAAGACTTTATTTCATGGCAACCGTTTTCAACGCAGCGTTGAACTCTCGTGAAAAATTACAAATTATTTCTGTGACGCGGAGCGGTGAGAGTAGTTTTTGCAGTGTCATAAGGAAAGTATTAATTGAATTTAAAAGAAATTACGCATGTCTTTACGATATGGACGATAAAATGTATAGAACAATTTTTTTAAAGGGTGATATGGGAGACAATATGCAATGGAATTAAATGAGAACGGTATTCCTTGACCTCTTCTATCTTTTTATTTATGTTGTGTTCGTTTCGTGCACTCAAATTCTTTTTCCGGAAATTTCATAGCACGAATTTGATGGAATTTGATGATAGCTAGTACTCCCTATGAATGCCACGCCCTTTTGTCCAATTTTCGCCAAATGTGAGTCTAAACCATCCTTGGACCCACTCAAAGACACACACAACAATTTCATCAAAACAGGTCCAGCCGTTTAGGAGGAGTTCAGTTACAACACACGAACAGAAGAATTTTGTATATAAAGATATTTGTACTCCAACTCTGTCTTTGGTATACTTTAACAGAGTAGTATTATATATGGCTTACTGTCTGCGTAGATTAAGTATCTTTTTGGCATTTTTTCTGGAGGGCTGAATAGCTTTTTTGCCCGTTTAAGACCTGAGCTATTCTCCCAATATAAAATGCAGTTGCTGTGTTCCCATATTTACAGCTAATTTATGGAATGCACAGAAAGATTCAAGTAGGTACAATAAAGGCGATTTTTGAGCTCCTATCTGTGACCGTGCAGATCATGTCAAGTTTTTGAAGTTCCTACTACTAAAGATTGGCCAAATTCGTTCAAAGCAGAGCTCTCTCCCGCCATCACTTTTTCTGACCCATTCTTTCATGCTCGATGGGAATGTTATTGTTCTCCTTAGAATCATCATTATCATCATTTTCAATGGTCCGCTTGTCCAGTAAGTGGGTCGCGGGTGTACGTTGCTCAAGTGGACCGTCCATAGCTGTTGATTCTCCGCCATCGACTCTAAAACATCAAGGGCAATCCCCATACGGGTACCTATAGGAGAGATTATGGACTTGATCTAACCATCTCATCCTTGGTCTACCTAGAGGACGCCTACCCGATGGTACGGATTCCATAGCACGTCGTGGAATCCTGGTCGGGGACATGTATTTAACATGACCAAACCACCGAAGCATGGATCGCTCCGTCCGGAGAAGTAGCTGCTCGACATTGAGTTCCTGACGTATTCTGGTTTTTCTGATGCAACCTCTACGGGTCACACCAGCAATACTACGGAGAAATCTCATTTCGGCAGCTTGTATTCGCGATCTTATTCTTTCGGTCATTACCCAAACGTCATGACCATAGGTGAGAGTTGGAACAAACACCGAATTAAAGACTGACACCAAGTTCAGTCCTCCTGATAACAAAATGACCAAGCTGGCTCATAATTGATCCAGTCTAACCAATCCTACAGAAAAACTCAGCATTGTTCAATCAGTCGTGAATAAGACCCCGAGATACCTAAACTTCTCCACCTGTTTTAATGGGACTCCACTAATATGCAGAGCGCATTGAACAGGCGTTCTGGAGACGACCATCACTTCAGATTTGTTCACGTTTACCTTCATCTCAGCTTCAACACAAACGGCTACAAACCGATCGAGTGCGCGCTGAAGTTCAGTCTTAGAGGAAAGGATGACCAAGTCACCAGCGAAGAGCAAATGACTTATCCTCAGATCTCCCAATTCGAAACGTTCCTCGCTAAGACTGCGCTGTAACATCCAGTCCCTATAAGTAATGAAAAGTTCTCCTCAGCAAAAAGAACCAAAATCCTTTCGTCCTCTTCTCAGATTGACCTTGAGTTTGGCTTCCTCCCACAGCTCACGAATACATACGGTAGGTAGTCTTGGAGTGGTGCGTTGCGAAATAACATTTGAGTTTTCTGTCTATCTACTTCGACTGCAGCTTTTAATATTAGTCCCTTGTCCATACACGCCAGACAATGCGTTCTATGCCCATGGTTACACAGAATCTTGAGAAACATTTAAATATGTCAACTATTTTTGAATGGCATGAATATTTTTGCTTCGTGCCTTGTGCAAGCTATATACCTAACCGACCGCTCTATATGCGGTCCAAGTCTACGAGCGCAATTATAATACATTAATTAACTCCCTTATAGAGTAATTAACTATGCTATACCATGCTGAGATATATACTTATTTTACGACTACACCCTCTTCTTTCCAAACACACTATAAGATACCGTTCATTTCAAACATGGTAGATCCATGATAAAGTAGATAATATACGCCAAATAGATTACTCAAGCCCAACACACCATTCGTTAGAATGTCGCTTCATAAATCTGCCAAGGAGAAAGAATTATATATTTCGCTCAAATCAAGGACTATAAGTGCATGGACTTGAGATAACCCTCCCTACCTATACTCGTATGTACAGTACACCACACCTGTTCGATAAAAATCGAAGCAAATCCCATATAATTTCCTCGGGCATAGTAAGTAATGCTGGTAGAAAAAAAAAATTGCCAAATGGGCCAACACCAGGAAAGAACGTATAGAAAGCCGCAGATTGCAACATTCGCAATTATCCTGATGTATAGCCAAAAGCTAAAGCTAAAGCAGTATACCCAATTTTAAATAACCTCTTCTTCTTCGTCGGATTTCCTGAAAATCCTTTCAAAAGAACGAACGAGATTAATCCCATTTTAGGGCGTAGCTGTTCTACCACTCCACAGCGTATTACGCCACCGACAAAGGCGGCTTACCATTGCCACCAGCAGGCAGCAGCTACCGCGCACCGCTCGCCAGGACATGCCACAGTGAGGAACACAAAATGTGCCAAAACAAAGCACCACGAAATCGGCCACGAAACATTCGAACATGGATATAAGTGGGTGATGGAAAAGCCAAAAAGGACTTTTGAAATTTATGCCTTAATGTCCATTTTGCAGGAAGCAGAAGGAAAGGAAGTAGGAGCAAAAAAGGAACATTTATTCGAAGCAAAACGAAATTCAAGTACTATCGCCGACACGCAAAGGCTATTATTGGGGAAACAAAAATATACATTGCCGCTTGCCGATGGTGTGGCGTTGTTTTATTTTTTTTTTGCTATGCTTATAGAGGTATAGCCAGGTATCCCCTTTATACTCGCTGGTGTGATTGCGGATATTTATGTGCTCGAATGGAGTATCTAACCACTATCACCACCATGTAATCCGACAGCTTAAATGAAACAATTCCTGCGTAGACACCGCACATCAGCGATTACCAACCAGGATTAGTACTGTAATCCGGATATCCTTTATCAAAACAATTTCAGGTATAGAATAGGGCGCGTGGAATCGATAAACGTTCCCAAAAAAAAAAACATCGAAAAAACAAAATCCGATACCAACTACCAATGACCACCAGTTACCCTGTGTATGTGTGTATGTGCCATGCTGCTGCCAACCAAAGACAAATGATATTGGCATTTCGGGTTGGATAATGTGCGGTTCACATTCTGTGCGTTATCACGCAATAATAGTTTTCAATTCACCGTTTGGAATTATGAAATTTATTTGAATAAGGCACTTGGAGCTATTTGAGGTAGGTGCGCGTACCTACATTTTTGTGTGTGGCTTTCACGCAATCAATTTATGACTTCACAGGCGAGTAGTGTTTATTTAGTGGATTTGGTAAATACTTATCCATTAGCCATTGCAGGATCTGTTTGGTTTGAGGTTAAGTATTTAATTGCGTTTAGAGGGAGGGGACACACTAAACATTAATACTGATTAATTATTCGATGTTACATAGTTTGTACAATCGATTTTAATGCTAATCTGATGATGTATATATACAAGGACGACTATAAATGGATTGAAGATAAGGAATATAGGGTAGACGAAAGGCATAATGCCCTATGAAATCTGTACTCAATTACTTATAACAAGTCGTGCTGGTGCGTACCTAGATAACATTCGAGGAAATTGCTGTAATGACGACTACATTAATATTATCCTGGGCACAAGTGTGAGGCTACTTAGATGGTATCAACGTAGTTATGGGAGAGAAAAACCTTGCTCTGTTTTTGTCATAAATAAATTGGGTGTAGAGACGCAAAAACAGGCACTAAGAACTGGGCTGGGCAATATTTGTGTGGCATCTAATAATGAAACGTTATCCCTACGACGTATGAGGTTATATGAGTGAATGGAATGCCCAGTAAAGGTATGCGTTAATGTATTGTCAACATCAGCCAGGCATGCTCCATTCAATTCAAGAGATGACATTACCAAAGAATACGAGCGCTCTTGAAGAGGACTTACATATGTGCAAAATCCTTCCCCCGGACAGCTAACATTAGCCCCCCTTCACGCTAACTCATTTACCATTCATTTCGTGAACCGTTGTTGTGGAGGGCCCTACAAGGTAAGTCCCAACTGGAACTATCTTCTTCTTCTTTGTTGTTACTATCCGATGGAGCCCTCAGACACAACTACTGGTCCATTGTACTGCCAAACAGACACCTTACATTGCTGTACTTAGTTTTCCCGTCTTTCAAAGAAAGATGAGAAAGAGCTTCAGTGATGAAGAGCTAAGATGTTCGGCACTCACCATGTCAGCCCCAAAGATCCGCCACCTGATGCGAGCAAAGGCAGGACAACTACAGAGGAAGTGCTCTGCTGTATCGTCGATAAGATCAATCTTTTTGGACTCGCAGTACTCTATGAGCTCAACAACTGCCTTTGGTGGTGGAGGAATTAATGAGCCGATGCGACAACAAAGGTTTCCCAATTGCCGTTTGCAGGGTAAGTGATAGTTGCAGCAACCAAATCTTGGCCACAAAACCGTTTGATTTTAACTGCCGTGAGGGATTTCGATACAACAAGACATGTCCTATAGGTCTCTCAGACAGTTCATCGTAAAGAACGTTGTATAAACCGCTCAACTCACCAAGGCCACAGATTCGATTTTTTCACACCCATGGTTCCTGGATGGATGTTATGCGGTTTTTTGTCCTACTTAGAAGAGCGGTAGCAGCCTTGCAGTGCTGTAGATTGATCTGAGTAAACTGTTCGCAGTTCATTATGAACAAATCCCCAATGAATTAAGTCCTAATTTGAGAGAAGTGGGAGTTAGTTCATTTAACTTGTTTTGACGAAAAATAAATCTTACAAACACCCAAACCTTGCACATAATCCAAATTCAACAGTGACCCCAAGCAGGGGTTACATATTCCACTGTGCCTGATGGGAGATCAATGTCGGTATAGGCACAGTGGTATATATATGTCCTTGGGACTTTGTTCATTCTTAGTTGGATCTTAGTTCCTAAAAATCATGGGAATTAGTTCAAATCCAAAATTTGGGATTTAGTTCGTTTTGGCTAGTGGGAGATAGTTCCAGTTGTGACTATGTTCGTAGGACCGTTGTGGAGATGGTTGCTCGCTTCGCTCGCGCAAAGCTCTTAAGCTTTCATTATCAAACGACTTAGTCCGTACAAATCTACCGCAGAGCAATAATTCTCAAGGCGGATGAAAATGTTATTAATGAGTTGGGCCGCGGGAGATGGCAATTGATGGGTTTGTAGATGACCTATAAGGAGTCTAACTTGAGGGGTTGAAGCTCGCCCCGAAAATCTAAACAAAAAACTAAAAATGTCTAATATAAATTCAAATGTACAAAAAATAAGGAGACTATCCAGGTATGCATACAGTATCCAAACCTAGCGTTTGTACACTGCGTATGTGTACACTGTGCAAGCCATTGCTTGAACCTGGCTCTGTCTAACGCGGCTCTACGAATTAACTGCAAAGGAATTAACTCCAAAAAAAATATATGAAATAAGTCCCAAAAATTTTCATATGAATTTAGGAGGTATTGCAGGTGAAAGAACTCCAAAGTGTTGGGACTTTTTTCATCACGTTTTGGATTTATAACACCTTTTAGTGTTAGGAGTTATTTCATAAAGAAATATCTCCCAAAGCCATGCAGATGAAATAAGTGCAAATTAGGACTTATTTCATCAGCACGGCTTTGGGAGTTATTTCATCTATGTTTGGAGTTATTTCATTTGTCTTAAAATAGCAATTTGTAAGAACATTTTGCCTTCTAAACTGTATTTTTTTTTATTAAACCGTTGCACTTTAATATTTTTCGTGGTTGACATCATTTAAAAGCCGCTTAGAAAATCAGTTGGTAGTAAATACTCTAAGTGCGTTGATCCGTCAATAAAGTAAAAAAAAGTAAAAAATGGAATTCGAAATGATAAATGGAAAACGAAAGAATAGCACATTATTATATGTGATAAGTGAAAAGCAAATATATATAAGAAAAGCAATATCTCGCAATAAAGAATATTATATATGCTACAATAAAAACTGCAAAGCAAAAGTGGAAATTTTAGATGGTGTATGCTCAAAACCCGATAAGTTTGTGAATCATAACCATTCGGACAATGAAGATTTGTATAATGAACTAAAAGCCTTAAATTCAATTAAAACACAATGTGTTGACGCAGGACGTGTCCTAAGTGATGTTAATGCCTTGAGTGGCATTCGCAATACCTTTCAGACGATTTGTTCAAAGTAAGTTCAAATACAAATTGGGCCTTTTTCAGATTTCCACGTGTTTTTTATTTCTATTTTATTTTTTGTGTATAATTATTAATTATAGTAATCAAAACGCGACTAGAAACATCGATTTCAATAAAATAAAAAGGACATTACAAAAATTAACAGCAAAAGTTTTCATAAGCTCGCCGAAATCTGCTCTTGAGGTAGTTGAAGCGTTCCAAAGGGAAAACATCTGGAGCAATTTTGGAGTAGCTTTACACGCAGATGAAAAATATCACTTTTTTAAAGCATGTATTGCCGATGAAGACTTTTCCTTCTGCGTATTTGCCTCAGAAAAAATTATAAAATTGATGCAGACTAATATTCCTGTGGCAAACCGGAACTTCTTGGCGGATGGAACCTTTTCAGTGGTGCCTGTTGGATGTTTTAACCAACTTCTGATTATATACGTTGAATATTTCGAAAAGGTAATATGTACATCTAACTAATCGCCTTCGGCGGATGGCGCGGACGGCGCGGACGGCGCAGACGGCGCGGTCGACGCGTCGACGCGATCGCCTCGAACGCCGCGCGCGCCCCCCCCCCCCCTTCGCGCTAACCCACATATAAGATAGAGCACATATTTATATTTACATTTCTACAGGTATTTCCCTTTTTGTTTATCCTGGTCAACAAGAAATCAAGGAAGTGTTACACCACGCTTCTAACATACATACATAAAAACATTGTGGATTTGACATCCCAAAGTATAATGACGGACTATGAGGTAGTGCTTCAAAGTGCGATAAAAGAAAGTTTCAGTGTTGGTCAAATTTACGGTTGTTGGTTTCATTATTGTCAAGCAATAAGGAGAAACATTGCAATCAAATTTAAGCATTTGGCATATTTTATAAGATCTTCTAAAGATGCTTCCCAGGCCTATCATAAAATACTTGCTTTGCCTTTACTACCAGCGACGCAGATAAGACCGGTTTTCGAAATTATAAAAGGAAACGTAAATGCTTTCGATGCTGAGGGAAGGTTTTTAAGTTTTTTTACCTATTTCGAACATCAGTGGATGAAAAGGGTAATTAGGTACTGAAGAAATTTAAACTTTTTTCACTATTACAATTTTTTTCTTCTTTAGGTCAAACCAGAAGGATTTTCCGTTTTTATGAGGCACACTCGGACAACATCTGCCATAGAAGCTTATAATGGCGTTTTAGGTCGGATGATACAGAAAAATGGAAATTTCTTCAAATTTGTAAAAGCTTTACAAACAGAAGAGTTTGCCAAAAGCAGAGATTTTGAACTACTTACATCTAGCGGCGGCTCTCATGGTTCTTCAAAACAAAGAAAATGTTTTTATATGGAGAGGGCGCGAAAAATTGAAAATGCCAGTGCTGAATTGCTAGCGGGAAAAATAACAGCAATAGCATTTATCAACAGGATGGTGTTTTCTAAAAATAGCATTTGTGTAGAAATGGAGCCTGACGACGACATTTTTGATAGTAATCTTGGAGACGATAAAGATGATCACAGCGATGAGGAAGATAGACCAAGCACAAGCTCCAACTGCAAAGCTCGCGATGACGACGATGAATACTTGTGTATAGTTTGTTGTGTTACACGACCCAATATTCTTTTGTTGCCCTGCAAGCATTTAAAACTTTGTGCCGAATGCTTCAACAAGCTCCCGTCGGATAAAGATCAATTTACCAGATGCCCTATATGCAGATCGATTGTAGTTGACAACATCCAAGTGTATAATTAATAACTATGTAAACAATTTTCATTAAGTAAATACAAATGTTGCTTTCCACCACTTTGGGACTTTTTTCATCTTTTCTTATTAGATATTAATTCATGATGAATTAACTCCTAAATGTTTGGACTTATTTCCACTTTGGATTGGGACTTATTTCAATTTGCTTTAGGACTTGTTTCATTAAAAAAGTTTGGAGTTATTGCATTTATTATTAGAAGTTCCTTCATTAGGAACTATTTCATTTGGAGTTAATTCCTTTGCAGTTAATTCGTAGAGCCGTCTAACGCAGGAAATATTGCAGTGCATGTCCTACCCAAAGGTATCTATCAAACCATGAGAGGAGCTCGATCATTAAACCGCCCAATCTGCCAGCTATAGATACTGCTTGGCGATACCCTAAATCGTATCATCGGCTATAAAGACAGCGATCAAACGGACTTTCAGAAAACCAATTCGGATTTCAAAAAGCACTCTCAACAACCTTTGCGGTTAGTTCATTCATTCATTCATTTTCAAGTTGTCCGCTTGTCCATTAAGTGGGTCGTGGGTGTAGGTTGCTCAAGTGGACCCACATAGCTCTCGATCCTCCGCCATCGACTCCAAATCATCAAGGGCAATCCACATACGGGTAGAGGAGAGATTATGGACTTGATCTAACCATCTCATCCTAGGCACAAACCTAGGTTTGTAATCCTAGGTCTACCCAGAGGACGCCTGTCCGATGGTACGGATTCCATAGCACGTCTTGGAATCATGGTCAGGGATATGCGTTTAACATGACCAAACCACCAAAGCATGGACCGCTGCGTCCGGAGAAGTAGCTGCTCGACATTGAGGTCCTCACGTATTGTGGTATTTCTAATGCGATCTCTAAGGGTGACACCAGCAATACTACGGAGGAATCTTATTTCGGCAGCTTGTATCCGCGATCTTATTCTTTCCGTCATTACCCAAACCTCATGACCATAGGTAAGAGTTGGAACAAACACCGAATTAAAGACTGACAGCTAAGCTTTGACTCCAAGTTCAGTCCTCCTTCAACTCAGCTTCAACACAAACGGCTACAAACCGATCGAGTACGGTTAGTATTGTACTTAAATGGCACGGTGCTGAAAAAGTTCTGTCTTATAACCCCAGCCATAAAACATGCCGGCAATCACCAAACATTGATATTTATATGGTCCCAGACTGTTTCAGGGGTACGATCTTGGTGAACTTTACCGACGGAGGATCCAAGAGACACAAAATCACTGTTGGCTTACCTCTAGGCTCCGTCTTAGGTCAAGTGTTAAAGTTAAACTATACGACGCCAAAATAGTTGGCTTAATAGGCGCGTAAACGGCCTAGTCCTAGTTTCTCACAACCATTCGTTTTGTGTGAGTTTTTAAATTTCTGAAACGAATGGAAGGGACATACAGTTTTATGCCGAGTCCGAACGGCTAAGGCTAGCCCCACATTGAATACGATTTCGTACGAATTTCTCTCTTGCGAACATGTACGCATACGCATACGCACGAACAATCCCGACCTTCCAAGTAGTATGGGAGCGCGCACATTAGATGCGAGATCGTCGTACATATACCATAGTTCCGACGTCCGAATACAATCCCAACTTGTTGAGATTTTTGAACACACTGTTTATTTAACAGAGCAAATCGGATTAAGTCTGCGCACTCAATTCGTACAAATATTTACGTACGATGCAAATTCGTATCCAATGTGCGGCTAGACTTATACCTACTCTCGGATGTTTGTCAGACTTTCACGAGAGATGGCGCAGCGGACAAAAACCTTAAGATGTAACACGTGTTTTTCCGGGAATCGAACCTGAATCCAGCACACTAATCACTAAGCCTCTGCGCTCTGCGTCCACAACGATGGTGGATCTAAAAAACACAAAACCACCGTTGGCATAACTTATTGCTCCGTCTTGCGTCAAGTGTTCTGGAAAGTTGTGTATGGAACTTATGTTATGTTAAACTTGTTAACTTATTAAAATGAACGTTTAATTGGGCGGATTTTGGGGGCATTTTTTGAAGAGTTTTTCGTTGCGCTTTTCAGAGGCGTTCTTGGGATTTTTCGGTGTGCTTTTTAATCATTTTTATGACTTTTTGGTTTTATTTTCGGTTCTTATATTGATTTGATTTTTGGGACATTTCTCGGGCATTTTTTGATTTAAAATGGAGGCATTTGAATCATTTTTGGAGCGTTCTTCGGTTCGTTTTTCAGATGGTAAGAACTTTTTTGGGGCTGATTTTTGCAGTAGATTTCTGTATGTTTTCGGACATTTTTTGTTGCATATTGCGTGAAGTTTTTCAGGTTGTTTTTTTTTACATATTGGAGCCTTTTTCGGAACGTAGGTAGTTCCTGGCGTTTGTTGAGTCTTTTATCTGGACGTATTTTAAGTACCGAAGGTGTTTTTGATGCGTTAGTATTGGTACCTATTTTTTTTTTTCCTTATCTGTCCGTTTTTCTGTGTGTTTCTGGCATTAAGACTTTTTATGCAATTTTTTGGGGCGTGCTTCGGGTTTTTCTTGAATACGTTTTTTGGCTTCTTTAGCGTGTTTTCAGTGTTACAAAGATTCTATGAGCTTTTATATAAAACGTGTTTTTAAGAATTAAAATCGAAGGGGCTTTAATTTTCGCCATTTGCGATATGAGAGATCTTTCGTCCACTTCTTAATTTCTCGATTCAGTCATTCAAAAACTGCTTAGAGTTTTATAACCAATTTTCTCTTTTATTTATATTAGCATGGGTGTGATAACGTTTGCAAAGCAGGTGGCGTTTAGTGAGGAAACATTTTCTTAGTAACTTTTGGGAAAAAAATGTAACCCCCTTCCATCGTCCCAAGAAAAAGATGCATACTCACGACAAGTTACGAAAAGCTGGACTGTATCTAGCCTGTCCATCGGATACCTACCAAAATTAACTGAAAACCGCATCAGAGGCCTTTAAAAATCGCTAAATTCTGCCTTTCTTATTCTATAGGTAGCTGTTAAGATAAATGTTTGTGAATGAGCTGCCCAGCACTAAAAGGCAATTATGTAAGTTTGTCTTGCTTTGGTGTCATCTCTAGATTGTAATTAGGGCTAACAAAGTTGGATCATAATTTTATAGGAGTACCTAACGTCTATGGGTACTTATAAAACACAACAATATTGTATCTAATTGGCAACGTTTTAGTTAAAGCTTGACAATTTCGTGCCACAATATTGACTCCATCCACTTATAGCTAAATGCAGTAAATCCAAAGGACTCTGTGAAATTAGAAAACGTATGGGCTAAACAATTTAAGTCTGAACACATATCCGTTGCATGTGCATCAGTATAATAAACCGCTTTCATAACAGTATCATGTTCGAATAATTAGGAATCCTCCCCCAAAAGAACATCAAGTGTGCAAACAATAATTACGATCTTCACAGGACTATCCGCTTAAATTGCACATGCCTCACTAGGTATAATAATATCCTCTCAAACAACGCTTTATCCACCACGACGCGCGGGCAGCACTTGTATTGCATTACAATTTGTATGTTCTAATTAGCCGGTGCACTGTATAAATACGAAAAATTTTAGCTCCGCAAATTACACCGACCGACCGACCATGGCAAACAAATTCGCATGAGCATGCCAATGATTTGCTCTAAACAAAACTTGGATGTGCAGTGCATGTAATTAGGTGGGACGTGTCGAGGACAGAGCGGCTCTTTAGCAATTTGTCGGAAGCGAAAAGGTCAAACAAGGTTGGTGAAATCATGGGATCGCTTAATTAAACATAATTCCATTTACATATTTACACGCGAACGTGTATTATTTGCAATTTTATTACAGTTTCCCCTCCAGTGCGGTGGAACCTCAATTCGATTAGGCAATTTAATCCTGTATAAGGTATACAATGACAATGCCCGAGTGTTTAAATATCGAATGACAATTGAATTCGAAACTGGCATTTAACACTAACGATGATGAAAATTATGATGGCACGACTATAGATACGAAGAGTATCTATTATGTATTTGTTGTTTAGAATTAGATGATTTCGGGCTCAGATAAGCCGTATCTGTTTTTGTGTTAGTTCGGTGTGGGATCCCTGATCCGATGATGTTGCCTGTTTATGTGGTCGCATCGGTCGGAGGGAGGCGGCAGCGTTTTGATTGATAAAGTCAAATTTGCAGATGCGAACTGCTTTTGTTGATGCGGAATTGATGTGCAATCGGTTTCAATTGATGTCATTTCGTTTTGGGTTTTTGAATGAGTGCCAGGGACGCACAGGCAGTCGGGCGATGGCGAACTCCTGCATACAACTGGCAAGAGTGATTTAGCAGGAAAACGATTGATTTTGTTTGAAATTAAAGGGGCGGGGGGAGGTGGTTTCGAAAACCAAACACTTTGCTCTTAGTTATCCGTAAATTGATATCCTTCTTGTCCACAATAAATACAATGGCACTGCATTCAGGAGTGGATTTTGGAATTAATGTCCAATTCAATAGCTGAAATGCATATTCTGTGAAGTTGGCAGTGTATATAAACATGAAACAAAGGCCAGATATATTTGCTTGAAATTTATTTGGAATTTCATGCAGACGGTGTGTTTGTATGAAGACTGGTTCCTCTTGTAGCCGGATCCCGGATATAATCCAGAAATGCGTTTGCGCTTCAATCAACAACTCTATCGAACTAATTCGATTGTGGGTTCACTATCTTGAATGGTTTTCTTTTTGCTATTTTTTTTGGTACAGAACGTTTTGAATTGATAAAATGAAACGAAATGTACCGCGCAACATAATTGATTTATAGTTCTGCCACAGTGGTCGATATGCAGTCGATACTGCTAGGAACTTCGACGTCAGTCTTCTTTTCTTCCCAGCTGGAAGATGTCCCAACGCTTACCGAAAAATAACTAAAAGCAGCGGTGAACAGAATGCACAATAAAAATGCTCTTAAGGGTGGTGGAGTTTCAGTGGAAGCCTATACCACAAAACAACAAGTTTAGTTAAACAGGCAAATTTAAACAATTAACAACATTTTCTGTACCACCAAAACATAAGTAAACAATCTTCTTAACAATTGTTAACACAAACACTAACAAGTGGGAAATTTTAAGAATTCCTTACATATTTGTATTAACAAGTATTTTTTCACAAAATCTGTAGAAACATTACAAATTTGCTTTAAAAGTAATTGTGGTGAAACAGAATTTGTCGCTTTTTCTAACAAAATTGTCCAAAAATGCATGTAAATTTGTAAGTTGGTGAAATAGGCCACTGGTTTATACCACAAAACGACAAAATTGATTGTAAAATTGTTGCTAAATTCTAACTGATGAATAGAAAATTGTTCGCTCGTTACAAGTTACATTTTTGTATACCCTCCACAGGAAGGTATATTCACTTTGCCATTACGTTTGTAACGCCAAGAAGGATTCACCGGAGACCCTATAAAGTATATATATTCTGAATCAGGATCACATTCTGAATCGATTTAGCCATGTCCGTCTGTCTGTCTGTCTGTCTGTCTGTCTGTCTGTCTGTCTGTCTGTCTGTCCGTCTGTCTGTCTGTCTGTTGAAAGCACGATAGCGTCCAAAGGAATTGACCTAGGTGAATGAAATTTTGTGAGACGACTTCTTTTTACCGTCGCCAGGTTGGTATTGAAAATGGGCTATGTCGGTCAAGTAGTTCTGGTACCTCCCATACAAAACCACTATTAGACCCACGTCTCTCTCTGTCTGTTGAAATCACGATAGCGTCCGAACGAATCGACTTAGGCAACTGAAATTTTATGAGAGGTCTTATATTTATGGCCTTCCAGTTTGTATTAAAAATGGTCCATGTCGGTCAAGTAGTTCTGTTACCTCCCATACAAAGCCAATATTTGACCCATATTTCTCTGTCTGTTGAAAGCACGATAGCGTCCAAACGAATCGACTTAGGTGAATGAAATTTTGTGAGAGGGCTTTTTTTAACCGTCGTCAGGTTGGTATTGAAAATTGTCTATGTCGGTAAAGTAGTTCTGCTTGCTACCTACCATACAAAACTAATATTAGACACATACTTACTAACTCGCATGGCAAACATTTTGCATGACTTTTATGCAGTGGAGGGTATCAAAGCATCGGCCAGGCCGATGATAACACTTTTACTTGTTTTCTATTAAATTTTAGTCATAACTAGCGAACCCCCTGTAGTGCAAAATAAAAAAAATGATTTCAAATATGTACATTTAAAACAGTTTTTATTGTAATGCTGTACAACATTTTTGGTTTTTTTACGGGATAATATTCTTGTCTATCAGGACAATATCCATGTTATGTACCTACAAATTTTAAAAACTTGGGCTTCAATGACTGTCGAAAAATAGCGTTTACAATGTTTTTTTTTTGATGGGAGGTGCCACGCCCCTTTGTTCAATATTGACCAGTCTTCACAGGGACACTCCATGGCCAATACCTAAGATTATCTGTAAGTTTGAGCTCAATCGAATTGGTGATTTTCGAGATATGTATAAGATTTTGAATTTTTTTTGGATGGGCTGTGCCACGCCCCTTTGTCCAATTTTGACCAATCTAAACAGAATAGCCTTCAAAAACAAATATTTCTTCAAAATTTGAGCTCAATCGGTTTTGCGGTTTTGAGATATAACCATGTTTTTTGCATGGGAGGTGCCAACCCCTTTGTCAAATTTTTTTTACATACAAACCTGCTACAAAAGAATGTCTTTCCAGTACATTTTTATATACACCGGTCGGCATCTCATAAGTATTTTGACAAAACTAAAGTTAATTCTACTCATAATTTGAACTTACTTCATGTAAATTTTGGCATCAATGGAAAGGTGAGGAACTCAATGTCGAGCAGCTACTTCTCCGGACGGAGCGGTCCATGCTTCGGTGGTTTGAACACGTTAAACGCATGTCCCCGACCAGAATCCCACGATGTTCTATGGAATCCGTACCATCAGGCAGACGTCCTCTAGATAGACCAAGGATGAGATGGTTAGATCAAGTCCATAATCTCCTATACCCGTATGGGGATTGCCCTTGATGATTTAGAGTCGATGGCGGAGAATCGAGAGCTATGGGAGTCCACTTGAGCAACCTACACCCGCGACCCACTTAATGGACAAGCAGACCATTGAAAATAATGATGATGATGATGGAAAGATCATTTAAATTCCGTTTGAAAATTTAGAATTTATGTGAAAGTCTACTTTTTTGACTATTTTGTTTTGATGCAAAAAGTTTCTTCAAAAAATTCTAATAGTGACTGAAAAAAATTTTTTTTCAAAAATCTCTTCGTTAATATTTTTTACTAGCTTTTGCCCGCGGCTTTGCTCGCGCAGTCCTCAGGATTTGGCACACAGAAATTCCTTCACAGTCTTTTTTTATAAATATAACGCGCAGGAAACCTACCTAAGGAAGTACCTAAGGAGCAGTTAATATCTCTTAAAATTATGTCTAACGCCCTATTGGTGAAAACACTTCAAAAATATAGATATGATCAATTAGTTTGTGAAGCACGGGAATCTCAATGGAACACAACATATTTCTTAGTTAGCCATATATATTCCACACTGCCCAGATCTTCCTACACTGTGCAACATATGCAACCGGAAAGATCGTGAGAATGTGTACCACTCTCTAGCAGTATAACCCCATTCTTACAAAATTCCGGTTGAATATCTTTGGAGTACGTACGATGGAGTTAGATGAATCGATCAGCATATTCAACAGCTATGAAGTTTGGACGCATGACAATGTTTCAAATCGATACGACGAACGGTTCGTGAATTAAGAAAAGGTCCCCCTTAAAAGGGATCATCGCCAATAACTCGGACCTCAAGCTAAATTTCCAAAATCGGACAAATTTATTATCTTTATTTCTTATAGAGAGTACACAAACCGAGCTTGAAGTCAATCGGATGAAAAATAAAAATGTTCCCATACAAACTTTGAGCCCCCCCCCCCTTTTACCCCTTTAAGGGTTGAATTTAAAAAATCGGAGAAAACGGTTTTCTTTGTTTCTCATAGAGAGCACATAAACCGAGTTTGAAGTCAATCGGATGAAAAATAAAAATCTTTCCATACAAACTTTGACCCCCTTTACCCCTTTAGGGGTTGAATTTCAAAAAATCCTTCCTTAGTGCGTGTATACATCATAAAGGAAACCTCTGTGAAAAATTTCAGCTCTCTAGAGCAAATGGTTTAGGCTGGGCGTTGATCATCTGTCAGTCGGAATCTTCATTTTTATATATGGAAAGAAAGATAGATAGGAAGATGATTTTCTTAATGGGATGATCTCAGAAAAATGTTGTATGAAAAGGAGGAAAACGTGGTCATTTTTAGCAATTTTCAAAAAAAAAAAGCAATTAAAATTCGGGAACATAAAGAAACTCTTTTTGGTGCTTCTTCTGAAAAGTTCATTAAGACTATTAAAATTGAATATGTAGTGAAAAAAGTTTTTATTTTCGATTTAGCACGATAATGGTCGAAGTAAATACAGACTGGACATAATATAAGAGACCAGATGTAAGAGATGTTTTTTGGAAAAATTACAGGAAGTTATGGGAAGTTCTGATAATTAAATGAGTCAGTCAAATTGTTTTTGTTTTTTTAGGCTAAAAAAGAAGATTCGAAGAAAAAAGGCTCTGCGGGTTAGAGTGTTGACCTAATTCTTGCGGCGAAATCGTTTTTGGATATTACATTGGCAGGAAGTCTGAACTCTGAAGTGCTTGTTGGGGATGGAGTAAAGGATTCCATGACAAAAACAAAAAAAAACGGAAGAAAGCTTGCTGCCTAGTGCCTATATCATGTTGGTTGTTTTCCTGATTTCGGTTGTTGTATTGCTGTAGTTATACTCCATTTCAAGGTGTTTTGGATCTGTATACTGTTCCAGTTAAGAAAGACTAGAATTTTCGAAACTTACCCTAGCTACCTATAATCTAAACTAAAATTATACTAACCTACAAATATAAAACTAAGCCCTAATCTATAACTAAACTATCTTAAAACTACGCTGCCAAACCAAACTCGCAACTTTTCACTTTTCCCAATGTCCCTCCTAGATAGTGGTTCGCCATGAAACTAAGACATGCCTGATGTCAGTGGTCAGATCCCCGACAAAATTTCCATGGATATCTTGTTGGCCGATCACGATGAAGATAGCCTTTTATATGAATCGTTCCAGTCAGAGTGACTCGATTCTCACAAAGCGACCAAACCTAAATGATTAACCTTATTGCTATAGACCGAAGGTATGCATCCATATTCAGTGTCTAAAACGTCTAGTCTGTGAAATGTGGATCTATTGCCATTTGTGGTTATCTCGAATAATTCAGCGGAAAGGACATAATCTGAAGAACCTCCATCAATGGCATTTAACTGAACCTCTAAGTCAGTCTTAGGCTACCCGAAGAGGTTGATTTCTGACTTTGATCAACCCTCTAAAGTCTAAATTCCCACAGTATGTACATTTTTTTTATAAGAGCAATCAAATAATGTTACCATTTCAGAAAGAAAATTATTATCCCTGCAAAGATGATAAAAGCAGGTATCTTTGTTCCGTGTTCCTATTTCTTTTCATATACGTATGTAGGTAAACAGTTCTTTTAAGAGATACCCAAAAATATAAAAATATCTTGCCGCCTCCTTTCTCAAGGAATTATCAAAAGATACCTTCCATATGTATCTCAACGGATTCTGCAATAAACAAGATATAAATAACTTGTATTTACCTTTACCAATGTGGCTTCGGTAAGATTTTGCTATTGAATTAAGGATATCAATTTCATTATAATTATGTAACATGAACAGTAATAGTATTACCAAAATTGTGTTGACACCAGATCATTTTTAATTTGCATGCATGTCCAAATCAGAGATTTCTATACAATAGGTAGCAAAATTTCCATTTCATATAATTATCTTATCATTGAATTTTTCCTCTACGTATCGTTGAATTCATTTCGATATGCGATCCAATATTTTGTGCTCGTGTGAATAAAATTATGGCGCAAACACATTCGATTCAAAATGAATTAAAAAAAAAATCATGAAATTTAAAGTACATTTTCATTGACAGCAAGCACAGCTTTCATCATTCGGCAGAGGGATGGGATGAACCATGATGAACATAATGTAATCAAAGATACAATTTTGGATATTAAACCTGAACCATGCCAACAACAACTTGAGTCGAAACGGAGGAAATTTTTGATTAAAGACAAATTTTTTGCTTTGATGAGGAGGCGACAGAGACGTTTTTTTTTTTTTTTTTCTTTAATTTATTTTCGTCGGACTGTCGCGATTGAAATGGCTGTGGACAAGAATTGGCTTTTGCTGGTATTAAACCGCTCACTCTATCTACTGAAGTATAGATAAGATAAGAAATAGATTTATTAGGAATCGGAGGATTTTTCATTCGTTACAAATTGGGAGATCTGAGGATAAGTCATTTGCATTTCGGTGATAACTTCGTCATCGTCATCCTTGAGTCCTCTGAGTATCAACGATCACTCGATCAATTTGCAGCCGATTGTGTTGAAGCTGAAAAAAAACGTGAAAAACAAGTTCGTCTTCAGAACGCCTAGCCTGTTCAATGTACATACTTAGTTTGGATTTTATTGGAGATCCATTGAAACAGGTGGGGGAGTTTAAGTATCTCGGGGTCTTATTTACGAGTGATAGAAGAAGGAATGCTTAGTTTTCCTGTATAATTGATCAGGCTTGGTCAATTTCGAGACAGTTTGGTCATTCTGTTATTAGGAGGGCTGAACTTGGTGTCAAAGCTAAGTTATCAGTTTTTAATTCGGTGTTTGTTCAAACTCTAACCTATAGTCATGAGATTTTGGTAATGACCAAAAGAATAAGGTAGCCGATACAAGCTGTCCAAATGAGATTCCTTCGTTTTATTGCTGGAACACCAGAATACGTGAGTTTAACTCAATGTCTAGCAGCTACTCGGTTTAGTCATGTTAAACATCAGGATACCTCGAATATAGTTTTGAGCCTCCAACTAAGTATGCGTTGCGGAGAATTCTCAGTTAAGACGAATGCCTCTCTATGGACGAGTTATTTCAAACTATATTTACGTTTTCGGAGAAATATAATCACCGAGGATAGATGCTTAAAGAGACGAATTGTAAAATAGCAACGGAACCTGACAAAATTCCAATTCCAGCCATAAAAATACTAATAATAATACTTGCGCGCAAAACTACCGTCAAAAACCAATATTTTGTCAAAATAATAATGTGTCTATTAATAGCTGACAGGCAATATGGATTTCGGAGCCGTCACTTTATAATGCTGACCTGGTGAGATATATGTACATATATCCAGCTTATAGACGCGGGCAAAGTAATCGAATAACAGCCGAAGCCTATGGCATCTCAAAGGCTTTTCATTGGGTCTCGCATAAAGATAAAGAGCCCTAGTGTTGTCACTTGGGATTTCAAAAATGTGGTAGATTGGAAGGAAAAAAGAGTGGTAGATTTAAGAAATGGGTGGTAGATTTGAAGTTTTATGCACCATTACAATTAGTCACAGAAAAATCAGCAAATATGTACATATAGTATAGGTAATGTGCGTTCCCAGCAATCACTGGTCGGATAAGTTCTCCTAGAACTCTCTTTAGCTGGTATTAATATAATCAACTCCAAAACAACTCCAGCGCGTCCCTAAAAAAGGCAGTTCTTCTTCTCCCACGAATTACCGACCCATAGCACTTATGTCCGTTCTTTTCTAAAGTAAAGAAACGCTCACAAATCGTCAGTTTATGAAATATCTTGAATCACGGAAACTTCTTAATGCCGGCAGTACGGTTTTCGTGGCAGCAGATCCACTGATAATTTGATGACTTATCTCACAGGAAAGCGGGAACAATCTCTCCACTGCTCTGGTGAAACAAAGATTGTTGCGTTTGATATTTTAAAAGCATTTGACAGAGTTTGACACCAAGCTCTTTTGTCAAAAATATGCGTGCTTATGGGATCGATGCGACTTTTATTCAATGGATTATTAACTACATTTTTGGCGGCTCAATTCAAGTTGTTTTGGACGGTTTCACGTCTGAAACTCACCATATAAATGCTGGTGTTCCCCAAGGCTCTGTTTTGTCTCCAACTCTCCTTCTCATTTTTCGAAATGATCTCTTGTCTGCAACTTCTTATCCAATTTTTTTCTTCGCTGATGACAGCAGACTTACCTTCTCATATTTATTCCAGGACTCACGTACTTGCTCCTCGGCAATAAAAGTGGAACGGCAACATATGTTAAGCTCATTAAATTCTGACAAATCTTTGATAGCATTGTAAAAAAGGTTTAGCCAATAGGGTGGAGTGCTTCCTAAACGCAATGCTGTTTGCTATCCCTAAAGCAAAAACCAAACCTTCAGCCATTATCAATGAATGGCCCTTATATTTTCGAACCCGAAAGACTTTCCATTTTCGGTATGTGTGTCCATGAAACACGTCGACAAAACGACCATATACACGAAGTCTTCAAGAACGCTGCGAAATGTCTAGGTTGCCTCAAACGGTGCAAGAAATATTTTACCCCTTTTGATCTAGCTACAATATAATAAGGCGTTCATTCGCCCCAAACTTGAGTACGCTTTTCATTATCTGGTCGGGTGTGCCGAAAACTACATTGCACGATACTGGAAAGGATACAAAACCACGCGTGAAAACTAATTGGAGACACGAACATAGAGCGTCAATGTCCAGGGCGTCAAATGTCAATCTATCGCTCGAAATTCTGAATCGAACTCACTAAGGAACAAAATCTTCTTAGCGAACGAAATGGAACCAGCCTGTTTTGCTGGGATATAAAACTGTAGACTGAAGATGTTAATGACGACACGAATGATAAAAATATCCATCAAAAGTGCGCCTCGCTTTCATTTTCTTATCGATATGAAAGCATATAGAGAACTATAAAATATTTAACACTGGAATAACAAAATGTGGTAGAATTTTTGGGTGCAGTGGTAGTTGTGGTAGATTGAAACAATATTAAGAAATTGTGGTAGATCTACCACATTGTGGTAGAAGTGACAACACAGAGCCCTACTAAGCAAATTAGGCTCTCACGGATTATCACGACAAGCCTGTGCTGGGATTTGACGCAAAGGTATTTGCTCGGCAGATCAAAGTAAGTTTATGGTGCGTATAATTGGTGCGTATATCCTTGCTATAAACGCAGCATGTATTGTATACTTCCCGAAACTCTATACCTTCCCCGTATCAATGGGTCTAACAAAACTATTGCTGATGACAAGACTATCATTATCTTCCTTCTCAAACAAGGCAGTTGTGAGGTCAACTAGATGATACAGATAAAATTAGTCCTCTTAATGAAGATCTGGACACCATCTTAAAGTGAGGAAAAGAATACTTGGTTATATAGAAGATAAGGCTCATCACTTTTACAAAAGAAAAATCACATCAATCCCAGGGAATCTATATGCACCCTCAGGGTTACAGTCAGTTGGGTAATAACATGGCAATACCACTTAATGAATATCACAAGATCACAAGGATTAGTTAGCTATTTTAAGCAAAGAGATCTTCTAGCCTGAGATAACTGCCTGTTCCCTATGGAGCACTGGTAAGTCCAGGCTTCGAATATTATTATTACCATAATATATAGAGCTCGATATGGGCGTAGTGGCTCAGGGGTTAGTTAGCTGAGACTACTGTGCGGGGGTATAAGGTTCGATTCGCGGAGAAACACAAATTATATTTGAAGGTTTTTCCACTGCGCCACCTCTTGCGAACGTTGACAAACGTCCAAAGCTATAAATGTTCTGCAAAAGCCGTTTGTAAGTCGGGAGAGCCTTTATGAGGCTCTGTCACTGCGGCCTCTGTAAAGGGGCCTATATTGTCATTGTGCCTTCCCTGGTGAGGGAAGCCATCTTTTCACTCTAGATTTAGTCAGGTAGACAAGGATCTGCTCTGAGGGTGTGTCAGCAATTTTTGCTGGAGTAGCGATTTCTTCGTCGAGGATAGTCTTTCTGAGATAAAAGTAGTCTTCATGCGTAAGGTCCGTTGAAATGCCAATTGGGTGAATAGGCCATCATAATTAGCCCATGGCCACTAGTTAAACCTGTTAGGATTCTCAGGTTATTTTTCGTCAGATTAAGGAGAAAATGTGATTTTCTGGAGAAGAATTTTGAGGAATTGTTTGATGCAGTTCTGCCCAGGTGTTTTAAGGCAGACTTCATTGGATTTAATTTGGGCTGTGCTCTTAATATGGTTTTTAACAATTTTTTTACTGACACCACAGAATGGTTCAGGTGCGATAAGTGGCATTTTTGCTCCGACTTTAGCCAGTGAGTCAGATGTTTCGTTGCCATCAAAGCCCCTAGGTTATTTTTAGCGAGTTCGTAGATGACCATATATGTATCCAGGACCAGCTTTGATTTTTTGATGACAGATGAGTCAAGGGCTTTGAAAGCTGCTTGACTGTCTGAAAATATTAATATAGTTTTTCCTCGTGTATCAGAACTTACATTTATTCTAGCGCAGTGGTAAATGGCAAGGACAATATGAACAAGTTTTTTCCAAGGCTGACTGAATGCAAATTATGTCAGATCCAGTGTCTGACTCCATCTTAGAACCGCCTGGGTACCAGACGATGATGATAGAGAAGTTTTTATGGAAGCCATTTTCTGGTAGCATGCCGCCTAGGAACATACTGTGTGGGCTTTCGGGCTCCATATCGGCAAGCAAGAACAGATGCTGAATACTCAGTTTTGCGTCCATTAAAATGTGTATTTGAATTGGTAATAGACCTAAAATGACATTTAGTGGAGTGGTCAGGGTGAAGGGTAGACAGTCTGTAATACAGTTTCCAGACTAAGACCCCAATTATTATCGCAGACTCGACTATAGATCCAATGAGATTTGGAGGCCCTGTTCTATTGTGTGGGTTCCATTATATAATTTACTACTGTATCAAAGGTATTTGGCTTCCCGTGAGAATTCAATGACTTCGCCATAGTGGGTCGAATATCGAGATCTAGTTTAGTCCGTTTCCGTTTGATAAAAGGAACGATAGTCGTCTTTTTTTGGATTTACAAAAAGTCCTTCTTTGTTACACCATCTCTGAACTACCGATAGTGCATTTTGTAGTATTTCTGAAATCTTGCTTCGAATTTACCATTGACAACGATTGCTACGTATCGTCGGATTATCTAATGGCATCGATTCATTGATTTTACAGGGATTGGAGTAGGTCGTCAAAAACTAGGGACCACAAGAGTGACGACAGGAAGACCACCTGAGGTCACCCTCTACTTTTTAACTCCGAGAGTTTCGCATCTTCAATACGGGTTTGGATTACTATTTCATTGAGCGTTGCCATTCTCCACCTTCCTATGATTGGGGACAGATTCATGTTGTTGAATTTACCTGTTGGTAAACTCAAAGGATGTATATGTATAGTTGAAAGCAACAAGGCAGATTTCCGTTGGTTTGACAAAGTATTCAATTTTAATTACTAAGTCATCAAGTGCAGACTCGTTGGATTTACCTGTTTGATAAGCCTGTTGAGATTTGCTAAGCGAAAAAATTGGCAGTGCTTTGCCTCTTATGTGTCTGACTAAGTGGCATGCGATATCGTCACTGTTCATAAACAAAGTATTCCGCTTTATTCTCTATTCACTATTTTTGAAAACTTTCGGACTGACTCTTATTTACATTAAAATCAAAAGATTTCTCATTGATTTATAACAGTAAATCCAAGTTCAATCAAATGTCAACTTCACGTTCTTATTCCAGATCAAGTATGCACTTCATCAGCTCGAGATTTTCGGACTATGTCCGGCTAAGTGATCCTAATGAAACGAAACACCCTTTTCCGGAATTGGAATCAATTAGCCAATCATCCAAAGTACATCTATGTGAGAAAACGTAATATTGTAAGAAGCATTAATTTGAAGCAATATAATATTTCTCTTGCCAATATGCGCTACGCACGTAGATATGCATGTGTATAATATATTTTCCCAAGAGCCAGCCAAGTGCACCTTTAATTAATTCAATTATGATTCCCCTCGAGTTGTTAAGTTGTTGCTGCTAACTGACATTAAGACTAACTTGATTATGTATCTCAAAGTGTTTATAAATGAGGCATTCATGACAAGTGTATCTCATAGATATCATTATAGAATATCGTTAAATCGTTAGCTATTAGAATGCCGTAATTAGTTTGTTATAGTGACAAAGGCATCATTTAATTAATTTCAATTAAGTGGTGAGGTAAGTCGAATGTTTGTTGTATACATGCTTTAAATTCATAAGGAATTCCAAATCAAATCCTTCAAGTTTTATACTGTGTTTAACTAATTACCCAATGTTTGGAATTTTAAAGGGGGCTTTTTCGCATATTGTAAAATACTGACAACTCACGAAACGTAAGGCGAAGTGATATGAAACTTTGGCCATTGGTATACAGTGGCCGGCATAAGTATTTTGACAAAACTAAAGTTAATTCTGCTCATAATTTGAACTTACTTCATGTAAATTTTGGCATCAATGGAAAGGTCATTTAAATTCCGTGTGATTCCAATGATACAAAACTTTCCTTAACCTTTTAAGTAGGTACCCATTGAAAATTTTTGTGAAGGTCTGCTTTTTTGACTTTTTTCCTCGGTCTAAAAAAAATGTTTTGATGCAAAAAGTTTCTTCAAACAATTCTAATAGTGACTGCAAAAAAGATGAAGATTATTAATATACCCCATCCCCATCCTGCATCGGACATCCATATACATACCTTCATACAACTGACCGTGGCACTCACTGCGAAAGCAAATCAACTCTTTTCGAATGAGAGGTATACGTACCTATGCTAGTGTGGTTTTGTTTTTGTTTGTCGTGTCGCACGATCGCAAAAGTATAAACATCCAATTGTAGCAAGGTATATGTGTAGGCATGTATATAAACGGCATAGCCTATAGCAATCTCATAGTCCTAAGGAACATTTTAAAAAAAGTTGCATCGAAATCTGTCCAGTAGATTTCGAGTTTTTAACGGCCAAAGAATATTTCTACAGTTTTATTAGTATACTAGCGTAGCCCGTGCACACTTCGTAGTGCAAAATAGTTAAATAGAAGAACTGTTTTTATTGTAATGCTCTATAGTTCTTACACAACATTTTTTTTTTTTTTTTTCAGAAATTGTATTGCCTAGACAATATTATTGACTTTCATTATTTATATCGATGTTATAAATTTTAAAAACTTTGGCTTCCAATTCCAAGACTATCGAAAAGCTGTACCCGCCCGGCTTTGCCCGTGCACAGGAATTCTATTGCTTAGGTCTTAGGTAATAATGTTCTTTCGTAAAATGCGAGAAATGATAATAAATCGACTTGGTGGAATTTTTGTTCTGCCTAAACTTGAAACACAGCAATACGAACAAAACAAAAAAAAAGAATAATGAAAATCGGACCAGCAGCGGTTATGGAGATATAACGTCATCGAGTTTCACTCCATAGAAGATGTTTTTTGTATAGGAGGTATAAGATTTTGAATATTTTTTTGTATGTGAAGTGCCGCTCCCCTAGGGCCAATAATTAAGATTATCTGTAAGTTCGAGCTCAATCAATTTGGTGGTTTTCGAGATATGTATAAGATTTTGAATGTTTTTTTTTGTATGGACGGTGCCACGCCCTTTGTCCAGTTTTGACCGAACTTCACAGGACCACTCCAGGGCCAATAACTAAGATCATCTGTAAGTTTGAGCTTAATCGATTTGGTGGTTTTCGAGATATACGATTGTGAAAGTTTTTTGTATGGGCGGTGCCACGCCCCTTTCCCAAATTTTGACCAAACTTCACAGGACCACTCCAGGGACAATAACTAAGAACTTCCGTAAGTTTGAGCTCAATCGATTTGGTGGTTTTCTAGATATACGATTCATGTATGGACCAATACCAAAGATGTGCGAAAGTTTGGTTAAGAACGGTAAATGCGTTAAAGCGTGAATCGGCGACAAACATTTTAAGGCTCAATTTTTATATATATAGATGTATAGATATATTACTTACCCTAAACTGAGGCAGTACATATCTAAGCGCATTTCTGAGCTTCGCATAAAATGAGTTTTGTTTAGAACAAATGGCTATTGCGATTTGATACCTTCGCATAAGGAGTATAACTTTTTGTGCCCCCATTTTAATGCCACAAGGCATCATGAAAGTGAAGCAGCTCAACATCGACTCATACTAAAATGAGATAAATCTGTGACAGTATCTAATAGGATTAAGTCAGTGGAGGCAATGAAACCACACAACGAGCAACTAATCACAATTTGATTGACATAATGGGTTAAACACTTTCTGCTACAACCACAACCAGACGTGGTCATTCATCTATCACCGGAACAACCTGTTTACTCACATATAATGACTCATATTATGATAAACATAATTTTTATATAAAATCCCCTTAATCTAGGAATTAAGTTGGTTTTTCCTTCTTCCCAGCAGATTAACGGCAACTAGTGGTTTATGGTCAATTTTTAGCCATACAATAAATATCCACGTTTAGTCCCCTTAAATTTATGGCAGCAATTTCATTCACTTTGGCAACACGTCTGCTCTCCCCACCTCTCCGATTATCCTACCTACCGGAAAGTTGGAGTCATTATTGCCGGCATCCTGGACCTAGTCCTACCATGTGCTCAACCAAAAACTGAATGTTCGATCCGTAAACAACACAACATTCAACAAGTTGCATTCAAACAAACAAGTCTCTCTTTATCCGGTTGTTTTGCTGGGGTATTTTCAGGGGAGGAACAACTCCGAATGATTGCACTCAATTCGCACCCCATGCAAGGATGTTTGAATCGAACTTCCTGAATAAAGAGAATTGTCATCCGCGCCGAATCGGATATATTCTCAATTTATGTTGCGAATGAACCTCCTCCGCTAGGCCAGACTACTTGAGAAAGACCAGGCAAAACCTAGACCCAGTTTGCTGCGAAGCCGAAGCACATTGGCACAAGTCGACATTAACCCGGCAAAAATGTTGTCTTTCTCTTAATTTTTAATTTTATTTCTTTTCGTAATTTTTTGTCAAAGGTTGCGAACCACCCGCCTGTGTGCGTAGATACATTTTTTATCGCACTTTGATAGATTCGTTCTGTTCGCATTGAATAAATTATAACTTTCGCATGTCGAGGAATGGCACGCATTTCAATGTGGCTCTGTGTGGATTCATGGTCAAAGTATATGGTCTAGCGGCGGAAATCATTATGTATGTTAAGCATACCAGGAAAACATCCCGACCCGGCCTAGCATTAATCTGCTTATGCAAATAAAAATCAATACAATATTCAGTATATATCTGATATTGAAATAGAATTGCACGGAATGGGTATCTAGGTATTTCGGGGAAAGGAGTATCAATGAATATTCGTATCCTTCGATGGATAAGGGGGGTGGAAGCAAAAAAAATTATACGAAAGAAAATGCAAACAGCAATTTCATTAATTCAAGGCTGCGATAAACACAGGTTTTCGAAATTAAATGCACGTAGAAACATAGACAAAGCTGTGGGTGCTGTAGAGATGGGGGGTGCGAACGATAAAAGGGGCTGGAAGACCTAGTTTTTCGAGTGACCCATTAGAAGAAGGCTGCTGCTGCTGGGTGGTATACAGCCGATTGTTTTGGGTATCTATGAGGTGATTTTATTGAAAATTAGTTTCATTCAGAGAACCGTATAGAGGAGCATGTTTTTCAGTACAGTTTATATAGGTATAGTGGGTATAGTTGATTGGAAGCACTTGGGTAAATGCAATTTTAAATCTATTTGAGGTGGTATTGTTTGGTATTTGATTGTATTTGGGTGTATCCTTAACGAAAATAGAATTTTCTCTATATCATTGGACAATAGAGAACGGTAGCTATTTTCTATTGTGCAAAATGAATGTTACGAATTTGGTCTGAAGATATATTCGAGTAGATAAGAAAGGAAACATTTTAGACTATGCAACTCCGGAATAGGGAAACAATAGGTTTTTGATCCACTACACATATGGAATATGAATATTTCTGTTTGTGGTAGATTGATTATTGTGTAGCTTGGAATTAATTAATTCATGTAGACTGTGATATATAGAGATCCTTGTTATGAAGTTTAGATGAAGTGACACACTTTTCAATTACTTTTCGTATGGTACTCTACTCCGTCACTGATTGACTCAACTGGCCATCTTTGGTAGAATTAATTTCTATTATTCGTCATGGGACATAGAAGTCACACTGTTGGATCAAAATAAGAGGCAACCTAGGCTAGTGGTAGATATGGGTGCTAATGCGTCATTTACGTCTAGTTGGAGTTGCTGGATTTTCTTCTGAGAATTTGACCGTAAATATTAAAGCGTAAATCATCTGGTACAGTCCCTTGTGGTTTAGCGTTCCAGTTACATTGTTTGACAGGGTCCAGGACAGGGTTGCTCTGCTTGGCATTGTCCGACGCATTAATTAGATATTTTAAGTGTAGTTATAAGAAAATACTGAAAATACTTTAATTCTTCAGAATTATATAGTATTTCGGCCCAAAGGTTGGTGTTTCTTTGAAGGCGCAACCCTTATGGATTCCCCACTAAACCCAGAACAATAGACGGATCAACGAAATCGCGCAACAAGACTACGAGTATTACATACAATGAATACGAGTAGCTATTTCTGTCCCATAAATAAAAAAAATGTAGGTAATCTTTTGCATCTTCTTCCCGTCGACATCTACGGGAAATTAGTTGCGTCTACAGCGGCTCTAAGACTCAGAGAGTCTCAAAAATGGACTAACTCTCCGGTTGGTCATATGGGCATCCTACCCAATACAATTCCGAGCAAAACTGACTATATAATTCCTTTTGAAGATTTTAATATAAAGTACAGCACAAAAATCCCAAATCGATCCGAATGGGAGAACGGCAATATAAGCAGCAACTCCGCAATCGAAATCTATACAGACGGATCCAAAATGACGGAAGGCACGGGTGTGGGAGTCTTCTCCCGATCACCTGCTCTCAACCTCGCCTTACGCCTCCCCGACCACTGTAGCGTCTTTCAAGCGGAAATTATGGCCATTCGCGAAGCAGCACGCCGACTTGCCTTATATGAGATAGACGGGAAAGCTATCACTTTTTATATAGACAGTCAGGCAGCCATAAAAGCCTTGAATACACCAACAACCAGATCAAAGTTGGTAAAACAATGCCGGGAATCTCTTAACGAGATTGCGGATAGATGTTCAGTCACCCTGTGCTGGGTTCCAGGTCACAGTGACATTCCTGGCAACTGCAAGGCGGATGAATTAGCCAGACAAGGCAGCGGCCTCCATATAACTGATAACAGCGAAGAACCGCACGCTCCACTGCAATCAGTAAAAACCCTGCTCCTCGAGGAAGCATTAAAAATCACCAACAATAGATGGAACAGTATTAACACCTGTATAACATCCAGACAAATCTGGCCAAAATTAGATGTCAGAAGAACTAAACAACTCCTCTGTATCAATAGAAGCAAAATTAGCTCCGTCGTAGGAATAATAACAGGACACTGTCTGATAGGTAGACACGCTCGTAGAATGGGAGCACCCTACAACGATTTCTGCAGAAGCTGCATGGACGAGGAGGAAGAGGAGACCACCATTCACCTCCTCTGCTCCTGCCCAGCTCTAGCCACCTTACGCATGGCTACCTTAGGGGCTTACTTCTTTGAGGACCTGAGCGATTTGTCCCGTACCGATATTTGCGGCATCAGCAAGTTTGTTACAAAGTCGAATTGGCTTCATTGATTAGCAACACACATCTCACCCATTTTCGTGTGTTTCTGAAAACTAGACCGCCAATGGGAAGTGCTGACCATGTCAGTAAATTTCCACCTTCACACGTCGAATCTTCAGACTCCGTCAGAGGAGACAGGCGGGGGGTTAGACTGTTTTCGGTCACCCTTCGTCGCTCTCCCCTACCGCAGTCTCTCTTATCTGATTTGTATCAGCCACCCTCCTTATTAACGGACTGTCAGAGGCTACTAGCGGGGGGTTAGACTGTTTCGGTCACCCTCTGTCTGTTTCTGAAGACTAACCGCCAAAGGGAAGAGCTGACCACGCCAGTCAAAATTTTACCTTCACACATAGAACTTTCAGACTCCGGCATAGGGGATAGGCAGAGGGTTAGACTGCTTCGGTCACCTTTTGTTGATTCCTCTTTCCGCAGTCTTTCGTATCTGATCTGCACCAGCCACCCTCCTTAGTAACGGACTGTCAGAGGCTACTAACGGGGGGTTAGACTGTTTCGGTCACCCTCTGTCTGTTTTCTGAAGACTGACCGCCAAAGGGAAGAGCTGGCCACGCCAGTCAAATTTTATTTTACCTTCACACGATGAATTTTCAGACTCCGTCAGGGGGGATAGGCAGAGGGTTAGACTGTTTCGGTCACCTTTGGTCGATTCCTCCTGCCGCAGTCTTTCTTATCTGATCTGCACCAGCCACCCTCCTTAGGAATGGACTGTCAGAGGCTACTAGCGGGGGGTTAGACTGTTTCGGTCACCCTCTGCCTGTTTCTGAAGACTAACCGCCAAAGGGAAGAGCTGACCACGCCAGTCAATTTTACCTTCACACATAGAAATTTCAGATTCCGGCATAGGGGATAGGCAGAGGGTTAGACTGTTTCGGTCACCTTTTGTCGATTCCTCTTGCCGCAGTCTTTCTTATCTTATCTGCACCAGTCACCCTCCTTAGTAACGAACTGTCAGAGGATACTAGCAGGGGGTTAGACTGTTTCGGTCACCCTCTGTCTGTTTCTGAAGACCAACCGCCAAATGGAGGAGCTGATCACACCAACCAACCAGGTAGGAAATCCAAATTCGCAAGTAGCAAAAGAATTCCCAGGGTAACGCCCGTTCTGGCCGCCTCCCCCCCCCCCCCCTTCTGTGGTATCACAATGGACCTAAACTATGGTCTAAGTGTGTCCCCTTTGGGACAGCCACCTTACCTAACCTAACCTAACCTAGGTAATCTTTTTCAGAAAGAAGAAAATATTATAAGTTGTAACGCAGCGTTACATTGAGTTTTGATACCTATTTCATGGGAAAAATGTCATGCGTGATATTTCTATGACTGGAATTAGAATAGAATATAGAATTGTTTTATTTTTCACATAGAATTCAAAAGAGCGTTTTGTTAAAATATCGAATAGGTCAATGTAACCGCAAATGTATTAGGAGTCCTTAATTTTGGTTCACTATAAACAAAAGTCCGATGGTACCCTCGCGAAATTAAAAGCAGAAGTCGTTTTGCTCACCCATTTTAATAATTAACGACTCAATAACGATCCATAAAGCGATTTTAGGGACACCATATAAAAACACCCAATAAAAGTTCCAGAAAATGAAAAAGAATATCCTTCCAAAATTTCCCAGAAAAGGTTAAACGTTCAAAAACAGCTTAAAAAATCATAGCAAAACGTAGAAAAAAATGCTTTAAGACGAAAAAAAATATAAGTAAGTAAGTAAGTACCTATACATAATTCATTTTTTTTTTTTTGCATTGTTTATAATTTTTATAAATATTGAAGCTATCGCATTGCCGTCAGCTCGGTTAGCACAAATAAATAAATAATATTATCTATTGATATGAATGAAATTTAGACAAATTCAGTTAAGTAACATCCTATATTACGATATTTATGGTTTTAAAAAAAGAATAGAATGTGCCAGTCGAATTCGTTTAGCACTGTTTCTTGTAATCGTCTGAAAAATATAAAAATCGTCTGAAAACATTTATTTTAAAGAATTAAAGACCAAGACGCTGATTCTCAAAATTCGTCTGTTTTGTTTTTTTTTTTGTTTTACGGACTTATTCTTTCCTTCTACTCCATTGTTGGTAGAAGGAACACCTTTTTCAGACGATTATCTACTATTTGTTTTCAGACGTTTTAAAAGTTGTTTCAGTGATTTTCTGCTGATTTCTATTTATTCTCAGACGATTTCTATTAAATTTAAACGTTTTTTTCGATTTTTGCCGACGTTTCCATTTTTTTTTTCTGACAAATATTATTTACTAGCTTTTGCCCGCGGCTTCGCTCGCGCAGTCCTCAGGATTTGGTACACAGATATAGCTTCACAGTCACTTAGTTCCCTCTTTTATATTTATATATCGCGCAGAAAACCTACCTAAGAAAGTACCTAAGGAGAAGTTAGTATCTCTGAAAAATGTGTTTAATGCCCTATTGAAGAAAACAGTTCAAGATCAATATTTTTGTTATGAAGCGCTGGCATCTCAACACAGATCATACTATAGCAGATTGAGTCAGAATCTATGGGACAAAACATAATTCTTTGCTGGCAAATACAGCAAAGCACCATCTTTAGAATAGGGGGAGCTTTTACCCCTTCATTATATTTCACACCTCCCAGATCTTATTACACTCTTGCAACCAGAAAGATGCACCACTTTCTAGCAGTATGACCCCATTCATACAGAATTCCGCTTGAATATCTTTGGAGTACGTACGCTGGAGTTAGATAAAGCGATAAGCATATTTAACGGCGAAAGATTTTGGGACGCATTACAAAGTTTAAAATTGATACTACGAACGGTTCGTGACCTAAGAAAAGGGCCTCCTTAAAAGAGGTAATCGCCAATAACTTGGGCCCCGAGCAACGTTTTCAAAATCGGAAAAATGAATTATCTCTTGTGTACACAAACCAAGTTTGAAGTCGATCGGATGAAAATTAAACTTTGACCCCCCTCTTACCCCTTTAAGAGTAGAATTTCCAAAATCGAAGAAAACATTTTCTTTATTTCTCATAGAGAATATACAAACCGAGTTTGAAGTCAATCGGATGAAAAATTAAAATTTCCCATACAAACTTTGACCCCCCTTTTTACCCCTTTAAGAGTCGAATTTCCAAAATCGGAGAAATTAGTTTTCTTTATTTCTCATTGAGAGTACACAAATCGAGTTTGAAGTCAATCTGATAAAAAATAAAAATTTTCCATACAAATATTGACCCCCTCTTTTACCCCTTTAGGGGTTGAATTTCCAAAATCAGAGAAATTAGTTTTCTTTATTTCTCATTGAGAGTACACAAATCGAGTTTGAAGTCAATCTGATAAAAAATAAAAATTTTCCATACAAATATTGACCCCCTCTTTTACCCCTTTAGGGGTTGAATTTCCAAAATCGGAGAAATTGGTTTTCTTTTCATAGAGAGTAAACAAACCGAGTTTTAAGTCAATCGGATGAAAAATAAAAATTTTCCCATACAAACTTTGACCCCCCTTTTACCCCTTTAGGAGTCGAATTTCAAAAAATCCTTCCTTAGTGGTTGTATACCACTAAAGAAAACCTCTGTGCAAAATTTCAGCTTTCTAGAGCAAATGGCGTTGATCATCTGTCAGTCGGAATATTCATTTTTATATTATAGAAGATTTGTAGACGAAAAAATTGTAACAAGGTGCAAAACTGGATAAAACTGCCGTTGTATGGTGTGTGATTCGTTTAGGCTAAGGACTTTAGATCTTGTTTTGAATATTAAAGATATTTCTCTGTAATTTAGTGCATCATTGAAGTAGTTTTTTTTTTCATAAGATTTGGTTTCAGTTGAGAATAAAGTAGTCTGCTTTGTTCGGAGCCCAGCGTTACCGATGGGCGAATTTAGTCGCCATTTGGCGACTTTTTTTTATCTCTGGGCCCCCGGTGACGACTTTTCAAAAATTCTCTGTTTTGTCACTTTTTCCAACATTGGCGACTTTCGGGCGACTATTTCCATAAAAGACATCCTATATCCTCTTTATCCATAATTAACACTTTCCTATATCATTCCACTGTCAAGTAGTTAATTATGGTTTCTTTTACCTCTGCTTCCTCATTATTGCATCTTTGAATATGCCTAGACCCGCCGCAGCGATGCCAAACCTAGCCCAATTGTGAAATTCTAGCACTGTTTCATTCGATCTAGCACTGTAAATTTCCGTTTTAGCACTGTATTTAATTTATATTTTCAAGCAATACGCGTTTAATTATTTCTATAAAACTGTTTTTCTGCGAAAATTTTGTTAATTATTTAAAACTAAAATGTTGCTTCAGTATTTTGTACGTCAAAAACGTCAAAACAGTGTAGATATATACTAAAGTCGTTTGGTCTGGCCCTGAACTAGCCCTAAAATCACAATTCTGGTTCTAAATCACATTTTTGAGTTGGCATCCTAGAGCAAACCATCAGTGAATAAAAATTGCTGAAGGGAGTTTCAAGTGACGAGCGCTTTTTAAAACATTTTGAGAAATTAAATGTTAAAGAATTTTGCTTTAAGATTTATAAATTTATATTGATTTGTAGTAATGGCTGAATAAAAATAAAATTGAAAACTAAGGTCTGCCTAGCCTAGTGATTGCCTATTGAAAGTATTGGAAATATGTAAATATTGTATTACTTTAGGTAGATATGTGTTATACTTACTTTTTTTGTTGCTTTATTTATTTTTTTTATGGTGTTACTATTTTGCTACTAATTGTTTGCTATGAATGAATACATAAGAGTTCTGTTCCTTTACTTTTAAATTTTACGAATTTTTACTATTATTTTTAACGGCGTTCATTAACTCGAAAAATTCGTAAAAGGGAGCGGCTTCGAGAGAGCAAGTTATTACCCCTCCACTGAGATTCATAGAAACTTTTTATTCAACGAGTGGTAGTAAGAATTGAAAAGCTGTCAGCCACTTGACAAATTGACAGAAATTTATCGACCTATTTGGCATATGCGAGAAATTACAATTCGCATTTCTTGTTTTGACTTCATCAAAAAGATGTTTGATAAATTCCGAATTACTTATCGCCAGTAGATAATCAGCTATAACATTGCTAACAAATTAGTAAATTATTCGCCTTTATCAGACATTTTAAAGAACTTTTTACCGCTGCAATTTATGAATTGACAAACCTACTACATAAGCGTTTCCTAATTTTTCGTAAGTTTCTCCTTCTGAGAAAGGCTTTATCCCCACTGCCATTTTGACAGTGTTTTCCATTCATACTACAAAAGTAAAGAAAAAACCTAATAAACATGTTTTGTTGAATACTACATCAAGTATTAAATTTTATTTGTATTAGGACCCTTTTAAAACTCTTGGCGACTTTTTTTTTGGCGACTTTATCATTTTGGCCATCGGCATCGGGCTTCTTCTACAAGTGCTTCACGTTCAAAATTTTCATGATTTTGTATTACCTACTTTGTAAAGTTGATCTTTCACGTGTCTCGGATTTAATGGATTCAGCGATACAATTTCTCCACACGCATTTCCCAAAACTTTCCATTTCGATACCCATCAGTCCTCGTTTCGTAGTTCATAGAGTGCCATTCGTTTTGTCAGTCGGCCATCGTGATGGAATAAAACCTTGACAATGTAATCAGTTTGTAATTTTATTGTGCTAGTAAACATTTTTGGTAGACCCGTTTCCATATATAAGGCATAGTTCGGAGTTCAAAGCGAACTCTTAACAACAGCATCAAATATCTTGTATTTCGCTGATAGTACTATTCGCTGGTTTGAAAATATGTTTCTCCAAGACATATTTAACAGACATTGTGAAATTTTAGCTTTAATGTTAACACGATTGTTAAAATATATGGTTTTACTAACATTTACTTACAGGTACTTGTACTCGTTAGCTATCTGTAAAGGGTTTCCATTGAAGTGCCAGTTATATGCAGTTTGGTTCTTGAGAACACCATTATTATTGATTTATCTTCATGAATGACAAGTCCCCATTTACCACAATATTCGGCTAGGCGATTAATCATCAGCTGAAGATTGTCTGGAGACTCAGAAAGTAACAACAGGTCATCAGCATATAGAAGAACATTTATGGTCAAGTCAGCAATCCGGAGACCTCCAGGTAGGTGAGCTTCTGCATCATAAATAAAAAGCGCAAATAAAAGAGCACTTAGAAGGCATCCTTGTACGGCACCGAAGTACATTCCAAAGCATTCAGAGTACGTTGACCCCCATCCCAGACAGCTGCTTTTACATTCGCTCTGAATGTACACCAACGCTCCGGTCCAAAGAGTCTTATGTGGCCCGCACGAGTGTAATGTTATACCTTAACCATAACTTGGAGTGCGCAACTGGAGGCGGTAAGCCAAAAGATCGGTCTAACTGGAGAGGCGTGTTGGTTGTGTCCCACTACTGAAAATAAACTTCATCGATTGAAGAAAAGTTAAGCCCTTTCATTACAGCATTTATTAACCGCAAACTTTAAATCGTTATAGGTAATCTCAGTCTTTTCAATGAAAGTTTGGCCCTAATTAGCATTTATGTTTTACAAAACAGATTCCTGTCTTTTTTTCATTGCCCCTCCCAAAATATATGCTCTAATAAAGAGGCGCAGCGTTCTTTATCACAAGCAACTGTGATAAGCTCAAAGATAAATGTTATGGCGGTTAATAGAAATAAATACCAAATCGCACAAAGTCCAATTAGACACTCAGTTGAGCGCATAATTCAGCCATTCCTCATGCATCAGAACTGTAAGCACCCAGTACCTCCTTAACAAAGTCAAACATCGCGCCACCCCATCGACATGGAAAACGGTAGGTATACCATATACGGTATAGGTACAGATATGTGTGTATGATTACTGTAGTATTGTTGAAATACAATGCTTTTCGGTCACAATGGGAATGTTTTTATTTTCTGTTACCCAGAAATCTTTTATTTTTCCCGCTGTGGCATGAATTCCGCTCATTCAACCGAAGCCCTCCTGAGTGATATGCCTCCGGACACACTATTGTTATGTGAATTGTATCCTACAAATGTTCCATCTACGTTCCTTTACCTTCGAGGGACCATCAACAAAAAAAATATATATGTAATTGTTAGAATGTTCAATTCAATATTGAAAAGGAAACCGCCACGAGATAGATGGCTGTTGTTGTTTTTTTTTCAAACCCAACTTTTTTAGCATGGGTATCGATATTCAAATCCAACTGCACTCGTACTCAGACTGCATGGCCCAGGCCAGGTGTATCAGTGGGTATGCTCCATTAGGTTTGCATCGGCAAAAGGGTATTTTCCGACTATCATAGCAGTAACAATGAAAAAAAAAAAAAAAAACTCGAAAATGTATGCATAGAAATGGTTTTGGGGAAAACGAAAGCAGTTCAATACGCTCATAGAGTGGAGGATGTGCATGCAATTTGGTAAAGGCTTTCGTAAGTTAGTGACAGGGATTGTCAACCCGAGAACCGATTCCAGATAAATGGTCCCTTTGCGATGCGGATGTGAATTGTGAATGTCCTGCAGCACAGTGGATTTTTTTTTTCATGTTATGATTTAAATTTACTGTCAATAGAACATAATTTAGAATTTTTTGGTAGGTCGTTAACTTTGACGTCAAAGAGTTGGGAAAAATGTTGTGGTAGGTATGCGTATGTCCATGAATCAGTTGTGACTGTTTGTGAGGATTTTCGAGTAGGGCTCGTGGTGCGGTACCCCCTTATAACAAACGCACTAGAAACTATACATAATTTCTATAAAAACAGATAAAAGTGTTATCATCGGCCTGGGCGATGCTTTGATTCCCTCCAAGTCATGCGAAATTTTAGTGATATGATGTTGGTACGTACATAACACACTAATAGGTCTTAATCATTCAAAATATAAATACTTTTTGGGGTCTCCGGTGACTCCTACTTGGCGTTACAAAAATGTAATGGTAAAGTGAACTTTCTGTGGAGGGTATAAAATGGAGGTACCTATCTTTCAAAAATGTCCACCGACCATCAAAAAAACAAAATAATGAAAATGATTTTTTAGTGCACTTTATTTTTCCAACAAAGGTATGGTTCGTGCAATGATTGGCACAAAATATAACAACAACAACAATTGTCTCACGCGGCGTGGAACGATGCATGACAAGCTGGGTGACAGGCGATCACATCTATTGACAAGTTTAGGACAAAATCTGACGTCATAGTGACGGAAATCTCTTCTTTATCCCTCGATGATTTCTAGTCGGTGGGTGAGAAAACTTAAGAATCCTACACCATTGACGGATAAGCAGGATCATTGATGAATCTTGACATTTATGACATTTAGTCTTGAATTAAGGTGGCGCTACAGTCCGGGGTGGGCCTGGGCCTCAACCAACAAGCGTCTCTAGCCAGCACGATCTTTGATGGCCAACTGTCTCCAGTTTCGCACGCTAACTTGGTTAAGGTCCCCTTTCACTTGCGTGCGCCACCTGAGTCGCGGTCTTCCTCTACTGCGCCGTCCCTCGGGTGTCGATTCGAAGATCTTCCGGGCCGGAGCATTCACGTCCATTCGTTCTACATGTCCCAGCCACCGCAGTCGTTGGACCTTCACTCTTCTGGCTAGGTCGATATCACTGTACAGTTCGTCGTTGTATATTCTTCTCCATTCACAGTCTATGCAGACGGGACCGAAAATGACTACAAAAATTATCTTCTCGAAGCAACCAAGAGTAACCTCATCCGCTTTTGATAGAGTCCATGCCTCTGCACCATAGAGAAGGACTGGGATGATTAGAGTCTTATAAAGGGTCACTTTAGTTGTTCGAGAGAGGGCTTTGCTACTCAATTGCTTTCTTAGCCCAAAGAAACAGCGATTGGCAAGAGTTATTCGTTGCTTAATCTCAGCGCTGGTGTCATTGTCTGAGTTCAAAGCGGAGCCTAGGTAGACAAAGTCCTTTACCACCCCAAAGTTATATCTGTCTAAAGTGACATTCTGTCAGCATATACTTTGTCTTATGACCTCATTGACCCCTAAACCTATCTTCGCCGCTTCCGTCTCATTGATCACGAACGCCCCAGTGACATCACGCTGCGTTCTGCCATTCTGTCGGCGTAGGCGAGTAGGTAGACGGACTTTTGATAGATAGTGCCTCTGGTGTTAACGTTTCAGCTTTGCTTTATTCTTTCAAGAATCAAAGAATGGTTGCGGCAATGAGGGTTATAGTGGATACCTAGTTTGGCCGCATGGCCAATATTCCGTGATTATTGCCGTGGTTCTGGCGATATCTGGGCAGGTTCTGTTTAGTAGGTTCTTTGTTCTATTTTGATCGTAGGTAGGCCATATCTTCCTTGATATGAAGCAGTTTGTCAATCCCGACCATTGGAGATTGGCTTTCTGTGTGTAGGTCAAAAGGGAGAAGATGCAAGAGCACAGTAAGGCCGTCTGTTGGGGTCGACCTCATTGCCCCGTGGTGCCTATACTGGCTATTCTTTGCTATCGTTTTAGCTTCATGATCTAATCTAATTTGGTACTTCTTCGCGAAACGCTGTCTTCCTCCGGCTGGATAAAATGGAAGTAATCTTGTCTTCTAAGGAACAATATATTAAAAACTGGATCCACCAGCTGACTCGGTTTGTCGGGTGTTGGTCGCTGATGGGCCGTAATCCTTTCTACGGTCAGTCAGCGAAATAAAAATAAAATCTTTTCTCTGCTTTTGAGAGCTGTCTAGTAACTCGCATCACCTGAACTTAGTTAAAGAGGTGGTTCTTATAATATGAGTACTCCATCTGCTTAGCCGATGACTTGGATTCGGCTACAATAAGCCCGCAGTCCTATCAAACACTGCTTTCCCTTAGTGGCATCAAATAATAAACCTTTTTCTGAGTCTTTTATACCTTTTGAAGTATACCTTCGCTCAGGACGAAACTAAACACCCGCTTCGATATTGCAGTGCTAGTAAATTTACTGCATCGCTAGGTCCCAAAAATTTGAATAAAACCTCCGATTCAGGACCAAGCTGCATTGCACTACATTCCTCTTAATAGATGGATGATGCCCGTGAATGCGGAAAACCCCATAGAGACAAAATTAAATTCTTGCCAAAGCAAAACATTTGAATACTGAAAATTGTCTTTCAGTTTAATGTCCATCTATAGTAAGGCTTTGCATAACTGGAGAAGAAATACTTCTGCAATGTAAACCCGTAACGCCAAGTGTAAACTATTTCAAAAGTTATACCAAACTATACGTGCACTGCCCACCACGATGAGCAGGTATCCCCGACTGTAGTCTTCTAAGCTCCCAAGTTTCTAATTCTTTTTTTTTTTTTCATTATCCTCGTATTTGTTCCAGGTGCTGCATAACAAGACAAAATTTCTTTTCCACTGTATCTCTTACGGCTCCTTGTGTGGAAATATATCACATTTCATGTTGAAAACGGAAAGTCTATGTATATTCAAGGCAACGGTCACAAAAGACATGACGACGACGCGGCGATGAGATGCACCCCTCCTTGCCTAAGGGGCATTATAGCCTGGTATAAAATTCATTGCATAACTCTACACATCTTCATGCAACTCGTCATCATCGTGTCGTCGTCGGTTGGGTAGTCTCGTTTTCCAAGTTGAATTACACGCTTGTTCGGAAAGTACCCCAAAACGTGTATGCAATTACATTTGTATTTATGCAGCACTTGCCGTCATCATAGTCGTCCTCTTATGATTTGAATCATTCTCTACCATAAAAGATTCAACTGTGTATACCTCCTATACCTAGTCTGTTGAGATTTCTGGCCCGCACACTACCCGCAACGTTGGACTGCACGTTGTACAATCCGATGTACCACTCGTTCATTCAGCAATATTTGTATAGACGAAACGTATGCTGATGCTGTTCGCCTGCCGATTCGCCATGTAGCCTCAAAAGTAAATGGGCGAAGAAATAGAAAAAAAAACAGTAGGGAAATATATTCGTCGAGAATAAAGGACGCAAAAGCTCCTCTGGTCGCTTGCATTTTGCATTTCAGACCACATCGTTGGATTGTTTGCAATATCTACGAGTATGCACAGATTTGAAATTTAAATCATTGCGGAGCACCGCACCCTCCCCAGTGTACCTATACCTCTAAAGGGACACACAGGACTATACAGGAGTTTAGTTGCTAACAGCATTCATAAATAGAAAAAAGTAATAGAGGATATAAAATAGAACCATATCATTGGTTTCTTTACCAACACCCATTGCTCCCGGGGAGGAATTATTTGAAGCGTGCACCTCGTAATGTCCTAGACCCAGATCTACCCCTGAGTAGATAGAATATCGTATTGCATAGTTGTGGTACCCACCACTTTGGTCATCTGCAAGCGAAGCTAAGTGCTATGTGGGCGCAAGCGATTGAACAAGAGCGCTTAAGTGAAAATGGTCAATTGTGCATATGTCCTCGAGGGAAATTTCCAAACTGGAATTATTATTAAACTAGAAAAGCTTGCGAGACATTTCTTTGAAAACTATACGAGGGAAGTGTGTCATTGACTCCCCAATCGAACAAAGTTGAAATTTGTAATTCCTGCTAAGGGGCTTTATCTGATAATAATTTTATTTGAAATGGTCGCTTAACTATGCAGGACGGGTCAGGTATTTAGGTATGAGTTTCCCATCAACGCAATGGGGAAGGTACATCCTTTAAAATGAAATAAGGAACAAAAATTGGAAACGCATGTGTGTCTTCTCCAAAATACCAAACCAAAACTAGCACAAAGCGGCTGTCAACTAAGGAATTAATTTCCGGTGGAAAATATTGCCAATTCGAGAATTAAACAACTAACGGAAGATGTTTAATAAATATGTGTATATACCCTTTGTAGGTTCCATGAAGTAGCCTAGAGTCTAGACTACGTTTTTAAGTTTGTCAGAAGTCAGACAAACCGATGCAACACTGTTGGGGAAAATTTAAACTAGTCCCCTTTCAATGACATGCGATGGCCAACATCTATAAGAAAGTAAGTTACACATCCGTCCGTCTTCTTCAACTAAGTTTACGGTCTGGGTTAGGATCGACGACTCTGGTCATGTGATGTACAAGTTAAATGATTGGTCGTTGAGTATATTCAACTCCAAAGCCCGTCAACGCAAATGGGACCGACAATTTTACGAGGATATCTTCATCCGTTTTAGATAGCGTTTAAGCTTCAGGGCAATAAAATGGACTAGTATAATGATCATGGTCTTATACAGAATCTGTTTAGTTGTTCGGAATATATGGTTCTATTACTCAATTGCCTTTTTAAGCCAAAGAAACAGCGATTGGCAAGAGCTATTCTTCGTTTAATTTCTACTGCGATGTTGTTATCAGAGTTAATAACAAAGCCAAGGTTATAGCTGCCGATTGTGACGGCGACGTTTTGTCCGATTCTTCGAGGTAGCGTGTCCCTTCTTGTTACAGGATATTATGACCATGACGATACAGTTTTCTAGCTTCAAACTGCACTGATAGGGGCCAACGAGGTTATTTGCGAATTATTTCAGATGGTTCACGGAGATTTATATGTCTTCAGTTGGTGCATCTAAAGGTTAATTGTGGACTTTCTTCTGACAAAATCTTGAAAGTGAGTTGCTAGATAATATGCTCCAAGTCGTTTGCAGGTTACTTAAGAACTTTGGCACATAAACCGTCAGCCCCGGTACATCTGATGTAGTCTTTAATTTGAATATTGCTATGCCCTGACTTGATTTAAATAATGGACTGATGTTTTGTTTTTCGTAGTATATGTTAAATGGTACATGTTGCCTAACAGTGGATTCTGGTCCGAAGCAGTTGACATTTATAGAGAATATATGAGAACATGTAGGCCCCCGCAATTCATGCACGTGTCTGTCGTGTTTGTTAAACGGTGCAGGGAAATAAGTCTCAGGGAACGAAGTCCACTGAGAGATTTAGTTCCCACCTATTGGAAAATAAAACCACTACAGTGTAAGGTGGGAACTAAGTCCACTTTCTTATGGGAACTTAGTACAAATTTAACAGTTTAATACCCCTCTGCTTGGGTTTACTGTCAGATTTGTAGTATATGAGCGAAATTGGGTAGGTATATTCAAAGGGAAATAAAACCACTCAGAGTTTTCAGAATTTATTTCCAACCTTTTATGGGAACTAAGTCCACTTCACAAAAGTGGTTTTATTGGTGCCGTGAAATAAAGTCAAACGAAATAATGTCGAATCGTGTTTATTTCCATTTCGATTGTGCTAGTACCTAAGAGCTAGCAACGTTTTTTCTCAAGTCATTTTAGCAAGGCTGTACATTTGTGAGCTTAGTTCATGGTGACTACTGAACACGAAGAAAAAAAAATACATTTCCAGCAGCGCTGCGCCGGTTTATATTGGAATGCCATAACCTCAAAAGTGAAAGAAATTTACCTCATTTTCGCAAACTTAAGATTTTGGTATATGATGAAACCGTAGTTTTGGTTTAGCTTTAAGGAATTACTAGAGTGGTAATATTTCTAACATAGTATCAAAAATTTGACTTTGCTATTATGACTTAAAGTTTGCCTTTTCTGCACTAAAACCGGCAAACTGATATGGCAATTGCATTTTCTGTCTACATCGGTCGTAAATTAACACATACCAAAATCTTAAGTTTGCTAAAATGAGGTACCTACACTTTTTGCCCTTTTGAGGTTATGGGATGGCATAAATGTATAAACCAACATAGCGCTGCCAGAAATATATTTTCGTGTTCAGTAGTCACGCCGAGCTAAGCTCACAAGGTTATAGCCTTGCTAAAATGACTTGAGAAAACACGTTGCTAGCTCTTAGTCTATGAGCAAAATGTATTATTATGGATTTAAGCATTACCGGCCAGTTAAATTTTTATTAGGTATAATCGAAAATGGCGTTTTTTAGATATGAGCAGTTTAAGCATGTTTTTTTTTTTTTTTACATTAATCTAACTATCAATTTTGGTTCAAATCGATAGAACCGTTTTTGAAAAAATCTAAATTGTTTAATATTTCGTAAAATTTTTATATGGGAAGTACCGTTAATATTAGGGCTAGCATGAACAAAAAACGCCTCCCAGACAGAAGCCCACAAACTCTAAATACGAAGTTTGAAACAAATCCGTCAAAGCATTTAGATTCCCAGGGGTGGGACAGACAGACATACAGACGGACAGAATTGCGAGACTCCCTTTTTTTTAGTTTCCCTATCATCGTAATATCAGAATTGATCAAAATCTCGAGTTCGAAATTTTGTATGAAAACAATATCTTTCTCTTACTACGTATACGAAAAACTTAAAAATATGACTGGATCAAATGTTACCTAACATCGTAAAAGTGCTAGTACACGATATGTAGCGCGCCTCATATATATGCGGCTCTGACGTAATTTTGACGTCAGCGTATGGAGGCAATGTCTACATACCGTGTACTAGCCATTACATTAATTTTTTTTATTGAACTTTTATATATACAATTTGACTTAAGGCTAGTTTACAAGTGCTGATGAATAATTAATATTTTGTGTGTTGGCTCAACAACAGGGGCCCAACGGTTTACAATGATTTTTTTTTAAATAATTAGATTTACATAAATAAATTGTAATTGTTTTCTCAGATTCATACTCGTAGTATGCATCGTTGTCAGGGTTGACCTAAGGGTGTTCAAATCCGGGTGTCGATGTCCTTGTGGTGGTAGAGAGGGTTGTTCATCTTGGTATTATCCTCGATGGTGGGATGTCTCGGTCAAATCGTAGAAGGGTATAGTTGCCCTGTCGGTGTCTCTTGGGAATAGGTCCTCGTTTAGTAGAGCCAATACATGGAGGTAGCGATGCTCTGAGATGTGTTGGGTTTCCGCAATCCTTCGGACTAGAGGGTTTGGATGGTTGTATGCATTCCCGAGTATTCTCTGGAAAAGTGTGACCATGTACTTTTCCAGGGGGGTGATGCTGGCTTCTTCGTAGAGTCTTGAACTTCTGACGTTTTTCTTTCGAATTGGATCATAGTGTAGTCCTGTGCAGATCCTTAAGAGTTTTCTCTCAAAAATGGACAGCTTTTTCATGTACGTCTTGGAAATAGTGTACCAAATGGGAAAACCGTATGTTACTACCGGTCTTATAAGCTGTTTGTAGAGCAGCAGTTTGGTTTTTTTACTCAGTCCGTTCTGCTTCTTCATCAGCGGGTAGACTCGATGAAACGCGAATGCAGCCTTCCTGAGAACAGTGTTCAAGTGTGGGTTGAATTTGAATCGCTCGTTAAAGTTGACTCCAAGATATTTAATGTCGTTTGTGGTTGATAGCGCCGATCCATCAGGTAGTCTCAGCGTTACATTACGACAATTGGTGGCTGATCTACCTCTACTTCTTCCTCTAATTGGTCTTCTGATGCAGATTAGTTCTGATTTGGCAGTGTTGATTCGTATGCCCCATTTTTGGTAGTATTCGAAAAGTTTGCTGACATGGACTTCAACTCTTCGTGCTGCTATGGCTGGGGACATTGAGCTGCTATATGTGGCGGAGTCGTGTGTACTAGCCATCTTTGTGCCACTTACATAATGTACTCATACGTATGAGGCACGATATGAGGCTTTTCGTGTGTGTGGCTTTTCGGTATTCCGTGTACTACCCCAACACACACGATTTGTGTTAGTGCGCTACATAATGTCGAGGGGTTGGTTACCTGCACGGTTCGTGTGTATTTTTGAATGTAATTTCAGCATTTCGGTTTGTGTCAGTGTGTTTTGTACGAGGAGCATGGTATTTAGTTCTTTGAGGGTCATAAAAGCGACGGGATAACTTAAATACACCCAAAGCAATAAAACAATTATTACCTACAGTTTTGGTGCAAGACTGAACACAGCGCAATAAAACTGCGGATAGCACCATCATAAACGACTAACCAACAGCCAACCGATGTGTGCGCCCTGTGCTACATTCCGTGTACTAGCACGATTTTATGTAGCCTCTGCGCTACACACGAAAAGCGAAATGTGTGCCATATGTGTCGACTATCTGGTGACGTCAGAGCCACATATATATGAGGCGCGCTACATATCGTGTAGTACTGGCACCTTAAGATTAGCATAGTCTTCTTAGTTAAGCTATGTTTTTAAAGCAATGTCGAACTTCAGCTCGCAGCAGCTCTGCCTACTCTACAAAATCCGGATTAGAGCAGATTTTGAATATTGCTCTCATATATGGAAGTAATGGCCCCAAAATATTCATACTTAACAAAGATCACTCTGTGAGCACTTCAGACTAGTCGCTAACCTAGGCTCGTTCTATTGCTGTTTACATGCCAAATGTTCTCACGAACGTAATGAAAACATTCCTCGAATTGCAATATAATCTGAGAGCCTTAGAAGACTTAAACTCGCTGCTTTTAAATAAAATTCCTGAAGACTGCAACTTAGGTGGCATGAAATAAAGTCTTATGCAAATAGGTCGAAAGCGTAATTTTGGCACCTGCAACTTATAACAACTCAAGTGCAGAGATAACATCGGCAAGCTCTGCTGCTTAAGCATTATAGGTTTGAAGTTTTGTAGACAAGTATTTAAATAAAAAACTATTCACAGTCTGCAGCGAAATAGCCTACTTATTGAACATACCCCTGGAGCACATAACTCATATATGCCGCTAATCGCTTTAACGACCATAATAGATAAGCTATTTTTTATAGATATTATATACTTCTTTTTTGACTATTGAACGATTTTTATGCAGTTTTGAATACTGCTCTCGAACTCAAAACTATAGCAAAGAAGCTAGTTTTGAAGGTCATTTGATAAACTTTAAAAAATGTACCTATGTGATTATGGTCATGATTTATTTATAGATAGATCCCCTCTGTTTGTACATTTCCTTGAAGATTCATCGATATAATGGGAAGATTTTCTCCAAAGTCATTGATTACCAGCTTATCCCATATTGTCTGAATTCCCACCGGCCATTCGTTATCCCTAGTTTCCGTGTCCTGTTTCGCGACACAATGCCACGCATTTCATCTCTTGGGTAAACATGCGTTTGCGATATCCACAACAGCTGGGAGGCATTATACGATTTTCGCCCTTAAACAGGATACATCTACAAAAACTGTGAACTAAACTTATTACGCTGTCATTTGCAACAGAAAAAAGTTTATGGCAGAAATCACAAAGGACATTAACACCCCCATTAATATGCATTCCACCTATCAGTCGTCTCCTCACAGAAATACGGACAAAAACAAAATAGGAATAATATATATCCCCAGGTGGCACTCAACTAACTGCGGACCCACATCATCGTGTTATCATATAAATAAAGACAATACGAAATTTGAATCGTATTAGGGACTCTCCTATATCTCTACGTATAACTCACATTACATCCCATTAGAGTCATGTTAAACCTTTTAGCATCCTCTGAGTTCTCATGAAAACATACATACACCCAACCCAACCCAATTCCAATGAAAAGAGACCATAAATACATTTTGAGGAAAATATTTGCCGAGTATCTATAGCTGTAAGATATATTCCATTTTGACCGAACAAGTGGGTGCGATAGTAGTTAGGGAAAAAGAAATGGATTGTGAATGCGCAACTCCTCGCACCTACCCCCGAGCTTCCTAATAGGCTTTCATTCGACTCTTGACTTGATGCTTGGAGATTCATTACTCCCCCCTTGAGGCACCAGGTATAGGTGAAGTAAAAGCCCCAGTCGGCCCTCCCTATATATTCCTTATCGTCGTCAAGTTAAAGGGCTCAAGTGTCTACTTTAATATTTAATCCATTTCTCATCCCTTTATTTGTTGCTTCCATAAAACTTTCATAGTCACTGACTACGTATACAATTTATTTAAATACACGACACAGAGTCATACAACACACATTCATATTTCTGTGTTTATGGAGATTCTGGGTATATCCCTTTTTTTCCTGTCTTTTCTGCTCCTGTGAAGTTCTGTGCTCTTATTTATACTTGCTTCTATCTTTTGTTTCGTATATAGATATACCCATCCTTCCCAGTATCCCGGGACCCGGCATGGATTCAGAAAAAAAAAAACAACCCATCCTAGACTATTACCAATAGGTACAGTACAGACTGTATTTGTGGACGCGCATAGAAAGTGTTGCAAGCAGACAGCGTGTGGATGTGTACAAGACTATAGGGCTAGACACACAGAAGAAAAGATCCCTATTCACAGCAGCATAGCAGCGTAGGGGGTACTCCCTGGCAAAGGTTCCTCTTTAACAGTATTAAGACCGCGCGTCGAAGTGATTTCTTTCACTTCGTTTGGTCTTTTTATATATATGATGGCTGATATGCTTTTGCATATTATATTCGTCCTGTTCGCAGAGAAGAAAATCTTGTGCTTGTTTCTGCAGTTTTATGTCCCTTCAGTTATTCAACCAGAAAATGTTTGTATACGAATACGACTTGCAGAAGAGTTCACCTGTCGAAGTTAGCTTAGCTTGTGTGAGTTGTACTACAGGCAACGAAAATGTAGGGAGTAGTACCTATGTTTATTAATGAAATTTGTAAAAATATCTGTGGGTTCTTAAAAATGCTTTATGTAATATCTTTTAATAGAAGATAGCGTTTTTTTAGCTAAATAAACTAAATGAGTTTATAGTGTTTTAAAAAGCTGTTGTTTTAGTCGGAAACTTTTACAGACATTTTCCTTAAAGTGCGGCTCGAAGGACCAAAATTTCAGTCACAAACGACAGCACACTCCCTTGTAAAGGCATTTCTGTTTAGAATTCCTATCCTAAACCAGACTAATAGGGCCCATACACGACACAGACACGTCGCTGCAGACCATAAGTATTTATAGAAACGAGCTATATAGCCATGTCTAGTATAGAGTTATCTCTGGAAAACTGGATCCTCGTGTAGAATGACGATATGGCGAAAGGACTTCTTTAACATCATACTTGCAAGAATTGTTGGAAACTCTCAGACCATAATACACAAGACACAAGGTACGACATTTCCATGCTATATGCTGTCAAGTATATATTACGCCGATGATATTTACATAATTGGTGGACCTCCATCGAGCTGTAACTGGTGCGTTTGGTAGTTTTTAGAAACGGGGCGACTAAAATGGGTTTAGTGGTTAGCAAATCAAAACTAAGTATATATAACTCTTAACAAAAGAAGTTTCTTTGGGTTTAAAAGACTATTGTGTAGTAGAGCTCTATCCCGAATAACCAAGGAGATTCTTTGTAAGACCTTGATTATCCCTATTAAAGCTTTATGGAGCTAAGAATAGGACTCTATCCAAAGCGGATGAAGATATCCTCCGTTGCTTAGAGAGAAAGATTCTCCGCAAGAATTTCGGTCCCGTGTGCTTTAGACGAGGGCTTTAAAAGAGGAGATTCAATGACGGACTATACGAGCCATATAGAGCTACATCGATCTAGTCAAAAAAGTTTGCATCTGGTGTTTAAGATGACTATGACATGTACAACGAATGGACACTAGCGCTCCGGGCCGATAAGTCTTTAACTTCAATTTAATAAGCAACGCAGTATAGAGCAACGCCCCGCCTTAGGTGGCGCGCACAAGAAGAAGGGACCTCCAGTCCACTTGAAGTGTATAACAGGTGGAGACATTGGGTTATTTACAAAATATTTTAGGCGGAATAGGAAGGGTGTTTTTCTTAGAGGTATATGAAGTGTATGTTGAGACACCGTTACATCCACTAAAACTGACTGTTTGGTGTGCTTTATGGGTTAATTGGTCTGTACTTCTTTAAAAACGATGCTAGCCAGAAGGTTACAGTCAATGGTGACCGCTATAGATCCATGATTACTGACAACCATGATGTGCAGGAGCTGTGATTTCAACAAGACAGCGCAACATGTCACACAGCTCGTGCCATAATTGATTTATTTGCGGACCCGTGAATTGGCCTCCAAGATCGTTCGATTTAAGGTCGCTTGACTATTTTCTGTAGTCATATGTGAAGTTGCTATTCTACGCCAATGAGCCCCGAAACGATTGACCACTTGCAGGACAACATTCGCCGCTTTATTGCCGATATACGCCCATGAATGTTGGAAAAAGTCATCGAAAATTGGACTTCCAGATTAGACTACGTCCGAGCCAGCCGTGGCAGAAATCATATTTAATTTATAATGCCAGAAGATTATCTTTCGAATAAAGTAAATTTCATGTCAATTTAAAAAAACCATCTTTGTTTTATTTCATTTCAAAGTTCTAAACTTCTAAAAAAACACTCTTTATAAGCATCACACAATCTTGAAAGAATTTCTTAGTCTGACCTATTAGCCGTCATGTCAAGTTCATTGGGTTATATTCTGGTAAGTTCAAGCAGTACACTCTTATCGAAATCGATATCGAAATCGACGATGCAGTTCGTATTTTGGACAGTGAAGGCACGTTGAGTTCGTTAACGACTTAATTTCTGTCTCGGTTTACACTACAAAGTGTGACTTAATTAACATTGACGTTGACATTGTTCCCCTAGTCACCGAATGTTACCAGATATTTGTTGTCCGGTTGATTTTCTTAATTTTCGTATTTTATCTTTGTGTTTGTTGCTGTATGCCGTCTAGCAAACTACGTTGGCAATTATTTTTGCTGCATTCACTTTGTTCTTTAAAGTCGTATGGCGTATACGTAACATTTTTCTAGAAATATACACACACCCATTTTACCCGATTTTTTGCGAACATTTTTTGAAACTGAATTCCACTGCACACTAAATTCAACTCCAAGAAAATAATCATATACAATTTACCAGTACTGATCAGCGTTGCCACTGTTGGACTATTTTATCGCAGTAGATTCTCTAAAAAAATGCAGTAGATTGAATTCTTTTGCAGTAATTTTTTTTTTTCAAACAAAACCAAGGTAAATTACAAAACATAACATAAACGATACGAAATTAATAAAGACGAGTATTTAAACAAAACAGAAAAATGCATTAATATTAATGAACATGGAATATTGTTCATCTTCATTGGCTATTAAATTTGTTTTTTTGTCATCATCGTAAGAAGGAAACAAGTTTAAAATATGCTATATCGAGGGTATACTGCCTTCCACTAGGTACTAACTTTGTATCTACGTACCTCAGAGGTTTCAGTCTTTCATCATCATTACGATTTTTTATCTGTTGAAAAGACTCGATATAAAATTGCAGCACGAAAAACTCCATCAAGCTAGAAAATATTTGTTCAGAATCGACGTCTAAATTTGACCTGTTGTTGTTCAATGACATATTTTGCTGAAACAGTTTCCTTCGACAATTTAAGCCAGGAAATCTCAGTTTTCCAAATTGGCTTGTATTTCTGTTTGTATTTTATGTACTATTTTGGATTTGGCTTCCTCATTTAAGCTTTTACAAAAATGCAGTAGATTTAATTTGGTGGCAGTAGAATTAAATTTTGAAAAAAATGCAGTTGATCTACTGCAATTGCAGCAAAGTGGCAACGCTGGTACTGATACTGACTCCGTAACGCTCCATACTTTTCTTATTTTAAATAAAAGTAGGCGGTGGGTAATTAAATAATAATGAGCAAATTCGAATTTTCAAAATTAACCTATTAATTAATTAGCCTACTTTTCTCATATTTAAATTTTCTTTATGGTACAAACTGAATGAAACTGACATGAGGCAAATAAGATGCGTGTTTTCAAATGGAAATTGGCAAGTAAGAAAGCAACGCGGTGAAAAAGTTTTCGCTAGAATAATATACAGTTGGAGTGAAGGATGAAGAACGATTTTATTTGAGAATCTTGCTTTTACACGTACGATGTGCAACAAGTTTTAAATCGTTGCGAACAGTAGACAACATCGTTCACCAATCTTTCAAGAGTGCAGCTGAAGCAAGAGTCTTACTTGAATCGGACAATGAATGGAATAACTGTTTAATTGGTGGTGCCACATACCTAATGCCTAAACAGTTACCTACGGGAAATGTCTGCATACATTTGTTGCTTTTGTTATCGTTCTCGACCCCTCACTTTCTGAGAGAGTCACGTCACTGACACTTGAACTTGACTACTTGAAAAATGATGATTGAGCTGAGCAGCATGGATTATCATGTGGAAATCTTGGCTTACCAGTCCCAATAGGAAATGCCCATGTCGGCGATGATCAAGATTTTGATATTTTGGAAGAGAAACGCGATGCTGAGGAAAGAATAGCAAAATTCAATCAACAATCCAAATTTAAGAAGTTTTTATCCCGATGGTCCTCCAGGTGGCTCTGGAAAAACACTTTTCTCTGCAAGACACTTTTAGCATTCATTCGAGGTCGAGGAGAAACAGCATTGGCATTTGCCACAACTGGAATTGCATCAAAATCAACTCAAGGGTGGAAGGACAGTTCATAGTGGTTTCAAACACCCAGTTCCATTGCTTGATACATTCGTCTCATCTATGCGACTTAATTCACCTGAAGCTGAACATTTGCGAAACACCTCTCTTATTTTGATTGATGAAATCACGATGTTGCCGAAAAACGGATGCATCGACAAGCTTTTGAAGGAAATTATGAAAAGCGATGCGAATTTTGGAGGCAATAGTGATAACGTCCCCGTTCGTTACACTTTTATGGCCCCCACTGTTAGACACTTTGTATGGCCACTACTGTACACGGCCAACCGCAGACACACCACCGGCTGCTATTGCACAAATTACCTAGGCTGGCCAACCGAGCAACATTTGTGACAAGAAATTTTCATTCCCCACTTATAAGTCACACTGTCCCTTTGTAGGAAATTGCATGAGAACGTGAATGAAATTGCCATTCGGAGAGACTTGTCTACTTGTGGTTTTGTACCAATCTAGTATACCAGATAAGGCTCCCACAAGGAAATTGACTTGGGTCAACCTTGAGAATTTTTGTTTCCCTTGGAAAGCTGGTCTTAAATCAGCAGTGTCAGCATCTTTGGCTGTCCTGCTTAGGGTCGGAACCACGCTTGTCGTTGGGTCGCAAATCGGAGCCACGATTTTCGCTGGGCCGCAAATCGGAGCCACGCTTGTCGGTGGGCCGCATATGGAGTCACGCTTGTCGCTGGGCCGCTTTTTGTTGGCCGCATTATTGTATTTGTATAACGTATACTCTACTCAACTTAGGAATTTAATTATTGTTAAGCTAAGACAGTAGTTTATACGTTGGTTATTGAAATAAAGGATATCTCTTAACCAAAGTTGGGTTTGGTCTTTCTTTGGGCAAATCCTGGATCAGAAAAAGCACATCACAACATGCAATATAGTTTTCAAAGAGGTTCTTTAATAAAATCAATTTGTTTGTCAAACATTTTTTTGCATACAACCAACTAGTAGCATAAATACTTTTCAGTTTTCATCAACGAAATGTAATGCGAGTAAATAGTTCAAAATATAGTACCTACTACAAATTTATGCAGACTAGTATTAAAAATTCCTAAATACCTGAAAACCAAGTGAATGCTTTAAAACTTCCCAAAGTGTACCCCAATCCTATATATCTCAACAGCCCTAGGTGTGGGCATAACATCACACACATCGAAGAAGGGCCTTGGCGAGTATTATTTAAATACCACCGCATGAATATCGTGCCGTAGCCAGCTACCACTTCACTACACCACCCGTTGGGTTGAGTGCTGAATGACTTGGTGTGCCAGGTCGTTTTCATAATAATCTCTTTGGGGGTATACGTTTTATAATGACGATGTGAGTCCCGGAATACAAATGGGATCATCGACGTTATCTCTGCACAGAGGAGTGCAAAGAAAAAACCAGAACGAAGCATATATCAGCACAATTATTATGTACAGCCAAGGCTAAAAAGTATGCACGTCGTCGGCCGGAGTAAACGCAATTTTAAGTTTTGGAAAACTTAATACATATACGGTATTATTTGTATCTCACATTTTTGTGTATCACTTTAAGGGGGACTGGAAAATGTTCACCAAACTGACACAGCCTTGTGCCAGATGTTTTGTTCGTTGTGTGCTGTCGTCGACGAAGGTAAGGATACTCGTGATGGTTACTCCTATATTGAAGGGTTATTAGAGGCGGGCTACTGATGCTGAAATTATTTTACTAGCGTTTGAGTTTCCACGAAGTATTACTTTGAAATTTGATATTGGGCACTTGGGTTGTAAAGCCCGAAACTATATCCCGAAATTGGGTTCCGGAAATTAAGTGTACCTAACTATTGCCTCTTGTCAAAAATTAATTTGAAATCTGATCGAATAGGTTTTTTTTTTGTTGACTCCTTTTGATTAAACTTTGCTTAACTGATATAAATTGATTGACTATACAAACTTTGTGCACCCCACAGAGACGGAAAGGGATACTTGTTAAAGTTATTTGCTTCATCACTCACAGTAGTATCAACAAAGTAGAATGTTTGCCCGGACTTAATAGCTTTCCCTTAATGACCAGCAATACGTTAACATTTACATTGTGGCAAGCACCATTGTTATCGGCTAATCGATTTACTAATGAAGGCATTTGAGAAAATATATCTGTCGTTAAGACAACGGAGTCTGTTTCGTTTGCCTTTTACACGAACGCTGATAGGGATTCGATTTCATTCGAAAGGATTATCCTTTTGCTGGATGTGTATGTGAATATAATTTGGATAAGTCGGAGAACATAAAAATCAATACAAGATGATGTACAACATGCTCGTACGTATAGCCGGTTATAAGTTTGAAGTATCTTATTGTTGAAGACTTATTATAGTGAAGCGTAATATCCATCCGGATTTCTGTAATCGATATCTCGATGTGGATTGTGTTTGTGTTTATTTTTTTTTTCTTTTCTTCTCTTGAGTGTTTGCTTATGGCTTAACTTTGTTCGAAGTATACTTGAACAACTTTAAGAATTTCTATTAAAACATCATCGAAGACAGAGAAATGGTTTTCGTTCTTGAAGTTGAACAGTTTTTGTCTTTTTGTATTCACTTTTTAAATCGATTGAATTAGCAGATGGTACACCAAAGTGATAGATAGTGGCGATTTTGGAAAATGTTTGCTGAGTGGGTATTTAAGTTTGGATATATACAGGGTGTCCCAGTTAAGTAGTATAATCCTTCACGGGGAGATCTATTTTCATCGTATTTCCCGTCATAGCCCATCAAAGTAGGTGACCTCTAATTTGGAGGTGTTACCAGAATTCTCTTTTGAAAAGAGACTTCGGGTACATTTGTGCAGCTACAAAAAAGTTATGGCTCCTTGAACTCAAAATTTTAAAAATTTGTTGTTAATTTTTTTTTACTTAAAATGTGTTTTCTCAAAATATTTACTTTACAAATTTATTTTTTTTTACGAAATTTTTATCCTTGAGAAATTTCCTACAAATTATGTTAAGCAACTTTTTTACGTACGATCAACAGAAGTTGTAGTAAAAGCCATTTTTTGTTAGATAAAAATTGGCTTTTTCTCGAAAACGGTAAAAACGATTTAAAAAAAAATTTATTTTTAAGGTACTATTGTCATTCTTAACTTGATAGCAAACTCAGTTTTTCTCTAAAAAGACTGCGTCCTTTGATATCCACCCAAATCCCTAATAATATTACTTTAAAAAACTGCTCATATCTCAAAAACGTCATTTTCGATTATGATAAAAATGTTACTGTCAGGTAATGCTTAAATCCATAGTAATACCATTTGCTCAGTTTTGAGCTAAACAGTTGAAAACAGTGTTTTTTGAACCATGAATGCGTCCTTCGATTTCCTCTCAATCGCTAAAAACGGTACTTTAAAAACTACACATATCTCGAAAACGCCATTTCGAACAGGTAATGTTTATATCCTGAAGAATACGTCGTATTCAGTTTTCAGCTAAACAGTTTAATAACAGTGCTTTTCGAATCGAAATTGTGACATTTGTCAGCATAATTTTACAAAAAACCGCTCTAACGATTTTGATCAAAATACATATTTAAGACAATATAAGCATTCTATACATGATCACGTACTTAGTTTTTCTCAGAAAACTCGAATATTTATACTACCCAAATCCCGACCATTGAGACCACTTTTTTAAAATAATAATCAAAAATGAGAATTCGAAATTCATCGCCTCCTTGGTCCTTGCCTTCTTCAAAAGTCAGTTGGGTAGGGGGAAATTTGAAAGTAAGTAATAAAGCGTTGTAGTTAATGCGTACATCTGCATATATAAAAATTGAGCCCTAAAATGTTTGTCGTCGATTCACGCCTTAACGCATTCACCGATTTTAACCAAACTTTTACACATGTTTGGTATTGGTCCATATACAATTTCTGTGAAGTTTGGTCAAAATTGGACCAAGGGGCGTGGCACCGCCCATACAAAAAAAACATTCAAAATCGTATATCTAGAAAACCACCAAATCGATTGAGCTCAAACTTACAGATGAACTTAGTTATTGTCCCTGGAGTGGTCCTGTGAAGTTTGGTCAAAATTGGACAAAGGGGCGTGGCACCGTTCATACAAAAAACATTCAAAATCTTATATCTTCAAAACCACCAAATCGAATGAGCTCAAACTTACAGACGATCTTAGTTATTGTCCCTGGAGTGCTCCTGTGAAGATTGGTCAAATTTGGTGAAAGTGAACCTCGATGGCGTTATATCTCGATAACCGCTGGGCCGATTTTCATTATTCTTCTTTTGTTTTGTTTGTATTGCTGTATTTCAGGTTTGGCCAGAAAGAAAATTCCACCAAGTCGATTTATTATAATTTCTCGCATTTTACGAAAGAACATTATTACCTAAGACCTATGCAATAAAATTCCTGTGCACTGGCAAAGCCGGGCGGGTACAGCTTCTTCGACAGTCTTGGAATTGGAAGCCAAAGTTTTTAAAATTTGAAACACTGATATAAATAATGAAAGTCAATGGGCCTCCGCACACGAGATAAATTCTGGCGGCATAAAAAAAGCCTCTGAGATGCGGAGGCCCAATGATATTGCCTAGGCTATACGATTTCTGAAAAAACAAAAAATGTTGTGTAGGTACCACAGAGCATTACAATAAAAACAGTTTAACTATTTTGCACTATGAAGTGTGCACGGGCTACGCTAGTAATGTCTATGTAGTATGTATTACGTGTTTAGTTAACAAGGGTTCAGTTACTAAACCTACGTAAGATGTAGGTACGTAAGTGAAAATAATTTTAAACGTTTTTAAGTTTCGTGCGACCCAGTCGCTCAACAGAAATTGCCGGCTGCATTTCATCGCTTCAGCAATTCAACCGCAATACTCGCCACGCTAGGAATTCTCATCAGTTTACCATTCAGCCTATCTTCAGACGTACTATGAAATAGAGCCTTTATAAGCCGTATAACACGAATGTGCAATATCTTGCCCAACTTTGTCTTTCCTCCTTTGTACAATTTACAGACATTTTAAACCAATGTGCATCGGAATCTCCTATCTTCTCTATCCCGGTTTCCTTAGTGCACGCGCTGTATAAATCACTCTACACTACAAGAGAAGTCATAATCTTTTTAGCGCGTGTTTATTATAAAAAAAACCTCTGAGATGAGAGACAGGTTTAATCGAATTAATACCTACAGACAAATCAATAATGCCTTTGTAGAAACTTTTTGAAAATAATTTTCAGCCTAGTCCTCCGACTTTAGGAACAGCATTTACCAATGTACATGAAAATACGAATCGATTCGACAGTCTCTGGAACCTCTGGAACAACACTTTTTGAACAGCATTATCTGAGCTGTACTGAGTACTGCCTAGGGCTATCAACCGAAAATGTGTTTTGCATTTCCTGTGAAAAGTAATCGCACACAACTTCTCGCAAACTCCCAAGGGAAACTTTCTCCTGCAAAACACTTATAACTCAATTTAAGACATGCTACCTATATCCACAATAATTTTTCACATCATAGCAATAAATCTCTACCCTAATGCGAGCAGTTACACTATCTTGGCGCGCACATCTCTCTGAAACTTCCAAATGAATTAATCTCCATCAGTTAAGGGTTACCGACCTACTTCAAAAGACTTGACACTTGTATTCGACTGCTGCATGGAGGAGCTTAGCAATTGGACACGTCTGGTTTGTACTTTCCGGCGAAGAACCGCCGTCATTCGTGAACAGCAATTTCCCCAGCTATTCCTGTATTTAATACAGTTCGCCAAATGGGACACAGCATTGAGTGTGTGTCTGTGTAACCGAATCCCTAAGGCACCATACCAAATGAATCCGATTTCAAATTGGAACCGAATTAAGGTATTACGCTCGTGTGTTTGCTGAATAAAAGACCAATTGTTGAAAATGTCTATCTGTGTTTAGCAGATACGAGTACGAACGTTTTGCCAAATATGGGATGACTGTGGGTTGAACAAATCACTGGTATAGTGTCCCCAAAAGCGAAACTCGAATCTGACGAAAACGACGAGGACGACAACGAAATTACTATTGCCTCTAGATGGGGAGAGCTCTGGTATCTCTATGTTTACCAACTCCCGTGGTGGGTATCGAATTTCAAATCTCGCACTTGTGGCTATTAGAATCCTACCAGGACTACGCTTTGGTTACACACATATAGGCATCCAAATGAACGCACCGTGCGCGTACTTACTTTGAGGACAATAATATATGCAGATCTGATGAGGAAAGCTGTGATGATGTTAAAGTCGTCCTTTGTTGGGTGATGTTTGGTACTTCCGATTGCTATGCTGGGAGGGTACTTTTGATATGCAAAAATTAATTACTCTCTAGACACATGGTGGCAGGTAGATCGTGGAATTGTGTACAAACCTGTGAAGGTCTTCAGTAGGAAGGACTGGGTGTTAGTATAACAAAATTAAATTAAGTTTTCCTAGCCACAAAATTGGATTGTACTTTGAATGGCAGAAAGTGGTCCGGCTTAATTATCGAGGATCACATAGCTTGAACTTGCACCTAGCGAATATTTGAAATAGATCTTCGACACAAATTTTCTTTGAAAGGAAACAGGAAGCTGAAACACAAATACCTATATGCATGGAACGTTCTAAAAAAAAAAAATAAATAGGTGGCGCAACAGGCGGGTGACACCCAAAGCCAAGCTTGTCGCAACCATTCGTTTTGTGTGAGTTTCTATTTTTGGGACGAATGGAAGGGACCTACAATTTTATGCCGAGTCCGAACGGCTCAATTGAGAAGCTTTTTCATGACAGGCATAGGCATACCCTCGGATGTTTGTCAGACGTTCGCGAGAGGTGGCGCAGTAGAAAAAACTTTAAGATGTAATTTGGGTTTTTCCGGGGATCGAACCTGGGATCCCTCGCACAGTAGTCCGACACACTAACCACTGCGCTACTGCGCCCACGTATGCATGCAACGTTCTACGCTATTGAAAATTCAATTTTTACAGGCGAATCGAGTCATCAGGAGAACATAAAGAAAACGTTGGTTGAAGCTATTATGAGCTAGCAAGGGACTGATCATATTTATACCGCAGTCAGACAGCATCATTGTGGACGAAGAAGGTAAAAGGCTGCTTTGAAACCTCACAATTCGATCTTTAAAACTAAGTGAGTTCTGGTGCCCTTCCAACTGATAATACCATATTGGATAAGGTTCTTCTTTGCGCATGTGGCCATTCATATAGACATAACAATATCTCAGGTAAATTGGCATACAACTCGTGATTCCCGGTTTTGTAACTAGGTATAGGTAGGTACACATCATTCATTCATTTGCAAATGGTCCACTTGTCCATTAAGTCGGTCGTGGGTGTAGGTTGCTCAAGTGGACACTTTATAGCTCTCGATCCTCCGCCATCGACTCCAAATCATCAGAGGCAATCCCCATATACGGGTAGAGGAGAGATTATGGATTACCCAAACCTCATGAGACCATATGTACGAGTTGGAACAAATACCGAATTAAAGACTGACAACTTAGCTTTGACACCAAGTGCAGCCTCCTAGTAACAGAAGGACCAATAAGCTGTGTCGAAATTGATCAGCGAAGAGCAGATGACTTATCCTCAGATCTCCCAATTCAAAACGTCCTTCGCCAAAACTGGGCTGTAACATCTAGTCCATATAATAAGTATTGAAAAGGAAAGGAGACAAGATGGACCCTGGCGAAGTCCAACGCCCACGGTGAAAGGTATTGATTTAACGCCGTTTACCCGTAATGCGTGCTCTGTCGAAAATTACTCATTGCATGAGTTCCAAAAGACTAAATTAATTATTTGGAAGGAGAACTTGTGGTCGGTCAATTGACTGCTGATTGAATGAACTGTTTTATCAACATTTAGGCTAACGGATATTGGGAGAATAGATCTTCAAGACTTTTAATCGTAAATCAGTGTATCAAAATAGAGATTTTGGCAGATGAAGACCTTATAAATCAAGGCAGTTCTCACATCACTGCAACTTTGATATCTAAGATGTTGATGGCTTGAGATCAAATCTACCGACGTCCCAATTAAAGGAGATATACAAGAGTCTGACGATTGAAAAATACGCTGTAATTTTATAAGCCAAGTACCTTGCTGCTGGAATTAAGACCAAATTACATGCTCTTCGAAATGGAGAGGCAGACCTTGTCACCGTATCGAATAGTGATGTATTTTAGAAGAATTAATCTGCTAAATGGTCAGAGTGTAAAAAGAGTGATGGTGCAACTAGAAAACCTTATATTCAGTCAATGAAGAACCAGTTCCATCGTACAGAAGAGATTAGCTCAAGCTATAAGAAAACTTAGCAAATCTAGCAAGGGTGGAGGAAAGCATGTTCGATGACATAATGCTCCATCTACAAAAAAGCCTATCCTGTGTCTTGCATCAAGAACGATCTACACATGGCTCAGCTTAATGTTGCATACAAGCTGCTATCCAATTTGAACTTCTGAAATGGCTATGGAACACACCAAGCCGGTAGGTACGTATCATTATGGTTGGTCAAATCAAATATTGACCACATTTTCATACTATGAACCAAGTTTTTATCCAGCAAGCCTCCCCACTTAGTTCTGTGCTTGACGAACTGCCTACAGTTGCACACTTTTATAGATGGTAGATGCCAGAAGACTTGAGGCTGTCTTGATAACCAGCCGAGAGTTTGTGGAATTTGCAAATTTCCGGGTTGGGAATCAAACCATCAGGTCGAAGGAGTCTCTAATGTACCTAGGAGTAATGCTCGACAACAGACTAAACTTTAAAACGCACATCCAGTACGCCGGCAGCAAGGCCTCACAAATGCAAGCAGCTCTTTCCCGAATGCTGCCAAACATCGGTGGACCTTGATATATCAGAAGGATTCTGCTATCCAGAGTGGTCAGTTCAATACTTCTATATGCTGCACCGGTCTGGGCGGGGGCTCTAAAAACAAACGAGACAAGGAGAAAGCTCTCGTCAGCATACAGGCTTTGCGCAATACGAACAATAAGGGGATTTCGAACAATCTCGAATGAAGCAGCCAACGTTATATCGGGAATGATCTCCATCGACATTCTTGACAGCGAGATGCAAAGGATCTACCTTAAGCAAACAGCCAACCGGCAAGAGGTCCCTAATAGAAGGGTCGAAGTAGAAATGAGGGAAACATCGATGGCACTATGGCAAGCCAGGTGGGATAACACGGCAAAAGGCAGATGGACCCACAAACTGATCCCCACCATCCAGGTCTGGACAAAAAGAACAAACAGGGACTGCAACTACCACCTTACGCAGTTCTTATCGGGGCACCGCGGCTATCAGAAATACCTTCAGATTTCTTCAGAAGAAGAAGATACGGAGCACGCAATGTTCCATTGTAGGCGCTTTGCAGGGGGAAGGGCGAACTTATCAACCCCCAAAGTCTAATAAGCCAGCCGGTTTTGCGAATCGTGCATGTTGGTAGCACGGGCTACGCATCTTTGAAAGATTGCCACATCCATTGGCGCAACCAAAAAAGAAAATAGATGGTTGATGATCCATTTTTAACTTTACCGCGTCATCTTAGGCAAGGTTTTGGGGTTTTGCGTTAACACTTTATGCTTATGCTATCTGCTTTAAAAGACGAAGCCCTAGCAGATATAAAAACTTTAGTGTTTGACACCGATACCTTCCATGGTTCTTCGGTCAAAATTTCTTATTATGCGGCAACGTTCCGATTCATTTTCTGGTCGAGCTCTCATAATTTTTGCCAAAGGCACCCTCATTCTACACTATGGCATTGAATAATGCTCCGATTTCTCATAGGTCTTCCGCAGGTGTTCGCAGAAATACTTATTGTCACTGTCATCTGCAAATTGTGCTGTGGAACGCAAACTGTTCAGATAAGGCACAGATTACATACGTTTTAAACTTTCTAAGCACCTATGGTTGACTAGATTCGACTAAGGCAAAAGTAACACCCTTAAATAACTAATCTGAATAGTGCTTTGATTACGAACTTAAAGACCAGCAGGCTTACGTCGTGAAACTGTCAAAAGTTCAAGAATATAATTTGTATTACATTACAACCTCCACTCTAAGTATTCAATGATTCCTTTTATATAGTTTAAGTTTACACACCTTTTTTGTTAACATCTTTTAGAGAAAACTTTTACATGTTAGTCTTCTCTGCGCCAACTTTGTTCAGAGTTTTCTATTCTTTCCAAATACAAATCGAATTTCCTTTTGCCATGGGGTTACAAACTTTGCAAAGCCTTAAGATTCACCTTGGTAAGATTCTTGCCAATCCGATAACAGCTTTGGGTTATTGTTGTATAGAGTTATAGATAAAAGGCATATATGTATAGATAGCCACCACTAGATCATCAAAGTAGTAAAGTTTTTCCAAGGAGTTGTATTGAAATTGAACTTAAAATACAGTCGATAATTGAAATTCAATGTGCTGCCTTTATTGCGACAGATGGAAGGCAATTAACTGAGAAATAAAAATATTTTTTTTTAAATAAATCAATAAAGGTTAGTATAGTTTGAGAGGGACCCACTGAATGTTTGACTTCGTCATAATATATCCCACCGCTAAGAAATAATGCGGGATTTTATAGAGTCTATAGACTTTGAGCCACATAACAAATTTAGGGCTGATTATGTGGATCTGAGTTTTATCGGCCTACCACCTATTAGGATATAATGTAAGGCTACGACGGTTACACATGCTGCGGAATAAGTCAATTCTCGACATGGTGACATGGTCCGTATAGGCTAGGCAACCTAGGCCTAGCTTCTCACAACCATTCGTTTGTCGGAGTTTTTGTTTTTTGGGACGAATGAAAGGGGCCTGTCCCACTTTTCCAGGGCAATTATACTCTCTGATACTCTGATGTTAAACTTCGGAACTCGCTTTCTAGGATAATTCCAGAACACTACAATTTGCAGCAATTTATGTGCAGAACTAACATACATCTGCAAGCATCTCGGGGCGCCGATGAAGCGTTATAGGTTCGCCTTTCACGGGAGGAGTATTTAAAAAAAACAAAAAAAGACGATTGCAAGAGGTGGTGCAGTGGAAAAAAAACTTAATATATAAATTGTGTTTTTCCGGGGATCAAACCTTTTACGTATGACAACACTGGCCATACGTGCTCTCATATTATTGTAAAATGATATGTAACTATAGTACATAGTTAGTTCTTGATCGGTCTCTGGCCGAGAGAGACGTGTAAGTATTTATACTTCGGAGAACGGAGATAATAAATGTGGGGTTTTGTATATTTTCCCACAATAAAAGTCGTACTTGTTCTAATTTAAACGAAGTATTATACAAAACCTGTGACCCCTCGCCTCGCAGTCCAGCAGTCGTACAAAGCAGTTTTCAGCTGTGAAATTGGTTGTCAATTTCAAGGCGGTTGTGGTCGCTCTCCATTGATTGCGGCTAGCTGGAATTACACGCGTACGCAAAAAAAAATAGAAAGGAATAATAGCTCAAAAACCTCAAAACAAAAGTTGACTTCTCCTAAACGGCTGGACTGCTTTTGATGAAGTTCTTTGTGTGTATTTGAGTAGGTGCCTGGATGGTTTAGATTCACAATTGTTTTGTTTTGTTAAAATTGGCGCTGCGATCTCTTTCCTACTACTTAAAGTATCTAAACAAAAAAAAGTTGTATTGGCTTGAATTACTATCAAAATATTTATGAATGGAATTCGACTATGTTCATATGTCCGCACCACGGGAACTTATGCAGCGGTCGATATCGATACCATTGGACCCAATTTTCAATGGCTCGGCCGCACATTTCAACCGATATGGCCGCTATTTCTCGTTCAATATTGGTTCTGAGCCCCTCTAACGTCGCCGCCTTGTTGGCATAGACCAATGATTTAATGTAGCCCCATAAAAATAGTCTAGAGGCATTAAATCACACGATCTCGGCGGCCAATAGACGGGTCCGTTTATCGAGATAACACGTTTATCGTACTGAGACTTCAATAATTCGATTGTTGCACGCGCTATGTGGCTTATGACACCGTCTTGTTGGAACCACATATCATGTCCAATTCATGCAATTGCTCAAAGAAATAACATTCCAACATGTCTCTGTAGCGAATACCATTTACCGTAACGGCCTAATGACGCCACTGCCATGAAAACTGCACCAAATAGTGACTTTTTGCGAATGAGATGCTGTTTCATGAAGCACATGAGGGTAGGATATTTTGCTTATTGACGAAGCCGTTTAACCAAAAATGCGCTTTTCTTCCATTATGTCCAGAGCCGAATTCGAGAACGTACGTCGCTTCATTATCTTCAATTGGCTTTAGTTCTTGAGCCAGCTTGATCTTGTAGTAAAGGCCAGGATCCTAACGAACAATTTGCCAAAACGTTGTCTGGGAGAGGCCCAATTCTTAAGAACGGCGTGAAATTGACAGATTTGGCTCGTTTGTGACGGATGTCTCGACGGCACACTTTGGCCAAAACGTAGTCTCACTGGCACAGCAACATCAAGCAGCAAATATTCTGACTCAATTTTTTTCCACTAGACTAGGAATTGCTTGTCTACTGGGACGAGAATTACGGCCGAAAATTGGCGTTAACGCTCTTAAAGTTGGAACCACCGACTCGAAATTTCGGAGGGAAATTTAATTACTTTTAAACGATGGTACTCCGTGTTCTTCACAATAATGAGTTGATTTAAAAAAAATAAATAAATAGGCGGCGCAACAGGGCAGGCGGTAGACACCCTAGGCCTAGCTTCTCGCAACGCAACGAATGGAAGGGACCTACGATTTTTTTGTCAGACGTTCGCGAGAGGTGGCACAGTAGAAAAAATCTTAACATGTAATTTGTGTTTTTCCGGGGATCGAACCTGGGATCCCTCGCACAGTAGTCCAACACACTTTTTTTGACTTTTAAATTAATTTTTATTAATTCTTTCTTTAACTTACATACTAGACAAAAATGATTAAATCTAAATTAAAACTAACATTTATCTTAATCTAGCTTACTGGCTCTTAACGAGCACTCTAAACTTAACTATATTCTTATTACTATTGCCTTTCGGCCTTAAATCTATCTATTTTCTATCGTTTGCTTTGTTTTTTTTTTTTTTTGTTTCCAACACACTAACCACTGCGCTACTGCGCCCACATGAGTTGATTTTACTGAATATTTTAACATTGACAGTTCGGTAATCGGTTGTCAAGTCGCTATTGAAATACCCTTTATATACTAGAACATTATTGTGTCCACTAATTGCACCCCACCACCCCCAAATATTTTTTAAAACTAAAAAAAAAAACAACATTTAAAATTTCGTTTTCTGTGACCTCTGTATTTTGATATTCAGCCCTATCGAGCTATCTGATCATAACGGAATTATCTCCGCAACGCATACTCCGTCGGAGACTCAAATTACATTCAAGGTATCCGTCTTCGGAAAGAATAATTAAAAAGCGACAACGCATCGGTTTGACGTGTTGTTGTTTCAAAAAAATTCGTATGAACCTGTCAAAAATATCAGTAAAAATGCACTTAATCGCACTGAAACGTAAAACGCCAGTGTGCAATGTGCATTGGATATTTGTCGGAATTTTTTCCGAAAAGCTGTTCGGAACAATACCTACCTCGAAGCAAAAATCCTCCGATTCATATGATCCTGGTACGCTTGTTTAACAATATGTGTAGTAGGTACAGTGACTTACGTTCATGAGTCGAAACTCGGCGGGTATATGCGCGCAAACCAATGGCGTAATTTCAATTATACTGTTTATGCTTTGCTTATTCAAATTAAAGAATTGTAATAAATCGGATACGCTGAGCAGCGCACCAGGAAAGTATTTCATGCTGCGTCTGCTGCTGCATAAATATGCTATGAAGCTCTTTAAGCTCATTTCGAGCTCCAAAAAAGTTGCACCCATTATCGCAATGTATCTGTATCTGTATCTGCACAAACATCTTCGAGCCACGAATCGCTTCAGTGCTGCTATAAAGCCTTGGGTCGACAAATCGGACACGACCTCTAAATGGGATGCCTTAGTCGCAAAACAAATGAATACGGCCACATATGCCTTTTGAGTACAGTACCCTCGACGCGCTTTTGGGATATATGGAAGGGCCCACAAAAATCGACAACGGATTTCGCAAATGGTCTGGACACGTTTACTCGGTTCGAGGGAAGGTCACCCATTATCTGCTGCATCAACTTCGGCCTGTATTTGAAGCAGTGAAAACTCCCGTCCACGACCTTCTTGGCAATATTTCGCTGTCTGATTATCCCTAACAAGGCTTGGGGACCTGCTGGTTTCTGGCTTTTATTCTAAAAATGTGGCGGAATTTCCTATGGTGTTCTGGCGAATTTTCTATTTTATCAAGTTTTCCATTTAATTTTTGTTGGCATAATTTTAAGGAGGTAACTTTTTCATTCAGATTTGAACCCATCGGAATGGTGTTTTGTTGTTCACGTGACCTAGTTAATATATCAGTCAATATAATATTTTGAACTTATTGAACTGATTTCCATAAAGTACATACGTTCAACAACATACGGGTTGATGAGGGAGTTCTATCATATCTGACAAGATCGGTGGTTGGCTTGATCTATTTTGTATTATTGCCAATGATGAGAGTCCTTCCTCGATGACAGAGTATAGTTCAAAGGACTGTTAAGGAAGGATTCGGACATTGGCGGAGTAGCAAAACCTCGATCACAGACGAAAGAGTTTGGCAGGAATGCCGAAACTTGAAATCGGTTTGTATTGTATAACTTGTCCCTATACATAAGGATAGTAATATCGTAGACGATATTAAAGTTTAAAGTCGATGAGCAAATGGTATGTATCGATCTTGCTCACGGAAATATTGACGATCCTCCAATCTAATCGTAAATCCGCATCCAAATGGACGTTGACCTTGCTTCTTGTAACAAGGTAAAGCACTCAGATCCTGTTTTATATGATTTTTTAAATAATCCGACATCGAAATTACTTTCTAAAAGCAATACTTGCATACAGAAATCTCCATCGTCTCGTGACAAAGAAAACGCGTGTTCTCAACCTGGGTACAAAGCCACTATCTTATCATATAATGCCTGTCTATCTGTCAATATCATCATACAATACAAAAAAAACATTAAATCAATATCCATCTGAAACGCACTTCGAAGTCGCATAGGCCCATCCAAAACAAACACAGACAGAGAGTCTTTCCGAGTTTTTTTTTTCACATTTCCGCATGTAAATCAAAATCATTCGCTTTCCTTTTTCTCAATTGGACTTTCCTTTGCAAGTCATCGGTTGTGCAAAGAGTGTTAAAGCCTGTGCAGATTCATCTTCTAAGGGAGAACAACTTTGAACCAGTCAATTTAGCTGGTATCCAACCATCAGCAGCGGTACATTCACAAGAGCACTATATGTCCTCCCGATATATGCCATGAGATGCTAATCGCACAACACTGTACATTCGATTCCATTTTCCGTGAACATTCTATGTCCAGTCAATTGAATTTCCTATCCTATGCAATATGCATGCACTGGACAGGACACAAATTGGATGAAGGGTGAAAAAATAAGGAACCAAAGAAAAGAACTCCAAGCAAGATACAAAAAAAAGGGTACATATTGATGAAATTACAATGCAGACATGCAATGTGACATCATCATCCTTACAGACAATAACACAGATATCCCGACACAAGAGCACATTATTAGCTGAAAATTTTTTTTATCTTAGCTTTTCTCGCACGTGAATCCCTACGCCTTCGATTCAAGGACACCGTCATTGATTATCCACTTAGTCAGTAGATAGAAGATTACATTTCTGTGGCTGTTGAAACAAATGGCTCTCACATGAATTTCAACAACAAATCGATGAAGAAAAAAATATACAATAAATCGAAAGGGATGTAGGGCATGGATAACCCAATGGTGGTAATACATTCATTGACTTGACTCCATTCAGCAATAACAAATGCCTAATGGATTGCTCCTAAGCAAATGAGTAAGGGAAATGTCGAGATGATATCGTGTCTGGAAATTTTATTAGGATGCCTGTCTGCACAACGGATTATACTCGCAGATAATTGGAAATAATCAGTACCGAATTTATGGAGTGAAATAGGCCATTTAGGAAAATGTCTATGGAAATGCACGACTTACAGAGTGTTGTTTTATCGCTAAGGATATCTAGGTAAGTTCTATTTCGATAAAAGGGGCAAACATAAAAGAAGTATTTAATGGTGTTCCCAAAATGGCTTTGTAAGGAGACTAGTTGAAAATATTTTTTTGATAGTAGATAGATAGTATGATGGTAGGTAGGTGCATATGGTGTTACCATTTTTAATCAAAAATCTGTACTAATTTTGTTTATTCAAAAGATAGTAATAAATAAATTGCAGAAAGGTAAATAATAGGCGTGTTTTTTTTTTGCAATCCTACATTATATAGGCTTAGATAAAACACAAAAAAATCGCCTGTGACTTGGCAGCACTATGCTATTTGACATTTAACTTTTCAGCTGCTTTATTTGCGTTTTCACCAAAATAATTTGCAGGCAGTCACTTTAAGTGTATAAAATCATAAATGAGAACAATTTAGCTATATGCATATTAAAATATAGTTCACAAATGATAAGAAATACATTAGTTTCAGATGGTTTATTTATTGTTGGCAATGGCAAGCTCTGCAGCAACTGCAAGTCGTAAGAGCGATTTGCAGGACGTAATGGATGTGCTTGTACTTTTAGCTGATGGTTCAGGATGATTCAAGTTCCAGCGGCGATGCACAACTCCTTACGCGCGCTGTAGCATTTCAACAGTCCCAGTTTGGTCCGAGTGTCTCTTCCTAAGTCCTAATTTTGAGTTGCAAACTTTCTTGTCCATATTTTAATTGTTGATGTTTGTTGTTTTTTATTTAGGGGAGACTGGGGCACCTTGGTTTGACATGCTGAGCAGTTTTGAACTAGGTTGGGACACTTAGCAGTACCTATTTGTAATTGCTTTTCGCAGCTAATAAGCTACTACAAGCTTTATAACTTTTTAATAAAATAAATTAACTTAATTTTTCATTAAAAAAAAAAACAAAAACGACTTAACAGAAGCAAACTGAAATAATTCACAAATTACAAAATATTTTATAAATGACTGAAGAAACTTTACAAAAAAAATGGGTTATCTGTTTAGGAATTTCTGTGTTCTCGATGTTCCCGGAGCGTTGATTGGTGGTGGTAGGTTTGCTTTTATTTCAATGCCACTCACAGACTTACCTATTTTAAACAAAAAGAAAAACTCACCATAAAATGTTTACACTCTTAAGGACCATTCACATGAGAGCGACAAACTATCTACGAGCGAACGAATATTCGCAAGTTTTGACAGTCCGTTCATATGAATACTTTTCTAGGTCGCAACAGTTCGCGACTTTCAGCTATCAGTTTCTACCCGCAATGTCTAGTTTGAGATTAAGCTCGAACGAATGTTTTATTCGCTAGTTTGTGGAACGCGAATTAAATGATGTGGATTGCGAATAAACTTTGACAATTCGGGTCAAGTGTCTTTTTTCGTTCGCGGCAAAAAGTTTTAAATTCGAAATTTCGTTGTTTAAACTGTTTATAAACTTGTTTTCTTAATACATTTTTATGGGATAATTAATTATCCTCCTCTAGGAATAATAAAATAATGCATAAAAAGTGGTTTGTTCGCATTTCATCAATTCGTTTCTTCGCTCCCATGTGAATGATCCTTTATAAAATAGAAATTTTATATATACAACTTCAGCATAAAAACGGCCTAAAAAAGAGTCATTCAGGCGGTTCTGTGAAGATATATCTAACATACCTTTGAGCTGCCGACTCCATAAAGCTCTTGCTTTTGACAAAACCAACACATTAGGAAAGCTTACCGATGAGACTGGCCGTCAGACACAAAATAAGAAAAAGGCACTTGAACTCTTTCTTAAAACACACTTTTCTGGATCAATTATTATAGATCCTCTCGCAACGAAGCTACCTCCTCGAATCGAGCGGACTTTTCCTAAATCCTAAAGCAAAGAAAGATAAATGAATGTACATATTTGGGACAAAGTATCTTCATCTGTAAGGCAAAATTAAGTGAGGATAGCAATATCTTAACTTAAGCCCAACAAGGCTGGCATAGTTTCTGTACCGCAGAGATACGTTACCGTGAAGTGATCGTGGAAAGCCGTAGATTCAAAGGGGGTTGGTGATGAAATCTCTTTTTCCAAAATCCCCTATGCTGAAATCCCTTACTACAAAAGACCCTGAGAGAAAATCCATAGGGGCAAAATTCCCCATTTTCAAAGTTGGTGTCTTAATTATGTCGCGGCGACAGTATTACTAACACCAAATCTTAAAATGGTGGTAAAAATTACATTAAAGTTACAAGAAGAAAAAACGAATAAGTTCTAAAGTTCTAAGTTCTGATTTTGTCGAAACGATGTCGTTCGATCGTCTTTATTTTACGTGATCTAGCCCCAGGGGATTTTAACAGTAAGTAATTGTGTAGGTATGTGAGAGATTTTGGCATAGAGGATTTCGTCCCGGGAGATTTTAGAAAAAGAGAAAAAAAAGTGAGAGACTATGTTCAATAAGAGACTTTGGAAAAGGGGATAACGTAGAGATTCCATGAAAAGGGCTACAGTAGGATAGATATAAGGTATAATAGGTTTAGTCATCAGGAATTAGCTTACTTTTTAGGTTAGCTAATATAATTGTTATTGAGGTTCTTCTTCACTTTCCTGTCCCTCTTCTCTTTAACTTTTTTCTGATTTTTTTTTGTCCGTCCGATCAGAGGTCGTTTAAAAATAGTTCTCCACCTGTCCTTTTTTAGTTTTCGATTTTTTTTTTAAGCTGGTGGTTAAGTGTGAGACGTTTTATTGCTGGTATTTCCACAATGATATGTCACTGTCTAGATCTAGACCATCGTCTTGTTCTAGACAAACTGAGTTGCAATTTAATGGTAAACCGTACACAGTGCATGAACAGATGTCGGTTGATTGATTCCAATGGCTCAACTAGCACAGGCACACAAATTTCGTCGCACCCACCACAACTCGAGTTAACAAAAAATTTTAGAAGTTGAGCAACGGGTTGGACAGATAATGTGCAGCACATTATTGTAAAATCGTCTCTCAACGCGTTTCAAAGCATGTTCAACGAGCAACAAGAGCTCGTACACTACCCGCACACTTCTTTGGCAACGCGGTGAGCAACGATGTCCAATCAGATCAAAGTTTTTGGTTGGATAAAATTGAGGGCATCGTACATTAGAGTTGAATGCGTTGAATTCGAAATTGATGCGTTGGCCACTAAGTGGACGAGCAGCATAACTAATATCCAAGATTTGGTTGGAAGAAGGTATATGCTTAATGAATGGAACCTCAGTATGTTTGTCCGGTTCAGAAAAAAGAAGACCCATCCATAAATTTGACACGATGTCATGCAACTTCTTCAACGTCATACTTGAACGAATTGGGAGACCATTTCTTGTCTTGTCCATAGGTTAGGTTAGGTTAGATTGAGTAGGGTGTGAGTTCATCACATTGGACTAGGCCCCATATAGGGCCCATCGCCATCCATGGGGAACCTTTAAGGTAAAAAGAAAAAAAACCTAAACCACTTTGACCAAACAATTAATTTCCCTACAAAGCTCGAGAAAATTAAAAATGTTCTTGTCCATAAGTGGAGGTAAATCTACCCACCAGACAGCATATGCAAACGAGATTGATTGTTATTCTGGACAGTATGGTAAGTAGATATTCGAAGATGTCAGGTATTCCCTTATAGCTACAAAGTAGGTCCTTCATGCTAAAAATACATATATAATATCACATATCAACTTAATATTCAGTTTTTGAACCTATATCAGCTGCTGTCGCCTTATATCGTTGATTGAGACGACTCCTTGAATTATTCAATCGAATATTGAAAACTTTACATTTACATAATGTTACGCCATCAGTAGAAACATAATATAAGCACACTTTCTAAGAAAGAACTTTTCAGCAGCCGAAAATTGGCATTAATACGGCACTCCATTCGCCCATGTCACACCCGAAGGAATCCATTGAGATTAGAATTATGCACATTCTGTAATTTCGAATTTACATAGGATAACAACATCTTCAATTTGCAAAGGAGATAAATTCTATCTCCCAATCTTCATGTTCTGTTTTCTATACTATCGTATGGTACCTACTTGTTTGCCATAGGCATTCCTAAAAATAGAGCAAAGTCAGAAATGGGGCAAAGGTTCATAAAGCACCAGCTACGATAATGAAAGGATATCCTTAAAGTTGAAGTTCCTCAACAATTTCCCCCAAAACTTAAACACAAACAGCATACGATTCTTATATGTAGTCATAAGCATAATAACCTCTATAGGGAAAAACACTTGTGGAGGAGTTCCCTGGAAAGAAGGGTGTGCAGACACAGAGGCAGAGACAGAGACACGTGTTTTATGTTTTCTTTTGAGTAATCGAAGCAACTTGAGCAACTCAGCCGACAAAAATGAAAGACATCAACAAACATTGAATTAGTAATTTGAGTTCCTTGTATTTATGTTTTTTTGTTTTTTTCTTGTCAAAGAAGTTCGTGTCTGAGAATATCTATGATTAGTTCAGCAAGTAAGAATGATAAGGGTTATTTGTCGCAAAACGACATTTATTTACATTCGTTATCTAAGTAGACAGAAGAATTAAAGCAGAGTATATAGACAAATTTTTGTTCAACAACTACACGAGAATTATGCTCCGTGTAAAATGAAGTGATGCCTACATAATCTTTTGATTCGTTACAGAAGATTTCGACGCATTTGAATGATCTTATGTAGATATCAATCGGGAGCTCTTTGTGCAAGCTATGAAATTATTTTCAAAATATATATTGTAAAGAAATGTCTACAAATTGAAGGTCTCGATTTTAGCTAGCTGACCCGTCCTCCTTTTGCGCCGCTCGCCTTTAGCTAACAAACAAACAAACTTTTTGTTGGTCCATTTAAGATTAAGTGTTTGATTGAAATCTGTTCAATAGTTTTCGAGCTTTTAGGAGACAAAGAAAATTCCTACAGTTTTATTGTAAGTATAGATATAGATTTAATGTGCAAACTCTGCATCGCCCACCCTCTCAATGATCTTGCTACTTATTTGTAATACTGCATTTCCTTTCCTTTGTTTCCCCTCTTCCTATGGAATCCAAACAACTACCTACCCCAACCCTACACTGTTGCCATACCAAAATGAAACCTGTTTTGTATTATAGGTCTCTTCTCTTATGAAGATTATTAATATACCCCATGCCATACACTACACATACTGCAGCACGCACCCCATCTCCATCCGCCATCGGGCATACGATCATAATGTACATACCTACGGCTACATATACAACTGACCATAGCGAAAAAAAATCAACCCTTTTCGAATGCGAGGTATACACTAGTTTTGTATTTGTTTGTCGTGTCGCACGATCGCAAAAGTATAAACATCCATTTGTATGTAGCAAAGTATATGTGTATGTACATACCTACATATTTTCACTTTTTACATTTTGGCTGAAAACTGTTCCTAAGGACGTGGTTATAAAACAACATAGCCTATAGCAGTCCCACAGTCTTAAAGAACATTTTAAAAAATGTTTCATCGAAATCTGTCCAGTAGTTTTCGAGTTTTTAACTGACAACGAAAATTCCTACAGTTTTATTATATGTATAGATTTTTTTTCTTTTTTTTTTTTAATGAATTTTAGTAATTTTTTAAGGCCAAAATCCAGCTTTCCTTCCTATCTAAACTTCTCCAGTTAAAAGTTGATAATAGTCACCAATTTCGCTCAACCCACAAAATAAGTTATCTGCCAGCTGGTCGCTTCTGACTGGCGCATTTTCGTCCTTATTTTTCACTTTCGAATGCTACTGTCTATTGGAGACTTTTACAGCATTGAATGTTGTACTCGCAAACACAGGAAATAAAATTATTTCTGCAGAGGTAACATATTATTCACATACATATAGATACTGTAGCAACGACTGACCAGGACAATTAGGTAGACGTTAACAGCTTTACCAAACAAACAGAACGGACAGACACGAACTTACGAACACACCTGAACGTAATGTCAAACTGAAACATTCTCTGTTTTTCACGGTACATATTATACTGTTTTTTAGACTCAAATACTGCATAGTTACCGCTTTCTCTTCCAAAATATGTACTGCGTTTTTATTTCGGAAAATATAAAGCTTTAATTTTTTTAACGTGGCAATGGAAAACGCAAGAGAGACCAATTGTGTCAAATTGCAAAATGTTTGTGACAGCAATGTCATACAGATTAGTATCTTGCCCTTCATTTTGGTTGTATCTTTTACAGCTTGACTTGCAAATAACATTCCAAGCAGGTTATAGTGTTTTTCGGGTCACTAACGGAGGGCTTTTCAAACCCGGCTATAGGAACTGAACTACTGCACCCTGATAGAGATGATTGGCAAAGGAATAAAGTTTCAAGCAACAATGAAATTTCAGTTTATACGGATGCGTCCAAAACTCGAGGGATATAGAACTACGTGTGGCAATAAGATTTCCAGACACCATCCAGTATGTAAGTATGTTCAAGGCAGAAGTTCTGACCGTACTCAAAGCTGTGAAATGGGATCAATATCCAGCAAGTATATACATAGATGGACAGCGATAAGGGCGCTAGAGTTGTATCCTGTGTATGTCGCCAAATCTAAATAATGAAAGTGCCGACCCGCGTTCTGGGCAGAACATAAAAAAAATCTGGAGAGTTCTTACAACTCAGCAGATCAATACTATGCCTTCTGAGGAATCACGCTATGAGATTTGGCTTACCGAACACGCCCACATGTACGTACTGTGACATACATGTCACAGAGGATACTATCTACCAATCTTTTCCGTGAATGTCAATCAATCGCTCGGAACTAAATGAAGCACCTCGGAAGGTACTTCTTCGACAATTTGGAAGAGGTTAGTTTCTTAAAAAGAATTGAACCCATTTTAAGGTTCTGTAAGAAAATTGTATGTTGTTGGCCGATTTGGTTCTGACCGTGAATGTGACCTCAGGAGAACGATATGGGGTCGCTCTGGTGCCTAGACTTCTCTGATGAATTCATATAACAACTATATACAATCTTACATTCCCTTTTGCTTATTTTATTGTAATTATTCGTTTTTCGTTTGAAAAAGATACGAACGTTAGGACTATATCATATCACTGTAAATCATAAACGTAAGAGATATCCGATTTTTTGCACAGTTGTTGGTTGGTTTAGCTCGGGATCGGTTGGCTATTTTGGTAGCGTAATTCAAATAACATCTTAAGTTTTTTCCACAGCGCCACGCCTCGCGAACGTCTGACAAACATCCGAGAGTATCTGTCCTGAAAAGGCTTTTATTCAATCGTTCGCACTCGGCATACAATTGTAGTTCCCTTCCGGCTTTCACACGTCCCAAAAATAAAAACTCACACAAACAATTGGTTGTGAGAAGCTATCCCTAGGGAGTCTGCTGTCTACTGAAGAACAACTAAACATCCCTCTTATAACTGCAAACGAACGAAACAACAATTGCAACAAATTTTGGAAAATGCATCAGCATGGTGAAGTCTGAAGTCTGAAGTAGTAGGGTCTCACCTGGCACAGTCTGAGAGGCGAACGATGTTTTCGCTCATATCTGCACAAATTCAAGTATGATGGCAGCCACTACTGTCCACAATGTACTAACTGCACTGAAAATATGTTTTCCCAATGCCTACGGTTTCATAGTTGGTAAAACGCATAAAACCCGAGAAGCATAGGGTACAGTCATTAGATATATACAAAGATCAACATGAATGAGCGAACTAAGAATGTGAGAGCCCAAAAGGAGTACCACGAATTTTGGATTGTCAGAGGCTACCGGCTGGGGGCTTGACTGCTTCGGTCACAATCAACATTCTTTCAGATTCTGTCATGTGGACTGGTCATCAAAAGGAAATAAACGGCCTTTTCCAACAGACAATCCATTCATGGGCTTTTGGTCAAGCAACAAAGCTGACTGGTTCAATCACCCACTTCGGCCACGCACCAGTCTCCAATAGGCAGGAGGCGGACTGTTACGGTCGCCCTCCACCTTGACCCGAAGACTAAGTCGCAACCAGGAGATGTAAACGTATATAAGATTTTGACAGCCTCAGTCACCACGAGGGACCTCTCTACGAAGTAAGACACCCGAATTTGCAAATAGCAACTGTATTCCCACTGTAACGCCCGACACATAGAACCTTTCTGGCCACTGCCTCCCTCCCTCCCTTTCGTGGTATCACAATGGACCAATTAATTATGGTCTAAGTGTGTCCCTTCCTTTTTCTTTGGGACAGCCACCTTACCTAACCTAACCAAACACGAATCTTGATGACAAGTAAAGGGTGGGCCATCTAGTGGTTTCTTTTTAAATCATAGGTTATTTTGACATTGACATCTGCTTCCTGCTCGAAATGTTGACAGAAAGTCAATATCATACCTCCGCGAAACGAAATGAGTCGCTTTACGCTTGAACAACGTTAGGAAATATTGAAAACTTATTTCCAAAGTGAGTGCTGTGTAGCCGAAACAGTGGGTTTTTTGAAAAGAAGTTTTGGCCGAAATGAAGCACCCACTGCGCCTGCTGTACGCAAGTTTGTGCAAAAAGTTCGTGAGACTGGTATGCTAGTGGAAAACACTCATGGTCCCCGTCATCATACGGTGCGCATAGACGAGAATGTGGTTGCTGTAGCCGAGAGTGTGAGACTCAATTCACGAACATTAACTCGCCATCGATCTCGCCATCAATAGCTCAACATTTCACGCACTATAGCCTGAGGAGAATTCTGCACAAAGATCTCGGATTATTATTCGCGTACAAGGTCCAATCAGCACAACGATTTTGGACGAAAAATCATCTTTTCTGACGAGTCGCATTTTCATCTCGGCGGCTGCTCGAAGCTGCGATTTCACCCTTTTGGACTTTTTTTTTGTGGGGAACCGTGAAGGACCGAGGTTATGCCAACAATCCAGAAACGACTCAAGCACTTATGGCCAATATCATTCAAGCAAGCCGTGAGCTACAGCCCGAAACCATCAACAAGGGGTTGGAAAATTGGAGTGACAGAATGCGCTACTCTGAAGCCTGCCAAGGCGGTCACTTAAACGACCTTGTGTTCCATAAGTAATGGGAATGTCAAAACAAAACACAAAACGACAAAATTTGCGGCAATCGGCTTACTTATTATATTTGGTAAGTATAATGTCGAGTGCATGCTGTAGGGCTTTACAAACTACAAGTAGGTACCTACTCTTGAGGAACAACTCGATTCCATTTAGTGTTGCTCGTTCTTTTCTACAAAAACTATCTGTATCTCAGTCGATTGTGACTGATCGCTGCACTGACAACGACTAACACTGACACATAAATGACATTTGGACATTTAGTGAGTGACGCTGATGTAATGACTATATATACCAAGTTGAATATGGATTGTGTGAACGAGGTAGGCATTTAGCTGACAGCAAAAACTCACTTAAGTGCAGAGCTGGCATTGCACATCCCAATACATTATCTGACTCTGTCAATTTGACATGATGTTGTTGCGCGCAATGACGATATTGATTGAACACCGTAATCACCGCATTTCAGATACAGCTAAGAGCTCAAGTGACTGCTAAAGCCTTTCGGGAGTGCGCTCCGCACTTCGGCTATAAATAATTTAGAGGTACATACTCATGTAAATTTGTTTGCGTTGTTTTTCCGCCCCCTCCGCACATGGTGTGCAGACAAAAACTATACCCAACTAGGTTAAGGATAGGTACACATCCGTTTCGGATGGTATTATTGAAAGCATTTAAATTGTGCATGTCCGGTCGGTCACCAGCGTCACATCGCATCATTCGAATGGTAGTCCCTAGCAGACAGAGCGGTTTTGGCGGGGAACGGAGACAACAGCAGAAAAAAAAATTAATTGAAATTCGATGAGAAAACAGCGAAATTACAGCACGAAATTGATTTACCTAGGTTAATGAACCGTTGTATTTATTTTCGAGATGTAGTGCTCTGTGATTTCTCCAGGGAATGAACTATTCCATTGTATACCGCCTATAGAGCCTGGCAATCTGGCATGGGCTTGGATTTGGTTGGGTGGACTCTGGTGGACTGCACAGTGCCGCCAGGGATGTGAATTGTTGCCAGCATACAATGCGACGTGATGAGGTAACTCAGTAAATGAATATAGTGAAGGAGAATACTGGGATGATAGCGATTTGGCGAGTATAACCCGGCAGGCGTATAGAAATGTAATACCCATGGGAACGAGCTATTCGCTGTCAGACGAAAAACTAGATTAATTGCATCAAAGGGAAATTTTATTAATATTTGCCCGTGCCGTACCTCATTTGGAATTTTAGATTATTCCACAGGAATGACAAGAGTATTGGCAGCAAAGTACGTGTGGCATTGGGGTTATGAACAACCCCAAATTGAATAGATTTAATGAAGAGTTGAATAGATGGAAATTAAATCTGGATTCAGTGGTGGTTAGGTATTAAATTGATTTTCAAAATTTGAAAATTTTGTTTACAACTCGCTTATGCGGGTACATTATGCGTTTTCCAGGAAATGGATGCACTCCAAATAATTAAAATGATAAATATACAATATTGGCTTAAATTTGTTTGCATACACCACCGTTGAAATGTGGCACAAAATTTCACATACGTGTGTTGCGCCAATTACATTTAGATTTATTTCATAGAAAACTTACAACAAAAGAGTCTTATAAAATAGGGAAGATTACAATTATTTAAATTAAAATTTTGAACAAGAATGTCAAAGTGAATATACTCTCGCCACAGTGTGGTACCGGGTATAAACAACATACAACTCCATTAAGTTCGATACAAGATACAAAAAAAAATACTAGTCGAAATTGTTAAGGAAAAAAGACTTAAGCTCAGTCCGGAACCGCCGAGTGCCGCCTGCCCTTCGAAAATGCCGTGGCAAGCAGTTCCATAAGCGGATGGAATTTACAAAAAACTGACGTTCGGATGTAAGTCAAGAAAACCGTGGATGTAGCATGTAGGTATAGGTTGAGAGGATCTTTTTGACGTACTAAAATGTCATTTGTTAAAGAGATAGCTACAGTGGTTAGTTTGAATCACATTAGAAAGAAAAATTCGGGATCTGTACCTAACGAAGTAGGTCACAGTGTTTTATCATAAGAATTCCCATACGCAAGTGCCAAAAAAATCACTTTTTTCCTCGCCTGGCTCGAAAAGTAACTCAGATTTTCCCATACATATTTTACGAAAGAAAAACAAAAAATTAACGAAACAAAAAATAGTCTCAATAACTATAGGAAAAAACTTTAGTGTATTTCAGGCAAAGCTCCACGCTATACTCAAGAATGAGCCAGGCACATCAAAAAAATTAGCATCAAAGCCGTTCACATTCAGGGTTGCCAGAAATCTTTCTCAACAAATCGGGAGGTTTCAAAAAAAAATAACGGGAAATTGAGAAAAAAATTGGGAGAATTAGAAAAACCTTATTATTTTATAGTACAAAACAAATTTATAGTTTTATTTCAGAGTTTTCTTAAAAAAAAGAAGATAAAAACATTAATGAGTATTATTATATGAGTTATAATTTCGCTGCCCTCTTCAGTTTTAAGAAACAAATTCTTGACAAGAGAAATAAAAGTTCACTTTTGACCAAATGATAGATTTTATAATACCTATCTATCTAAATTCGTTCCATAAAAATGCTGACACAGGAATAGAAAAAATAATTGAATTATATTTTTAATGATTGGAAGCTGATTGACTCATAAAAATTGTCGTTTTCCTCTGAAAGCATATTCAGTACCTACTTCCAGTCTGCCACTTTGAATTATATTTACTTCAACTTATAAAAAATCAAGATCACAAGATTTGTGAAGGAGTTCCACAATTTTTTTTACATTTCCGAATAAAAAATCATTTTTAAAATTCTTTAACTCGAAAATATAAAGATGTTTGAAACCACTTTTTTCAAAATCATATTTTTTTTTAAATATTCTAAAGTATTTTTAAATTATGTACATTTAAGAATTCAGTTTCAATGGAATTATCGGTTGATAAATTTGTTTTTCTTGAGCACTCATGAGTTGTTGCTCCAAAAAATTGTCCTTAATTCTACATTCAGTGTCAGTCTTTAATTCTGTTATTCACTTTATGATTAGTTATTGCAGTTAAATAACTACCTTCTAAATTTGAAATCGATATTTTTAATATACAGTCAAACTTCTTTATAACGAACCTTCAAGGTAACAAAAAATTGCTTCGTTATAAGGAAGTTTTATACAAAATTCGTTATATAGAAAATTTTATTTTTTTAACACTGTAAGTGTTCCTTTATTACACCTTAACGTTTTTTCTACTGCGTCACCTCTCGTGAACGTCTGACATACATCCGAGACTATGACTGTCCTGAAAAAGCTGCTCAATTCAGCCGTTCGGATTCGGACTCGGCATAAAATTGTAGGTCCATTCCATTCGTCCCAAAAATAGAAACTCACATAAACGAATTGTTGCGAAAAGATAGACCTAGACCTACTCGCCTGTTGCGCCATCTATTTATGCCTTTAAAATTATGCTGACCCAAAGATTCAGAAAAACATTTAGCCTTTTGTTTGATAATAGAGCCCGAGAGCGGTAAATTCCTTTTCCTTTTTATCTGAACCCATTTTAACATAGCTTTATCCACATCACCGTATTTTGTTTTTCTTAGTTTTTTTTTGGCTTCTGTTTGAACTTGATTGGGAAAACTTTAAAATGTTTACCTCGTTCTTTAAAATTGTCGACAATGTACTAATAGAAACACTAAATTTTTCTGCAACATCTTTTTTATTTCCCCCCTTTTAACTTTTTCAATAATGGATAATTTCTCCGAAAGTGAAATAGCCTTGCGCTTCGACATTCTTGATAGGTAAACGTTTCACGAACTTAAAATAAAAACTCAAATGTGACCTGTTGATATGCGTAGAATTTCTACTACACATGTACACTTATTCATACATCCATACATACCTTGAAAATTCTTGCCAAAACGGGGAATTCCCTTTTAAAATTAGTAACAAAAATCATAGTAGGCTTTGTTTTCAAATTTGACATTTCGTTATAAAGAAACATTTTTGCGTTTGGGCCAAAAAAAATAGTTCATTATAAAGAGAATTTCGCTATACAGAATTTCGTTATAAAGAACCTAATTCATATGGGATATTTTTGAAGGGGAAGGGGAACAAAATGAAATTAGCTATAGAGAGAATTACGTTATAAGGAAGTTCGTTATAAAGAAGTTTGACTGTATTAATGTACCTAATGACTTGAGAAGTACAAAAATATTTCAGGTTTTGTGTCATTATTCGGTTCATTACTCTCATAAACCAATTGCCAAACAACTGGATGACAATTGTTTTCACCTAGGTCTTGAAAATCGGACCGAACCGTTGGCCAAATAACAATCAGCCTATCAAGAGCATTGCCAATTGACAGTCAACGTGTTGCCGAGTATTTTTACATACCTACTCCATTTCAAACTTCTCGAACTCATTTTTGAGAGCTCTTGAGGACTAAGAATGCTGTCGGTGAACTCGGAATAAACTTTTAAAACAATTGATTCAACATCATAAGACAGTCTTTTAGTTGCATTTCTGCCACATTATGAATCATGTGACAATATCAATAATGCTTTTATTAAGTTTGGATTTTTGGCTCTTAGGTGTTTGAAAATCGATTTACCTACCTACTGATTTCATAATCAGGCGAAACGCATTTTTGGAGTGGAATTGGCCTCTCAAATTTAAAATTTGTGTCATACACACTTCCAATTTATTCATTTCATAATAGCCAGCTTGATTCCATAATAAGCCGAAACATTATCCGCTGCGAAAGAAAAACAATTACCTAGCAATTTTGAGATTATTATTTCCTACGATTTTCGATTCGGGAACTGTCAATGTCAATGTGGCAGTTAAAAAACAAAATTTCAAATCCATTGTATGGTTACATTAGGCGCTGATTACATTTCTTCGCAATAAAATATTTTCTTAACTGTTCGTGGTTTGGTTTTTTTTAAGAACATTAAGACGAAATATTGGAAATTCGTGAGATTTCATAGAATTTTCGGGAGACCGGGAGATCAGTTAAAAAACCGGAAGACTCTCGGAATATCGGGAGAACTGGCAACCCTATTCACATCTATATATTCACGGACAGTCAAGCAACTATAAAGGCCCTTAGCTCACCTATCATTGGGTCCAAATCAGTATTACATTATGACTATTTCAACACCCTTCAAAGGCTTAGGGCCTGCTTCAAAGGTTCCGGAAAATGTTTCGGATAGTATTATCCGACACATAACGCTATACGACAGATAGAGGAGTGTGGCAATAAAATCCCTGTGATACTAATTTCTAAGATTCTTGTCTGTCAATTATTTATATACAACTTGTTTGTCATAGTGCGTTTATGTATTATGAATATTTATTAGTGTTTATGATAAAATTGTTCCAACTTCTTTTCACATAGAGACTGATGTAGAAATTTGTTCAAATAAATCCACGTTGTGGCTGCAAATCTATGCTCGTCAACGAAAAAATGCTCTGAAACTATGTTTTTTCCATCCACTTCAAATAAATATTTGCTTGACAGCCACACTTGAACCGCCTGATAGGCTATCCTATAGACTTTATCTGTTAGATATCACTATCCGAGACCTTTGAAACCAAAAGCTGATGTTCATCTGTCCTCGGGAACAGAAAAAAATTTGGTGGGTTCATGTCCATGAAGGCTTCGAAGGAAACGAAAAGCAGATGAATTGGCCAGAATAGGTTCCGAAACACCTTTCACGGGACCGGAACCTTTCTGATATACCCACAAATTGGCTAAAAACTTAGCCGTAAAAAACTGCGATCATATACTAAATGTATCTCATATTGGGAGAATATCCCAGCTTTAACAATGCCCCTAGCAGACATGATATCAGAAACCTTGTATATAGGATTCCTTTTAGGGCATCATGTGCTACAATAGCTAAATAAATCCATACAACTTAGCGGAGAGCAGGCTATGTATGGAAGAAGACAAAACAACATTATATGCGAATTTAGAAGGAAGATCTTCTCCAACCAACCTGGACCCGAAAGATTTGAAAAAATCCTGGGGCCTTTCGCATATTTTAACTTGACAAATTTTGCATCGGGATTTGGGCTTACGCCCGTACAAGATCCAACTAATCCAGAAGCTCAAAGTTATTGACCATAGACAGAGCTGCTTGTTCGCTAACTAGGCTTCGGAGCGTTTGGAAAACGGCCCCAATTTGGCCGAAACATCATCTTTAGCGCGAGGCGCATTTTTAGATGACTGCGGGTATGTTCAACAAGCTAATTTTTCATAAATATGGGACGAAAATATTTCAACGTCGACCCGTCCTTATTAAAAAACCCTTTAGTGAATCTTCAGTAAAATGAGATTCTATGTATTCACATATCTTTTCTTTTAGAAGGGCGTCGCAAAAATATTTCAGCCTATCTAGGGAGTCGCAGTATGAAAAAGTTTGGGAACCCCTTTCCTAGCCTAAACCCTCTTTCTTATATACGGTACAATATGGAGATCTTAATCAGGACAACGTGCCGCTTTTATCGGGTAGGATAAAAAGCGAGAATAAGATTGTCTCAGTCTTCATAAGTTATTCGAAGATTTGAGATTCTGTAAAATACGAAACGAAAACCGCTTTCGTTTTCACTCAACAGTAAACATGCCTCCATCATATCTGTGGCAATGGACAGAGAGGATATCGTTTGGTCGTTTTCATTTTACGTTATTTGGCCCCAGGTGTTCTCTCTTTTTGTGTCAATACAAGCGCTTGTTCATGAAAGCAGTCAGGTGTATAAAATAAATTGTCTTCCTGAAGTTGAACAATAAAATTACAGTAAAATTTAAAAGAACAAAAATTCCCTTTTGTTTGTTTTGGAAAACAGAAAGTTTCCCTTTTAGCTCATTTCGAGTAAAAAAAATTCCCTCAAAAAGGGGAAATTTTCCACAATCTGGCGGAACAGGTGGTCAAAGGATAAAAGTAATTTCGTATAGTTGGAGTTGGAGATACGTTCAGATCGCTTAAGGTTAAAAACGTAACGCGCGGTAGTGTTAAAAGCAACATTATCATCACAATTACAAAAAAGTTCGGTACCATAACTAAGAATAGTAGTAATGAGTGTTCTTGCTAGCAACATACGTGTTTTCAGGGGAGTGTAATAGTATGACATCCACAGCTGACGTAAAATACCATACACTTTCCCAACAACCGCATTGATGTGAGTCTGAGTATCCCATGTCAATTTCCTATTAAAAACCACTCTCATATTTCTGGCAGTGTCGACTGTCGATATATTCGATTTTGGAACCACTAAGCATTACGTCAGGAAAGTAAGAAAGATCTAATTGTTTTTTACTAATAACAACGCAAAGTATTTGGATTAAAGGGGGTTAAGAAAAAGCCCGTTTTCTCTGACCAGGTGGCCATCCTTCCAAGGTCAATATTGATTGAGTTTGCATAGTCTTCTTTTATACCAAGAGGACAACTTTTAAACTGCTGTACGTCGGTCGTCAGCATACATTTATGGACTCTTGATGATGATAATGATTTAAGTGAGGGAATCTCATATAGGGAAAAAGTGAAGGTCCAAGAATCGAGCCCTTTGGCGACTTATAAAGGAAGTCGGACGTCTAATGACACGCAGAGACTGCTTGTTTTCGAGACTGTAGGTATGAAGATATTAGGGTAACTGTTGAATTTAAGAAAGCAAATAGCGTTCATAAATTTATTGCAGAAATTAATGTGATCCACGGACCCACGGTATCGAAGGCCTTCGAAAAGTCGAGAAGCACTGAAAAGGTAATTTTATCATAATCCAGTGATACCCTGATATCTTCCACAACTCTATTAATCGCTGTCATGCAGCTATGATCGTTCGTACGAATGTGTAAATTTATTTGTTTCTGCAGTACCCCCTCGAAGATTTTAGAGAGATAAGGTAAAATAGAGATCGGTCCGTAATCTTTACTATTAGGACTTTTTTGAATAGGTTTAATTTTTGCCGGTTTCCATTGTACGGAGTAAATACCCGTAGTGATGATAAAATTAAAAACATGCGTCATGATAGGGAAAAATTACTGGTAGAATTATTTTGACAAACTTGGAATGTATTTGGTCAAAATCAACGGCATTTGATTTAACCGATAACAGACAACTGTAATTGTATACATTCCAAATGTAATGCTTTCAGTCATTGTAGGCCAGATTGCGCTGTTCGATAAGTAGCCTAATTTCACAAGTGAACCAAGTAAATTGATCATTGTTTAAACGTTTTTTTTTTTTGATTGAAACATGCTTGTTAAAGAGAGCACAAATGTTGCTGTTGAGAAAGTCTATTTGGGCACATGGAGAGGTCAGGCCACGAACATGTTAAGCGTTGCCAATGTCGGGGTTGGCACCATTCGGACCCTCGGATCCCCACCACGGTCTTCGTAGAGCTTTGCTGTGTTTAGATAAAATATTGCCTAATGTATACAAATTGTTAATATGCTTTAGATCCTAATGTCTAATGTCTGTTTCAAAGTTTTTTGTTTCACTGGGTGGAGCAACCTCAGATTCGACGAATTTATACTCCAGTCAAATAGACATTATAAGATGTGTATCTATTTCAGTTGACGGCTAAACGAATTTCGTTACAACCGATTTCGACTGTGCATTGAATTTCGATTAGAATCAATAACAAATATTTTAAAAGAATCTACAGAGAGAGCAAAACATTTTTGATTTAAAAAATAGATTTGTAAAAAAAAAAACAATCAATCTACCAGATCATATCGTAGGAATAGTTTACTTTAGTTTAGAGATAACCTTCAAACTGACAGACAACCAATATCTGGGTCATGTTGAGTATTTTGGATGGTATTACTATTTACAAGTAGTTATAGTTGGATCTTATTTTATAGATTGGCCATACCTATCTGTTGTTAATTTTTTATCGCAGGTAATAGGCACATTAATAAGAAAAATTTAATACTTATAAATAGCTAAACAGAAGTAAAAATATTTTCAGTCGGATTATAGTTCTGCTTTATAAAATGTTTGTGTAAAAACTAAAAAAAAAATTAAGATTTAATCGATTTAATTAAAAATTTTGGATTACATTAGTGAATTGAAAATGACAGCCACTGCAGTGAATAAAGGTTAGTTTGTAAGTGGATTTAAACAAAAATTTACAAATTTTTTATTTAAATTTAGTCAAAAAATAAAGAAATTTGAGCAGACATTTGAATTCAGAAAAAGATATGTATACCTATAATGTTCTATTTTTTGTGGGAAAGAAATATAAGAAAAAATGAGGATGTCTTGAAGTGAATTCTTAACAATTTAGCTACCTTACAACTTACATAATGTTTTAAAAAAGGTGCACCCATTAGCTGAGCACAATACTTTTAAAATTAAAAAAAATATTATGTGTCTGTCCAAGGGATAAGGACCGGAAGCCGAAAATCTTGTGTGGGAGCCGGGCCAAAAATGCTTCGATTTTAAACATTAAATTGTTTAAACTTGCAACATGGGATCTTAAAAAAATTAATTTATATATAACGTAGGTATGTATATATTTTTTTGTATAAAGCTGCATCCACCCACAAACGAACTAAAAGCACCCGTTTTACCCGCATTAAAAGACAGGAAGATCTCCAGACAAAGGAAATCTTTCCAATTGCATGATCGAATCTATCTGCAAGTCAAAGTGTCAAAGAAAAAAATCGTGAATTTCTGTGGTGGTTGCTTACGGGTCCCGAACGCAAAGGCAAGACACCGCTTTATAGAAGCTATCCGTCGAATAGCGATCCGGTACTCCAAAATTCACCGTAACGCACCAAACCACAACGGTTCGATTGTAGATATGTCCAATTATATTACACAACCGACTGAACAGGAAATTGAACTCCAATGAAAGAATCAAAAAAGCCACAATAGCCTTTTATTCCTGCAGCAGAATCTTTGGGAAAACCTGGGTACCATATCCCAAAATCAAGCTCTGGATATACGTACACGGCTATAGGAAGACCTATATTGACCTATGGCAGTCTCATCTGGTGGCAGGCAACCAATAAAGCCACTTACCTAAAAGCGTTAACGAAGGTTCAAAGACTAGCATGAATCGTCATCGCCAGTGTGATGAGGAGAACTCCAACTGCAGGACTTGAGGCTATCCTCAACCTGCTTCCGCTAGACGTACATATGCCACTATCGGCCGCAATTAGTGCAATGAGAATCAGCCAATCAGTAAATTGGAAGTTGAACGAAACGGGTCATTCGAAGATTCTACAGCAATATTTTGGCCGTGTACCTGCCACGGACAACATCACGCCTTACCTAGAATTTACAAAACCTTTTTTTAGCGCCTCTCCCAGCAGAGAAGAATGAAAAGACGGACTCGTACCTAGCACACAAACCATAGCCGTACTTAGGTACAGACGGATCTAGGTTATGTTAGGTTAGGTTAACAGGTTGGTGAAGCTGAGTGGTCTCCTCTTCACGACACTTAGGTCCTCGTGGACCCATTGTGATACCATTGTGAAGGGGTTAGCCGTGTTGCACTGGCCGTATTTCATCCTTCCCGTGGTTACTCGACTTTGTCCATCCATCTCGTTGTCCTCAGAAACCTGTAAAGATTAGATATTGTGACGTTAGAGAGTTCTTGGATATCCTGAAAGTAGTAACTTCCAAGTGTTCTATTCCTCAAGTGACAGAGACCTGGGCAGTGACAGAGAAAGTGAGGGGTGTCCTCGTGGGCTTCTTCATCACCGCAGCCTCTACAAATATCGTCATTCTTGAGATTTAGTTTCATTGTATGGCTTCTTAGAAGGTTGTGACCAGTGAGAGCGCCAACAATCTCAGACAGCGATATTCTGTCGTATCGCAGAAGTTTGTTGGTCCTGCGACGGATCTAGAATGGACACTGGCGTAGGGTCTTCTCTGAATCGATGGATATATCAAAATCGGTACGTCTCCCCGACCATAGCAGCAGAGGTCTTGACAGTGACAACAACAGCCCTTGAGTCTGTGGTAAGGGCAATACCACCTGAAGGTATTACTTTCTTTATCGACAGCCAGGCAGCAATAAAAGACATAACTGCATCAGAAATAATATCGAAGCTGGTGAAGTGCTGTCGCGAAAAACTCAAGGTTCTTAATACACAGCATAAGGTATCGCTCTGCTGATGGGTTTCGGGACATGAAGGCACTCCAAGCAAACGAATTAGCAAGACAAGCTGTTTCAGAAAAAGCTGATTCGCCTGTGAACATCCCGCGTTGCACAACGAAGCTTGAAACAGGAAGAAAAGTGAGGCGATCGCAAGATGGGCGATCTTAAACACATGTAATACCAGAAGAATGCTATGGCCGTCCTTCAACGAAACCAAAACCGAGAAGAAAATGCGGAAGGATAGGAAATCCCTATCCACCCTTGTGTTGTAGGTATCATAACGGGGCACAACACTCTAGGTATAGGGTACCATATGAATAAAATGGGCTGAACGGAAGGAGAACTTGGCAGAGGCTGCGGTGATGAGGGAGCTCTTGAGGATACAACCCACTTCCTACGTCACTGCGCAGGTCTCCAACACACCAGGTAAAAACTCCTAGGGAGTCACTTCTTTAACGACCTAGACGAGCTTTCCAGCACATCAATAGACAAAATAATAAACTTCGTCAAATCAAAAAGATGGTTTGTGTGTACCAGCCTTAATACAGAGTTATAATCGGTAAGAGACAACTTCTTTCCCCCTACGGGCATCGCAATGGGTCAGTATATTGACCTGAGTGTGGCACGGAGAAATCCTCGCCAGCCCGCAAACCTAACCTAAACCTACCTACGGGTGAATTTAAACAAAAGATGAGAAAATAAGAGCAATGGAATTGGGTAGAAAGTCGATCCATACATAGTCACGGTATGATCCATATGAGCTATTTTCCGAAAGCGAACTAGTTTCAGTTGGTGGGCTGTGGGAATGGGAGACCTGCAAGAGCCGCGGCCAAGATTGAGCTTTAGCTGATAGTCTTTATCTCTAATTATCAGACCTTGGAGGTTGGTTAGTTGAACATTTTGATATTTTCAGATCCAAATGTCAAGTGACACTTGAGCAATTAAACAATTCTTTGCTAGAAGTCATTCAAGAGCTATACGTTTTTTCAAAAAGCTGATAGGCAAGATTGGTCATTTGTAGCCTTTATGTATATACTTGCTTGTGCTTTTTACAACTCATTCTTGTATATTTTGAGGGATTCCTTGTAATAGTCCCAGTCGGGCACTTTTCTTGTACCTTTGCTGATATACTCAAGCGATTCAACAGTTCGAGGTGAGCCGAACGCTCAACTAATAAGCCCCTGCAGCATCAACATCCTCCCAATTTGTAGAATTGTACGTGACAAATACACCTAAATCTTAGTTTTTTTTATTTTTACTTTACAGGACCGTTTTTTGGTGCCCGCGATCTACAGACATTTCTGCTCTTTCTCTCCATAATGGTCAACTACGCTGGACGGCTAAATGTTTCCGTGTCATTGATCGCCATGACAAGCGGTGCAACTGCAAATCCATACTTTGAGGCAGGTATCTACACGTACATAACTAAAGATTAAAAACCAAACTCCCTCTTTGCAGGTCTTCGAGTGGGATGAAAAACAAAGGTCGTATATCATCAGCAGTTTCTACTGGGGCTACTTCATCACTCAATTTCTGGGAGGCTTCATGGCACGTAAGCTGGGTGTTAGACTCACCTTATTGGTGGACACTCTTGGCTCGTCATTTATAAATGTAATAATACCACTATGTGTCCCGTGGGGTGGATGGCAAGCTTACTGCGCCTTACGCGTGGGTCAGGGTCTGTTTCAAGGAATGCTTTTTCCCAGTGTACACGAACATCTGGCTAAATGGTCACCTATCGAGGAGCGAACGCGTCTGGGTGGGCTAAGTCATACCGGTGCTGAATGTGGTACCATCCTTGCAATGGGTCTAACTGGTATTATAGCCGAATCGGGCCTGGGATGGCCGGGGATATCATACATTTTCGGTGGTATGGGGATTGCCCTCAGCATTATTTTGTCAATTCTTTTAGAAAACAATCCAACAACAGCGCGTTTCATAACTCAAGACGAAAGAAATTATATTCTAACCTCCCTAGCAAAGCTGAAGGACGGTGGAGTTGAAAAAAAAATTCCAATACCTTGGAGGGCAATACTTACATCGGTTCCGTTTCTATCTTTCCTGATCGTCCGTGTATGCGTAATATGGGGCTTTACAACAATGCAGGCCGAAATTCCTGCATACCTACAGGGAGTGCTGAAAATGAACCTGAAGAGCAACTCGTTATATTCAGCCCTACCCTACCTGGCAATGTTGGGTTTCTCATTTTTGTTTCTCATAATCGCCGACATTATCTTGAAGAAGAAATGGGCAACCTTATCGGTGGTAAGGAAGACAGCGAACACTATTGCAATGTGGGTGCCAGCGGTAATGCTCATTGGAATCGGATTCCTTGATGAAAATCAAAAGGCCTTGGCCATCACCCTGATGACTTTAAATGTTGGCTTGAATGGTGGTGCAACAATTGGAAATTCTTTGAACACCATTGACTTGTCGCCAAACCATGCCGGTATTCTGATGGGTATAGCGAATTCGATTGCGAACTTGGTTCCCATTATAACACCTTTGGTTGTTGGAGTTATTGTCTACGATGAGGTAAGACTTGCCTAACTAATAATGACATGAAGGTAGGTACTACACCTTTATATGTTTTATTTTGTTATTTTAGACTCAACGATCACAGTGGCAAGTGGTGTTCATAATAGCAGCTGTCATGTTTTTTGTTGGCAACTTGCAGTTCATTTTCCTTGCCACTACCAACACTCAGCCGTGGGATCATGAAGATTTCCTTCTCAAAAATGATAGAGAGATCAATGGAGGGAGTACGATGAAAGTACCAGTGCGCGCTCAAAAATGACAGCAGTATTGTGACGAGAATTGATGTAGCTGTAGTTAAACTAAGTAGACGTAAGATATAAGTGATAAGTTTATTAAATATTCTCGGTATGTATAAAGAAACATTGAACTATAGTTTGCCTTTGCTTTTCGACATCAAGGTTGGGCTAGAACCTAGAAGATCCTGCTATGTCTATGTAGTTAGTCTTCCAGCTCGCGATCAGCGGGGTAAATCTGAGACTGAGCTTCAATAACTTGATGGCAGAATTGATAGCGCGCTTCACATGATATGATTCGCTCTAAGTATCTTTGTCGACAAAAATGATACTTTCAGCACAGCATGAGAGCATGTGATGTGCACTGTAGCCCGGACGGATCTGGGCAATGGTGTTATACCTAAGATTACCTGGAATATAGCCGTGGATCAAAGATATACTCCAAAACAGGTCACAGAATAATGTCGACAGTTGATTATGGTGCATGAGTATGGTCTGCTAACTAGACTCAATGCTACCGATGTGTATGATAAGTGCTCAGGTTTATACGGATGATTTTTCTGTTGGTTAATGTCTTTTGACCAGTTTTGAAGAAGATTTATGACTATTTCATTTAGAATGATGATAAGACCAATAATCTCGTATAAGTAGGAAATAAACCTCCGAAAGCTTCATGGCCGCATCGGATTATAATTTAGTCTCCTATAATGACTTAAATCTTAAATCTGATAACATAAACCCATTCCCAAGATTCGTTTAGATAAACGTAATATAATACATACAAGCACTTTCTAAAATGGGGGAGGAGGGCTCCCGTTTAGCCTCAGGGACCAAGAATAGTTTTTGGTGCGCAAAATGTTCTCATTTTACAGTGGAAGGGCATGATGCCTACCCGCAACCCTGATGTACTTGGAGTAGGTGTAAACCTGTAAAGTTGGGTAGCTACTAGCGATATCATAAACGTTTGTTTTTTTTAAGTTACAGCATATTCATTTCAGTCTTGTTTTCAGTTTCGAAATTTGAAAGCAATTAAACAGCAATTTACTCTAGGGATATAGACCTACACGTGTCAATTTAAGACTTCCGGATACGTGCAGTGTGCTCCAGGCAGAAGTTCTGGCCATGATCAAAGCTGCGGATCTACTTGATATGTGATCAATATCCAACAAGAATATCGCTATCTACATTGATAGTCAGGCTGCGCTAAGGGCGGTAGAGTCCTTCATCATCAAATCTGAACTAGGCAGGAGCTGCCGCACAATGCTCAGAACCAGGTCAGATTGTTTTGGGGTACCCGGACACTGCGATATTGAGGGTAACGAACGAGCTGATGTTCTGGCGAAAACCAGAGCTGAGCTTCCGCCTAATGAAACAATTGAGGACATAAGACCACCAATATCCGTGGCCAAGAGAATTATTATCGAGGATATCAAAAATAGGGCAGATCAGAAATGGTTGAAAATAGAAAGGCACAGTGTCTCAAAAGCTCTGTGGCCTAAGCTAGATCGGAAAAAATCTGTAGAATTACTAAAGCTACGATTACACGGCCATTTTTTCGAGGCATTTAAATGGCGCTCTGACATAAAAATACCGTCACAAAGCAGTAATTTAAATGTCGCTCTGTGTGATCGCCAATTTTGAGCGTCATTTAAATGACTAGGAAAATGGCGCACCAAATGACGTGAATTAATTGCCATTTAAATGGGACAATGGCATCCCAACGGAAAATTCAAAATGACTCGCAGTGTGCGTCATTTGATTTTGGGACACAAATGACAATGATAGTCATTTAGTGTGATCGCCATTTTTTCAATGACGAATCGTAGCTTAAATGTCGCTCTAATGCGACATTTTTTTCCTGACGTCAGAGCGCCATTTAAATGACTCAAAAAAATGGCCGTGTAGTCGTAGCTTAAAGCTCAGCAGATCACGGCTAAGAATGGCAATAGGGATACTCTCCGGAAACTGTCTTCTAAGGAAGCACGATATGAGATTAGGTCTAACAGATACAGACTTACAGGTCACAGAGGATATAACTCATCTCCTCTGTGTGAAGCTATTGCTCGCTACAGGAGGAAATGATGCCATGAAATAAAGTCTTATGCAAAAAGGTCCAAAACGTAATTTTCGACTTTTTTTGGACTTTATTGCACTTTTGAAATTGCAATAAAATCCAAAATGAGTTTTGGACTTTATTTCATTTGGAATATTATTGCACATTATTTAAAAGAAAGACGAGCAGGGGGGTTGCAGGGGGGCAGCATGCACCCCCTCCCCCCCCCCCATAGATATTCTACTGTTTATGCATTGTGGATTTTATTTCCACTTCGATTTGGACTTTATTGCACTTTTTGAAATAAAGTCCACAAATCGTTTGCAATTTCAGAAGTGCAATAAAGTCCAAAATTACGTTTTTCAAGAACTCACACCCTATTCAACCTAACCTAACCTAACCTAAGAATGAATATGACTTTCCAACCTATATTTCCGCAACAATGAGAATTTTAGCGCCTCAATGCGCCCCAAATGAAGTATAAATTATTGAAAAAATAAAGAGCTTTTGTGCTCTAAGACGATCCTCATCATAACTGGTATAATCACGGCACATTACCTAATGCGAATGCCATTGGAATCATTACGTAAATGGAGAATAGAATCGGACGATTTATGCAGACGCTGCAGAGATGAGGATAAGTTGGAGTCACGTACCCTAGGATCCATGTTCTTTGCATGCACCGCAGAATTCAAACATCACATCACCTATAGACTTCATTATGCGCCCATTCCAACTGGTTCCCAAGACGGCCAGTAACTTTTCATTCACACTTTCCACAGAGGACTCACAATTCACAATGGACCTTTAAGAGTAAAGCCATTCAAAACCTAAGCTAGCTTTTAATGGCTCCTCATACATGCTTATACCCATCTACGCTCCCTAATTAGTAATATTTCATTTTAAAGCTTAAGCTGCGTTGGTATGGTAACTGGCGCTCTAAGGGAATTCTGGATAACCTTACATTTCAATGGGAAATACATTTCGTTTGAGGAATACTCCCAGTACAGACCCAAACCCAATCCATGTCATGCGATATTGCGCAAATTTATTTCATTACCATTCCAAATTGCTCGTATGCGAGAGTCATAGAATGGATGAAGTGTATTCTCTGACGACGTGCGAGGCGCATTCGTACACAAAATGTACACATTAATGTATCTGGCGAAACGTACAAGTACACCAAATACCAATTCCATTTCCATTGGGTTATAAAGTGAATTGGGAATAATAATTAATTTCCATGCAATCGTATATGTGTATATATTTCACCTTAAAAACATTTTCGAATGGATTAACATTAATTCAAGGAGCGCATAATATAAAACACAGATACGGGTGATTTCCTCTTAATACGGAACAGAATTCATGTTGACCCGCATTTTTGTTGTTCGAACATTTTAAGGCCGCAATAACCGATGTTGGATACGTCTGGAGCTCTGAAATGAATGCCTTTTATGGGCACATCTTCATTGCTTCACCAGCAAACAGATATATAATACGTACAACATGGTTTATAATAATTTTATTTATATTCTTATTTTATAGCAGACATATGTATATGCGATGTGTTGTGAATGGTTGGTATGACATAAAAGCAAGGATAAGGGTATCTGTGGAGATTGGATGATAAAGGCATTCCTCGCATGCAAACGAAGCATATATTTGACGCGTTACACTTTTAAAAGAGAAATTGACATGCCTGTGTCCTTGGGCAATGAGATGAGCGCTTTAAGAGGCATTCTGCGTGAATGGCAAATAAATTCGATTATCCTTTTTGTTTTCTTTGATAATAAATAACTTTTATGTCTTACTAACAGCAAAGCAATGGTTATCCCTTTGAGAATCGGTTAAAAATCACCAAGAGATATTTTTTCTTTTTACTCATACGCATTACCTATAGAGATATAGATTTTGGTTATGGATTTGCGAATCTACATATGTACCTACCTTTGTGTTGATAATTTTTAATTTTGTTATGACGTAGATACTAGATATCTATGATTGGTAGTTTGGAACGGGACCCATTTCATTCGAATTTGCAGTGGGTAATATGAACATTGACAATTTTCTTGAAGCATATTCGGAAGCACGATCGGAAAGCGGATTTGGACTAATTGACATGAGCGCACGCGGTTTCCTCACCTCATTATTCACAGGGCCGTAGCCAGGATTTTGGTTCGGGGGGGGGGGGGGCTTGTTTCCAAGTCTTACGAAACAGAAAACTATGTAGGTATATTCCAATTCATTGATTTCTATTAGTAACATTTTTTCAAAGCAGAAAACGTCTTCATTTTATCTGGATTCACTTATCAACTTATCTGTATTCACAATAATATCCCAATGAACAGATATCATAGCAATAGCAAGTGAACTTAACCTTGCATTCTCCATACCGCTTCGGGACATTGTTTCAATCTTTTTCATAGCTAATGAAAAATAAATAGCGCTACAGGCGGTAGACACCCTAGGCCTAGCTTCATAGCTGAAAGGGTTCTTTCAAAACTATCTGTGGTCACTGGAAGCGTTGCTAAAACCGTAAGCAAGAAATTTATAAGTCTAAAGTAAGTCTTGTCACATAATCAAGCAATATCAAAACTTCGGTAGAAGGGTTACTGGACGATTTTTTTTCGCACCAATGAATGTACTCAGCTTTCACAGCTGATAACGAAATTGCATTATCAAATTAAACTTTTTCAACTTTTCGCTCAGGCTGAACTGCAGCAAAACCTGGGAGAAGAGCTTGAAACGATCGATACTAGAACGTCTTCGTTGACCATGAATCTGTCCGTAAGATTTTGGATTAACGAATCTATGCAAGAAATAAGTATCGGCATTCTAAAATAGTCTTTAGAAGGAGAGGTTTCTGGATTGGAACGCGTTGTTTGTTTCAATGAAGTTTTTCAAATAAGTCATCGGCAAGTAAGGATGCGGATTGAAAAGCCTCTCTGAAAAAATCTTCAGCATTTTCTCTGATGTCCTTAAGAGAATTCAGAACTTCTTTTGTGCGGTCGGTTGCAGAAACGAAATCTAAGGATTTGTTCTGTAGGGAAACTGGCGGCGCTAAACTGAAAAGTTTTTCGTATACAGTAAGGCTTACTAGGCTTTCGAAGACATCACCCACGTTCTGCTAGTTATTTTTTCAATACTTATTGAGATGCATTTGAAGAGCTCTACAAAGGAATTAATACTGTCGTCATGCCTTTCAATGAATTTTGTTTCACAAAGGCGCAGAAGTCGAGTTTTTCGGCTCACTGGTGCGTGTTTTTTTATGACAGTTTTTTAAGTTACATAATATGCATTTGAAAGGTTGCGGAAGAAATTAGCTTTTCACTAACTACACTAAGGTAATTGCGAATTGCAAGAGTTGACATGGCAGAGCCAGGTTAAAGCTATGGCTTGCACAGTGTACATACCTAGCGTTTGAATACTGTATACCTACCGGGATAGTCTCCTTATTTTTATAGATTTGAATTTATATTAAGCCCCATTTTGGCGGTGGCCATGGTGTAGTGGTTAGAGTCATTGCTTGTGACCCGAGCGGCGTTGGTTCGAGCCCCAGCGGGGGACAGCAATACTCTGCCACCGACCATAAAGAGAAACGAATAATATCAGAGTTTCTCCACCACTACACCAAAAAAGGGGTTTCTGCTTGGTAGTACAATGGACCGAGATTCGTCTGAGTGCTCCAGGATTTGGAATCCCCTTTTTTTTTTTTAAAAAAAAAGCCCCATTACGGTCATTTCAGTTTCAGTTGCAAACAAGACACAACTCACAACATTTTCTAGGAAAAATGCTTCAACAGTTCCTCAGATCCAAATGGATGACCATTCAATCCATCCCAAGGACTCAATGCACATTTTAGGAGTCACAGATGGCAGGATCACAATCCTAGCACAATCGGCTTCTGCTAAGTTGAGCTACCTATTTAGAACAAAGAGGTACTTTAGCCCCAAGCAACTTCTCCTACTGTACAAAGCACAGGTTAGACCAGGCCCGGAATATTGCTCCCATTGCTTGACAACCGGGAGGGCATAAACTTTCCAAATCTCCTTTTGTTACAGGACAAGCAAAATTTGGAACACAAACACCTGCAAGCATCTCATGGCGCTGTTGAAGCGTTATAGGATCGCCTTTCCCGGAAAAAGTATTTGAAAAAAAAAAAAAGTTGAGCTATCAGTTAGAAAATTTTAGTTTTTGTCTTTTGTTTAAGACTTTCGGGGGGGGGCCCCCCGAAGCCCCCCTGGCTACGTGCCTGATTATTCATAAGGAAACTTTTTTTTCAACAGATCATATTATGTATTATCAGCGAAATTGAACATATGTGATTGACGCGACGTATAAAAAGCACTTCTCCATCAGTATTCTAGATGGCTGAACGTTCCGAGCGGCCCAAATAGACCCGGACCACTAACTTGTGGTACGAATGTGTTTATCTTAGATGCCCCAAAAGCGGAGAAATACTGTGAGAAGATAAGATAATTTGGCGCAAACAGGCGGCCCTACGAACTAAGTCCGAACTGGAACTAGGTAACTCCCACTAGCCAAATGAACTAAGTCCCGCACCAAATATGCAGTGGGATTTAGTTCATATCCCAGAAACTGATCAAATATGCCGTGGGATTTAATTGATATGTTTGGGAGATAGTTCGTAGTTCATTATGAACAAATTCCCAATGAATTGTGTGCCAATTTGAGGAAAGTGGAAATTAGTTCATTTAACTTGTTTCGACGAAAAAGTAAATACAATTTGATGGATTAATTAATTATCCTACACTTGGAATAGTAAAATGTGCAATTTCTATTTATAAATGCATCAAAAGTGTTAAAGGCATGCAAAGTATTTTTTTTTTCTGATTTCGCGCCTTTATTTCAAGTGTGAAATGTCAGTCAGTATCGTAACATTGCTTGTGTATTCATTGGAGGTGGTACAAACCAGTACTAAATATTTGACTGCAACCAGTGTACCTAACATAACCATTGGTTTTATTTACTGCAAAGCACGTGGGACAAAACAATTCTCAATGCTATATTACTTGCCTTGTCACACGTTGCTGTGATATGGAAGTAGAACAAAACAATTCAAATAAAAAAATGGAAAATTTGTTTCAAAAGCCAAAAGATGGTACAGAACAATTCTACAAACCGTTGATTTTGATGGATATGGGACAAAGTCGATGCTGGATATCTCAGGATTGGTAAGATTCAGCGAAATACGGTTTGCAGATTTGGAAAGAGCATGAAAAATTACCTTCTGATCAATTGCTAACTAAAAAAAATATGAAAATGGCGTATGGGACAAAACAATTCTCAGGCGACGATATATAAAAATGAATGTTTGTTTGTCTGTCTGTCTGTATATCCTTTAAAGAATCGTAAACTATGCTTTTGATCATGTGATGATCTTTAGGAAAGTTATTGTGCATGAGCCCACGAAGTTTATTGAATTGGTACTGTCAAAATTAGACAAATTGAGTTTAAATTTAAACACAATCTTAGGTATTGGCCCAGGAGTATTCCTGTGAAGCTTGAACAAAGGGGCGTGGCACCGCCCATACAAAAAAAACATTAGATCTTATATATTGAAAAGCACCGAATCGATTGAGTTCAAATTTACACACAATCTTAGGAGTATTCTCAGTGAAGATTGGTCAAAATTGACGAAAGAAAATTTTGGGAAAACCCTCCGGAAAAGTCGGAAAATTGGAAAAATTTAAAATTGGGAACGGCTGGGCCGATTTGGCTCAAATTTTGTTTCAGTTGTTAGTAATTGCCAGGAGAAGGCTTTTACGACAGAAAATTTTGGGAAAACCCTCCGGAAAAGTCGGAAAATTGGGAACTCAATTTGGATTTGGCTCAAATTTTGTTTCAGTTATTATATTAGTAATTGCCAGGAGAAGGCTTTTACGAAAGAAAATTTTGGGAAAACCCTCCAGAAAAGTCAGGAAATGGGAAAAATCGAAAATTGATTTTTTGTATGGAATTTTTAGTGCAATTGTTCCGGAATGACTTTTCGAATGGAAAAATATAAAATTTTTAGTGGAAAACTCGGAAAAACGCGAAAAATGAATTTATTTTTTCGATGATTTTGGACGATGTAAAGGCGGAAAATTCGTTGCGAAGCTTATAAAATTTCGGATAATTGTGAAATTCATTGTGGTAAGACGTTTTGCGTGCGTTTGAGGGGAGAAGTTAACGACATAAATAATAGATGGCGCAGGTGTTCTTTTCGCATTGTCATTATCTATGGAGCAAATGTGCTATTTTTCTTGCTGCAATTGATTCAGGTTTTGCGTATTATTACACTGATTGATATAGTCGTATATCGCAAATAAATCCGCAAACGGTACAAGCATTACGATTAATTGAAATTCAATGCGATAATTATCAATTCAATCATTTTTTCAGAAAATAAGTTTGGGTGTAAAAAGTGAGGTTATCCAATTGGGGTGCGGCCGTGCGGGCATTCAAACTCGCTTGATGTGCCAGGAACTCCACCGCATAATTTACAGCTAAAGGTGGGATCGATCATAGTCATGTTGCGGAATCTGAATCATTCGAAATCGTGCAACGGTATGCGGTTGTCCGTCAAGAAACTGATGCACAATGTGATTCAAGCGACGATCATTAAGGCAATTTAAAAAGGGGAGGAAATCCTTATCCCACGAATTCCGATTATTCCAACTGATCTTCAATTCCAATTCAAGCGGATTCAGTTCCCCGTTCGATTGGCTTTTGCGATGACAATCAATCGTTAAGTCTGTGGGATTAATCTTGAATTTCCCTGCTTTTCTCATGGTTTGCTGTACATTGCCTGTTCGCGTGTTGGCAAACCATTTTCGTTGTTTGTTTTTGCGCCGGAAAACAAATGGAAAACTACGGATTTAGATTTAATTCAAATAAATCACATTGAAATTTGAACTATCTGTGTTTTATTATTACTCTGGAGTTTATCTGAAGTCGTTAAATTGTGGCGAGACGAAGTTCGCCGGGTCCGCTAGTATTTAATAAAACAAAATAATTAAGAAAACGTTAGCGTACCGTAACCGTAAGAGAAACACTCTTTAATTTCCATTTATAAAACAAATAAACAAAATAAATCTCCAGTTTGCCTGCAACGTACCCCAGAGCCTGAGAAGTTTGAAAGAAATAACGTGCAATATTAATCAACTCAAATTATGTAGTATAAAATAACTCACTCAGAATTCCTCCATTTTTACATCGTAAAGTAATTGGCCTTTAGAAGCAGCAATTTTTCAAAATCCATGTCTGACAATGCTCCATGTCGAGGAATATGGTTATTAACCCAGCGAATGAAAACAGGCGTTCCATTGCTGCGGATAAGGGTAGAGGTGTATTATACCTCAAGGATATTTTTTTAATTGTAGGAAATTGATCCAAAATTTCCAATACTTGGGAGGTATTCGCAATGTATGTAAAATATTCGCTTTATCCCAGATGTGTTTCCATTAGGTGCTTCTAATGGCTCATCTGACATACGATATGAAAATATGTTTGAAATGCAGTACAAATTATGGAATTATGTTTTAGTCACAATAAAATATGTACCTTGAATAGAAAAATTTAAAAATTATTTTTCATGACTTTTTTTCTGAGATTTTTTTTTTTGTGAGTCCAATGTCGCATTTTCCTCCGCTTAAATTTTTTTCTTACCGAACAGCTTATCTCAGATATTTTGCAGTCATTAAATGAGGGATTAAGAGAGAGATCTACCTTAGCTTAACCGAAGGACAAAGAACTGATGCGCGACAATCGCATCATTGACTCGTCTTGTTAAATTGTGATGTGGGAATCGTTTCACAAGAGATTCCTCTAACATGGAAACTGTTTGCAAAGGAAACAACTTTTAGATGACTATTTAACATCATTTTCCTGTAGGTACTTCGTCGTAATCATTTCTAAGGTGGGAAGCGAAGACAGCCATATATCATTCCTCTCTCGCGTTGAAAAAAAATCCAATGCTTCCGCTATAGGTTTTAGCAACAGTAAATTATCTTCCCAATTGGACTATACTTCATACTGCATACTTCATTAATTTCCCCTTATGTTTAATAATGTCCTTAACAGAATCATAAAGAGAATTCCATCTTGTAACTACTGGGTATTTTAATTGCGACCATAAAGTTGCGACAATTTGTTCGGAAGCCTTCGGCCTGTTTATCTTAAAATCAATTCAATCTTTTGGATTCAAGATATCAAAATGACTTCAATCATTTCGTGACTTCAAAATGACTTCAGCTGAATGCAATCTTTGACTTCACTCAAATGAATTCTCAATCACTGACTTCAAAGTGAATGGTGATTTAATATTTAATTTTTAATACCCTAACACAAATTTGGAATCCATTCTGTATTTTCAAAAATTATAGTGCAAAAAATTTGTTATACAAATACTTGCATTGTGTCCTCTACGTCTACAATATGTCTACAACAAGGAGGCTTCCGCTCCCAGTTTTAAATTGAACTCAGCACAAATTTGCATGTGCTTGCAAGGCAATAAAACAACATTCGCCCTCAAATCCTTACATACTACACATATGTATTCGTCAGTGGGGTGTGGGTAATGCGACACCGTCAGCGATCACGTCTTCTTCAATATAATACTCTTCACAGGATTCTTCGTCTTCAAATATTATATCCTCTTCCGGAAGCATTTCAACACATATGTTGTTTCTTTCAAAAACCATTCTTGAAAGAAACGTGGCACAACGGTCAATTTACCTCGATCTAAAAGCAAGGTAGCTTCTTATATTTTCGAGCTCCTTTGGACGTTATATTTCTTACGTTTAACGCCCATCGAACCACCAATCTTAGCCAAAGTCGAAAAATGCCGGCTTTTAAAAAACTCCTCGTCTCTAATTATGTTAATAAACTTAAAGAAATTTCCATTTTCAATTGCTGAGCGACCCAAAACACCGTTATAGGCTTTAACAGCAGAAGTCGTTCGTATATTTTCTTTATATACGGAAAAGTTCTCACATCCTACCTAAAAATGAGAAAATGAGAATGATATTGAACATAAAAGCAAAAACAAAAATTACCTTTCGAATCCAATATTTTTCAAAATAACCCAAAAATGCTGAGAAGTTATTATTGGTATCCATCAACAGAATCCTTGATTTAAAGTCTCGGAGAGCCATTATTTTATGAAAGGCAGATGATGCAATTTTCGAAGCTGTAATGTATTGGACCAAACCTGGTCTACTTCGCATATTACGCCTAACGGCCTGACAAAAATGAAATCTTCAATGAAAGAGAAAGTTGTTGAAATCCAAAAATTTAATATATTTTTGTATAGAAATAAAATGTTACCAGCATCCAATAATCTTAGCATTTCGATAAACATTTTTGACGCCTTGCCTCATTGCCTGCTCATAATCCATTAAGCACTTCGCAAGATTTTTATCAAAAATATTGTTTTTGATAAACCCCAATAGATGCTCGTAGGCTTTTTTTTGTTCTTTTATCCATAAGAACAAAAAAAATTGGGAAGATCTGCAACAAAGAATTATTAACAACTGTTTTCAAGATAAGATGGTAAGACGAATGAATGGTTATCAACGCGCGATTTATTTCAGCTATTCTGTACTCGCTAACATTACTAAAAATGTAAGCCGATTCTGTTACTTGCTGATGGTTTTCAACGCGACCAGCTGAAAAAATCATTCACTGAAAACCACAAACCAGTAAGAAATAGACCGTCGACTCCTCCCACACAACGGACTTTGCCTACAAGCTGTTGGCACCATAGGATTTATTTATGTGTTGGGCCTGTATAAATCAAAGGGAAGAAATTACGGCACACGTATACTTAGTAAAATCCTATGACAGTTGCACCTGGCAGTGGTTTATGGCAGTGGGGCTGTGTTCTGAAGGTTTCTTCTTTTTTCCAGTTACACTTCGTTCACATCACAGTTTAGTTTTAGGAAATGTTAAAATGTTCAAACCGTTGATATCAATTAAAATTGGCGATGTAAAGGAATATTCACATGAGAATGAACAAACGAATTGATAATAATATGCGAACAAACCACTTTTGATGCATTTATATAAAAAAAATTGCTCATTTTACTATTGCAAGAGTACCTAGAATAATTAATTAATGCATCAAAATATGGAAAAACAAGTTTGAAGTTTGAAAAGAGTTTAAACAACGAAATTTCGAACTAAAAATGTGCAATTTTCTGTTTATAAATGCATAAAAAGTGGCTTGTTCGCATTTCATCAATTCGTTCGTTCGCTTCCATGTGAATGGTTCTTTATGTTTTATTTACATTCCCGCCATTAATTTTGACATTTACACGTATTCACAGACAGGGTAATTTTTTCCGGGGAGAATCGGGTAGGTGTACGGAAAGTCGGCGGTCTAGGTTTGTGCTGAAAACCATCAGCAAGTATGGTTGTGCTAGTGTTGCGCGATAATCCAAAACTGCATCGATACATCGATATTTTATTATGAAGATGAAAATATCGATGCAAAAAAAATCGACCCAAAAAAATCGATATTATCGATAATATCGGTTTATATGCAAACTTAAAGTTTTCCTGAGTTTTCTATTCATTTTTATTAAAAAAAAAATATTTTTATTGTTTAGAATACTCAATCAATTTCTATTTCACAAAGGAAATAATTCAAGAGAATAATTTAACTTTTTTTGATTGATTTTTGAACAAAAAACAAATTTACAAGAATACCCAGGAGAAAAAAAAACAATTGTCAATAAGTGACATACCGACAATTCAAGTTAATTTTCGCGTTAAGGTAAATTTGAATCCAGATAATTCAAGTCGACTTACGATGTCTAGATTCTTGAATGAGGCCAAAGTCTATATTTCAAGATGGGAAATTTGCTAAGCGACTGTCAAAAATTGGCAAGAAATATATTTACAAAAACAGAAAAAGATTTGAAATAAATTTGTTAGGACGCACTGAATCTGACACCATACCTTCTTCATAACGTCTGCCCACATAACTAGCTCTTCGCACTTTCTTTCCTTCCCATCGTTTGTAGGTAAGCCTTACCTGATGGTGTATTTTAAATTCCAAATATTTGGCTCAATGACAGCCTAAATTAAATATAGCGTTTTTTCAGTCATTTGACAACAAGTTGTGAGAAGGGGGGTGGGGAGGGGGAGGGGAAAAAAACATTAAAATGATTTCGCATCTCACTCTGAATGCATCCATTGCAAAGAAAGCGATCGAAATGCGATTGACGGCTGTCTAATCCTAATGGATCCAGTCCGTTCAGGGATGTTTTGAGTAAAAAAAACCCTAAACAAACGGCTTTGCCTCTCTATAAAAGGGCTTGTTATGAAATTTTGGAGGCAGTCGATTGTGATATGTGAAGCTGATCACATCTATTTGGTGCGCTTTTTCACTCGTTTTTTGACACATACTTTGGCGCAATTTTTTCTGCATTTTTGGCGGGATTTTTTGGCGCATATTTTGTTATTTTGCCATTGTGTATTTTGGCGTGATTTGATGGGCGTTTTTGGCACATATTTTGCATAGTTTTGGCGCGTATTTTCAGATGTTTTTTTGGCGCTTTTTCCGCGAAATTTTTCCACATTTTTGTCGGGATTTTTTGTCACTGTTTTGACGCATATTTTGTTATTTTTTCAGCGCGATTATTGGCGCGAATTTTGGCGCGTATTTTGCCGAGATTTGTCGGTCGTTTTTGACGCATTTTTTTGCATAGTTTTGGCGCGTACTTTGGAGATGTATTTTGGCGAAATTTTTCCACATTTTTGGCGGGATTTTTTGTCACTATTTTGGCACATATTTTATTATTTTTTCACCGCGATTTTTGACGCGGCGTATTTTGGCGCTATTTGATGCGCGGTTTTGGCGCATTTTTTTTGAATAGTTTTGGCACCTATTTTGAGATGGATTTTGGAGCGTTTTTTTCGCGAAATTTTTTTCACATTTTTTGAGGGATTTTTTGTCACCTTTTTGGCGCATGTTTTGTTATTTTTTCATTGCGTATTTTGGCGCGATTTGATGGGTGTTTTTGGCGCGTATTTTGAGATGTATTTTAGCGCGTTTTTTTTTCGCAAAATTTTTTCCACATTTTTGGCAGGATTTTATGTCACTTTTTTCGGCGCATATTTTATTATTTTTTTTCACCGCGATTTTTGGCAAGATTTGTCAGGCGTTTGTGGCGCATATTTTTGGCTCTATTTTGGCGCGCATTTTGGAGGGTTTTTGACGCGGATTTTGGGGCATTTTTTCGCGAAATTTTTCTACATTTTTGGCGGGATTTTATTTTTTAATTTTTTTTTGTTGCGCATATTTCGTTATTTTTTTATCTCGCTTTTTTGCCGCCTCTTTTATTATTATTTCAGCGCGGTTTTTCACGCGCATTTTTGGCGCATATTTTGTTATTTTTTCATCGCGATTTTTGATGGGTATTTGGCGGGATTTGTTGCGCGTTTTTGCACAGTTTTCGGTAATTTTTTTTTGGATTTTTTTGTTGGTTTTGGCACATATTTTGTTTTTCATCGCGATTTTTCACGCGTATTTTGGCCGTATTTGTTGTGCATTTTTGGTGCATTTTTCGCACAGTTTTTGGCACGTATTTTGAGGTGTATTATGGTGGGTTTTTTCGCATCCACCTTTTTGTCTGGATTTTTCGTTTTGAAATGACGGGAAATAAACAAGTTGACGTCAATCTACCAGTACCTCCAAGGAAATTATCAAAAGTAGTATAATAAAAGAAGCGATGGGCCCACCAAGGTGCCTTGTGATCGTTCTCCTCACAACCTAACCTAACCTAACTTTGTGCTGATAGGCTTTAGTGAAATGTAAGTTGAAATAAAGGCACTGTGCGTCCTCGGTAGTTTTGAAGAAGCGCATGCTATGGAGCCCAATTTTGGGCTACTGTATCGAGCATTTTATGCTTCATCTTGCTTCAGTATTGACATCCAATTTTGCGATACTAAAAGCAGCCCAAAACGTAAGTCACTCTCATTCACTACGAAATTCTGACTTGCTAAAAACTATTAGAAAGTAATATACGTAGAAAGTGGAACACGCACAGATTTTGCCTAGTTGCTATGCATATAGTATGTATAAAGAAATAGCTTATTTGAAATACTATATTATAAAAATATTATGTACCTACATTAAGCCGATAAGAATAAGAAAATGTTTTAAGGTTCTTGAATCGTAACGAGGCGTGTTGTTATAACTGAGACAGTGGTCTTTGAGTGCAAAAAAATCGGGATAAAAACATCGATGCATCGATAATATCGAAAATCAATTATCGAGTGAAATAATCGATATTTTTTTACGACAATATCGATGAATCGAGTGATTCGATATATATCGCGCATCACTGTGCTCCACATAATTATTTGCCTTCTCATACGTCCCGTCGGGCAACATCAATACCCTTGTCTTACAGGAACTCTTCCAGCACTCATATTTCACCACTTCATTATACTCTGATTTTTTTTTTATAACTCATTTTTTCACAATCCAAAGCTGATTTTAAATTTAAACTTTACACTTTGAACCACTTCGATATTTGGTTTTAACCAGAGTGACGAACACTTCATCTACACATTTATTCATTACCTCGGTTTTCTTTCGGACCATGATCGCTGGGACCACAGTTAGCGGTGGTATTTGACAAACTCTGGGTTATCGATTAGCGGATTTTCCACAATCTTTGTTATTGGAAAAGTAAATGACAATGATGCTCGAGCATTTTCAAGTAAATTTAGAAAAATTAAATAAAGCCACATTTTTTTTAATAAAAATTAAATTATGCCGCAACAAGTTTTTCTAAATGAAAATGAAATTAGGCCCCAAAAATAATGTTGGGGTCTTATTTCATTGGGGCTTTATTTCATTATGAAATTATGCCCCAATTAAAAAAATGAAATAAGGCCCCAAAAAGTGAAATTACACCCAAAATTTAGACCATTTTTGTTGTTGTTGTATTGTATTCACATTTTTGGGGCCTTATTTCATTTCTTATTTCGAGAAACTCTTCTTTCGTCCTGTGGATTTTTCTCGTCTTCACTTCCTTTTTTTCTCTAGACACCACTTGTCTTCAATACTATTTGCTCTTTTTTTCAACTTTTTCTATACGTCCTGTCTCTCAGGCGGTTAACCAAAAAGTGACGTTCGCCTGCGCTGGTAATCTTCCTCACACACCCATACGCGCACACACACACGCAGCCTTTCATACATGGGGCGAATTCAGCCATCTTTTTTTTTCGTTCAAGGCCGAAATCGTAGAATTTATTCATTAGAATTTTTGTGTTTTAATACACTTATTTTTGGTTTTCGCTGTTCGATTTTTCGATATGCGTTTTTTGTGTTTATTAATTAAAATATGACGTCCTTGCCGCACTGTCATTTTTGTTGAATTCGCCCCAGCTGCCGTCGTCGTAGTTGTTAAAGCAAATGGAATCACGTCCAGAGCTTTGACAACTTCTCCTTCGGTGCTACATTCATTCCAGCAGTATTCACAATAGCGATCTTGCGCTGTTCGATTAGATATCTTAGTGGTTGCTTAGGTTCGCTTTTTGCCAACCCCGACTAGACTTAAATAGGATTATCTTTCAAAAATAACAACTAGGAGTGGAAGGATAATTAACCCGCGACCCCCATACTAATGTCAAGTGAGTTTTCGCGCAGAGAAAGGGTAAGCTAACTGAACCTAAGCGAAAGGGAAGCGCCCGGAAGACAACGGGAGAAAATGGTTCAAAAGGCCAAAAAGCGGAAATGGTTCAGGAACAGGAGGGATGGAAAGACCAAAGGTTTTGTGCGTAAATTTTAACGCAACAAACTCCACCCTTACCTCCGAAGAGGTAAGATTGACTTTCTAATAGAAGAAAGTCGAAGTAAAAGCGGCTGCAGCACTACGCAGTCCTATTAGCCAAGTAAGGTAAACGACACTACGTAAGGAAAACATATACTACACATCAACGACAACTATGATTTTCTCTATCGCTATTTGGCGATAGTTTTGTTTGGTCCTGGCGCTGGCAAGCACATGCCGCAAAGCAACTCTCACAATAAGCGGCGCTCGTCAGCTCTAAAAAGATGGAGGAACGTTAGGAGGAAAAACAAAGAAAATGCTACCCCCAGCAGCAATATTCAAAATACGTCCAATTTTAGGCGCAAAACTAAAAAAAAATGCTTCCCACATTGTTCCCCGTATTATAAGGGTATTCATAACCTCTTTGGATATCTGTGCTGTCAACCAAAAAGAGGAAAAAACACTATAAGCCAGAGTAAGGAGAGACATTTTTGGCAAAATATAATATCTGCCGAATTAAATTTGGCTTTTCAATATATGGGGGATATAGACAGTCCCTAGACATTTACTCCATCAATATACAAAATCCTTATCGAACCTGACCCAAATTCCCCCAGATACGGGGAGGAGGTACCTATCTTCTATCCTTCATCTAAAACCTTAATAAACCCAAACAAATCTACGTGATCCATATGTAGGTATAAGTACCTATTGGAGTCAGATATAAGAAAAAAAATTCCCTTGGGTTACTCCAAATATTGCTTGCTCCCAAAATGCACTTGAAATTCAAAAAGAAAACCCAAAGAAAAATGTTAGGAACAAAAATCATTCAAGCATGCTTTCTCCATTATACCAAGCGACATGTAATCGCCTGGGAGTGTCCCTTAACTTATGGACGCCATCATAAATGCGAAGCGCGTCACAAGCGGAACGGGATATCTACTTCTATACCATAGTCTCGAAAAATAATAAAAGAGAACAAAATTCATTCACGACTATAATCCAAGTGATTGCTATTCTAATTTTGCAAAATTATGAACGTCTTCCATTAATTTCGCAGTAATCCGTCATAAAGCAATTATAAATCCCATCAACGTTGGAATATTACTTTTACGGCATCACCTTTCGGAGGTAGGTATATATGCTTGCCACTGTCGTTGTCGTTTCAGCCATTCTTCGAACTCCTATATTTCTATGTCTCTATATCTTTTATCTGAAGGCGTTGAAATATCAGCATTTAAATGGAATCACTTCCTATGGAGGTGTAGGCTAAAGATATATTAGTTATATAAAAGCCTGCAGCCTTGTGACGATGTGGGTATATACATTATGTATATGTATATACAGCTCGATTGCTTTACATTTGAATATTACGGTCGTTGCGTCCGGCTGTGAAGTTTTCGTCGAAAACGTACTATATCTGCATTTGTCTATCTACGTTTGACGCTATACCTCTATACAAGGGATAGCATTCTCTATTTTATAGAGAATTTCATTTGTAGTCCTTGTAAGGACTATACTCTGGAAATATCTGTTTGGGTACCGGTGCTTCATTTTAAAGGGGGTATTTTATGTAAAGTTAAGAATTTGTGATTTAATACATAATTCAAATATAGAACGTTCTATAAAGGCAGCGATTACACTGATAGCTTTAATATTAAAGCCTTAACCCCTATGTTACAAATTTTTACCTTTTAGGGTAAAAAGTGTGCGTTCGTCTCTAAACTGTTGCCGATAGTTTCACGAGTGCAATTTTTCACTTGAATTAATGTAGGTATTAAAAGATTCAGCTGTTCAGTATTAGTCATCAGCAGGGAACGTACATACATATCTAAAATCAATTGCACACAGGACACAAAAAAAAAAGATAAATAAATAGCAGCAGGCCAGCAGGTTCGCATATAGGAACCCTGGGCCTAGCTGCTCACAACTATTCGTTTGTGTAAGTTTTTATTTTTGTTAGGAATGACAGGGACCTACAATTTTCATGCCGAGTTCGAACGGCTGAATTGAAACGATTTTTTAGGACAGTTCTACTCTCGAATGTTTGTCGGAAGTTCGCAACAAACGTGTGCAAGTAAAAGTAATACTTCGGCGATATTTTGTTTAAATTGTACCTACAGTTAAGATGAAAGTGCACATGAACTTCAACTTTGACCAAAAAAAGGCAATGTGAGTAAAAAAAGGTCAACAAAATCCGTTCCCTGGTCATCAGTATTTCATAAGAGATGTGGAAGGCTATAAGCGATAAGTTGATTTTTTATCAATAACTACATAACTATATGTAGTTTAAGCTGTACCAATGATTATCTCCAAAGGTCTTCGCTAATATCAATGCTTTTCTGCCAGATAGATGGGTAAACTTTGATAAAGAGAGTTTTACGAGTATACACAGAGTCTAACATAAATAGAGTTTTGTTGACAAGGCCTTTTTAGTAGGCGAATCAAGGCCCAAAAAATCAAAGGTTGGCAAGAGTTATTCGCAATGTTTTTGAGTAGATATGATGTTGAAGTAGTTGTATTACAGTGCATCAACTTAAGTATGGTCTTGATGATATTGTTAACTAAAGGGTCCGCCAAATATCTTTTTTTTTTTAAATGCTATAAAAAAATAAACTACCGAATATTTTCTCAAATTTCTTTTTTTATTTGAAAGTATGTACAATCCTTCCGATTAATAATGGAAAATAATTTCATTCAAATGGTTGCCTCGGCTGGCCATGCAGTAGCCCACACGATCGGTCCAATTTTTGAGCACATTATCGATTGTGTGCAGCTGTATTTCACCAATGGCTTCACGAATTGTTATGGTCACCTGCAATGAAAAATAAAAATTACTGGCTAGTGAAACGAAATGCGAATCGTTGTTTATGCACGGTTGCCACATTGGGCGCTTTGTCGTATTTTGGGCTATCTTTTTGCTTAAAAAACGATAGAAATTTCTTCCATGAGCGCCCAACACAATTATGGGCTATATATCGTTTTACAAATTTTGTTTGTTTTACTCTTTCATAAAACTAAGAAAATAAATATTAAAAATCCTGAACAATTTTGGGCTTACGTGTTATCTAACGTAAGAAATGAATCGAATGAAGCAATTTTGAAGGGGTTAAGTTTATTTGCATGTAACCCAATTGCTAGCTCTTCCAGTGAGCAATACTGTAGAATAGCGCTTCCCAATCTTTTTTGGTCGCGGAGCACTTTTCTGGAGAGAAATTCCTCGCGGAGCACTTCGCTGTCAGTATCCCAATTTTCGTAGTTATAGAAAACGCCATAACTATTTTTAGTTGTTTTCTTATTAATTTTATTCAATTTTATCTATCTATCTATCTATATATTCAATTGAAGAAATAAGTACCTAACGTGTTGTGACTTTTAGCATTTTATAAAATATTTAAACTAGTAGATATTTAAAAACAAAAAAATAAAAAATTCAGAAACCTTTTTAACTCATTTTCGAGTTGGCCACGGAAAAACAAAGACTTGAAATTCCTAGTTTCAAAAAAAAAAAAAAAAAAATAATAATAATAAAAATTACCAATATTTACTGGAATAGCCTTTAAATTTTTTAAAAGGGCTGTCAATCTTTTCTGAAGATGTTTCACTAAAATCCGACATATTTGGCGCAACAGGTCATATAGGCACCCTAGCCCTATGCCAAGCTTCTCACAACCATTTGATTTTTAATTTTTTTTAGGGACGAATACAAGGGACTTTCGATTTTTAGTCCGAGTCCGAATGGCTGTTTAAAAAGCTTTTCAGGGCATAGAATCTCGAATGTTTGTCGGACGTTCGCGAGAAGTGCCGTGGAAAAAACCTTAAGACGTAATTTGTGTTTTTCCGGGGATATAATCTGTGACCTCTCGCACAGTAGTCGGATCCAAATAAACTAAAGTTGGATTTGACACTCAAAATAACTTTTCTCCAAAATTGCAAATGTCTTTTTTTAGTGGAGTCTTTCGAAATTCCGGCCTATGCTTAGGTTTTTGTTGACATGTGTTCTACGACACACCGCCCTGAGTTATTGATGGAGTTTAGGTGCAACAATCTCATTTATTTTAATGGACATGGATTGGCTATACTTGTCCGGCAAATCTTTCTCTGGAGTAGTTTTGCGTCCAATCTCATTTCTTTTGCGGTTCTCAAAACTTCCTGTCTTCTTAGAAACATGTATTTCCCCGAAAACAAGCTTCGTATAAAAACAAATCTTTTCGCTATCAACGCCATTGATTCATTTCCATTTTGATAGTTAGCAAGTTCTGGAGTTCACGATTTATTTTTATCCATTTTTGTACTGTGTAATCAATACACAAATTAGGTACATTGTTGCGAACAAAATGACAAAGTTCCAAAAGCCCAAAATTAGCTAGTCTGATGGAATTTTCATATTTTGCGCTCATCTTTCAGCGGAGCACATACGCATACGTACCTGTTTTATAATTAAATACAAGAACAGAATTATTTTCAACGATTTTTGGGCTTCTTTCTGGGCAACGATATTGGGCTACATTTCTTCAAGTTTTGGGCGCTTAAAGCAAACAAAATTCTGGCAACCCTGTGTTTATGTGCTACCCTTTACCACTGTTCGAAATTATGGGATGTCATCCAACGATTTGTTTATGCGAACACTCCAAATAATTAGGCTCCACTAGCCATTGTCACTATCAGTCACAGGCGACGGAGGAATCCAAAAAGAAAAACAAATAATACATTAGGTTAGTTAGGTAGCAAGAAAAAAAATAACACAAACATTGCTCACTTGAACTGCAGCCATATAGAATCGGCGATGAGTAGGTATCCCAGGTAAACATTAAGAAAAGGAAGCCAGGTATCTGAAAGAAGAAAAAAATATAATTACATATTAGGTAGCCGAATAATTATTGCTAAAAATAATAATAAAACAACCCAAAACGTTTACAAGCGCACTGGCTGTCGGCACAGTTTGTTTTGATTTTGGCAAAAAAAAAAAAAAAAATAGATGTCATCATGTAAGATCTGTATGGAGGGGTGACAGTTGACACTATTCGGACTGTTCAGAACAAATGGTGCGTTCACCATCGTAGGTTAGTTGCTGTAGCAAATACAACAACCCTAAAATATTTGCTGAGAGCAGCGGGATATTTGAATTTGTGGCGGGCTCTGATTGGTACTATCCTGAATCGGATGATGGAACCTTGGTCACTAGCGGGAGGATTGGTTTGTTGTTGGTAGTTCCAACTGAGAATTGGTCAGACGCTTCTGCTCTACGGCAACTAACGATTGTGCGTTCAGTTGTCGGGCCGGTACTATACCAGTGGCTGCTGAAAAGTTAGAACAAAAATTAGAACAAGACGGTATAGTGTCCCTGCCCATAGAAAAAAAAATTTTAAATTACAAAATCAGAAGTGCGTAAAACTACAAAACAATAGTTTAAAAAAAAGTCCTAATGTATATTAGGCAGTGTTAAAAAAGAACAAAAAACTAAAAATATACAACAAAAGTGTAGTACACACTACTTGTGACTTGTGGTACAGTGGCACGTACAGACGACGTCGAAGAAACCTAATCAGCTTCCGCAGGACCTGGAAAGAAAAAGGAAAATTTTTTATAAGTAGTAGAAAAAAGATAAAAAGCTGTCATAACCAGCAATAGCTGAAGGTCGGTTGGCGGTCATTGACTTGACAGTATACCGAAGTTGAAGGAAAAAAGTCAAGGCCGCCAACAATTTTTTGTATACCTCGCCAACAAAATGTTTTTCCACGCCATCAAAATCTATAACCCAAAGGGTTAATCTAAACCCAACTGAACGCTACAGGGTGCGTAAAATTGGCAGCACCCTAAAACGTGCTCTTAGCAGCACTCTAGGGCCCATCAAGATAGCCGTGATTAGTATTAAGTTTTTTTTTGTTGTTCATACTGTAGATATAAGTGTCAGAACCGTGACAGATAATTTTTTTTGATTGTTCCATTCAAACTTAGTCTATATTTCTTTATTTTGGTTTAAGTGAACTTTTGTTTTGATTAAGTGAACTCCTTGAGAGCAGGAATTGCTCCCCCTTTTTCTTGTATCAGTCAATTTGTTTATGTTGTTAATTGATTACGTTCTAATTTCGTTCAGCTCTATGTAGGTAGGAATTCGGAAATTTTAGCGAGGGCAACAGGCGAGAACCCAATTACGAAAGTAAGGATTTTGGTTTTTTTTGTAGTATAGTGTACATAAGGAGATGTTTTCAAGTGGTTCAAGAGTTTTTTTTTTGTTGTCTCATATTTTCGTTGAATAATTCTTTTCATTGTTATTAAGGTTTCAGTTCGGTTTATTTTTGTTATTATTTAGTATTATATATGCTTAAATATTTAACCAGTTTGTTTTTTTTTTTTGTGTACAAATGAGTACATGATGATTGCTTAAGTAGATTTTTTCCAGGGGGTGGAGTAAGGTAAGCTACAATTCCTCTCGGCGGATGACGTAAGCGGCATGGACATATGCTTCAATGGGGAAGTCTGGCCAAGGATTTCCAGGTTGGGTGGGTATTGGCCGCGCTCATAACAGCAAGGAGCGCCTCTCAAAGTGGTAACTGTCCGTCCGATGTCGTTAGGGAACAATTTTTGCTCGGCACGATTTATGTTTTTGTAATTAGGTATGTTGATTTTCGGAAACAAGAATCCCCCCAATTCTGACGAGCTCAGCCGTGCAGAGCCAGCGTGCCACGTTTCCGGAAGTCAACCCTCTCTCCCATTTTCCAAACTTCCTTACCCATTATCCTCATCCGGTTATCCTACCTTTTTGAATCCCAACTACCTCTCCAATCCTCATCCTGCCTACATTACAGAATATTGTCGTTTAAAGCGTCAATTGTCTCTGGCATGTCGGCGTAACACTTATCTTTTACGGCATCCCACAAATAATAGTCCAACGGTGTCATATCGCAGCTCCGCGGTGGCCAAACGACATCAGCTCTGCGGCTGATAATGCGATCTTCAAAAACAGGGCGCAAAACATCGAGTGTAGCTTCGGCTGTGCGGCACGTAGCGCCGTCCTGTTGAAACCAAATGTTGCCAATATCCTCCTCTTCAATTTTAGTGAACAAAAATTCGTTCAACATGGCCCGATAACGATCGCCATTGACTGTAACGGCCACTCCTTGCTCATTTTCGAAGAAAAATGGCCCAATTATGCCTCTGGACCAAAATCCGCACCAAACAGTTACTCGTTTTGGGTATATCGGCTGTTTTTGGCTTTTCACGCTTTGGTTTATCGATGAGGATGCCAGTTTCTTTCACTTTTTCACAAGATATAACGAACATACGGAGCTGGCGGTGCTTCTCTTCTTCCAAAATCCGTACGCAATTTTCGCACACATTCTGCAACATTACCATGATTTTCAAAGTAATGTCGCAATATTTCCCAGCGTTGTTCAAGCGTATACACAACCATATTCGTTCAGCGGAAGGATAAAACCAATTATATGGCAAATCAGACATGAGCTAAGTGTTACCATTCGCGAAATAAGCACTAGTTGAAAAAAAAAAATGTTAGATGGCGGACCCTTTACATTAACGGAGCTGCGAGCGCGTAACTTTAACCGCTCTCTCCGTTGGACTGCCGTTAGCGGTTAGGTATAACTTTGCGAGGCATGGTTAGCGTTCAGCCAATCGTGTTGTGTCACTTGTTTCTAGTGTTGCTGGTGTTTCTGCGGCCTCTGAGGCTTCTACTGTGGCTTTTCTTAGCCTTTCTATTCTCCGTAGCTCATTTTGTAGGATTGTTATAAAATTGCATAATTCCGACCAATTCTATTCAGACTGCAAAGTATTTCTCCATGCCATGAAGCGTGGGCAATAAAATACTGCGTGCTCCGTGTCTTCATCTTCGTCCTCAGTGCCTGCGCCTGCATACAACAGGACTGATGTAACAACTCTGGAAAGTAGGATCCTTCTTCCGTACCCAGGTCCACCAATGTTAGGCATTATGCGCGAGAGAGCTCCCTTCATTTGCAATGCTTTCTTGGCTAGATTGTAGATTGTCTTCCCGAGGATCTTTCCCATGGTGTCCAATAGGCATATTGGGCAATAGGACGATGGTTCTCTTGGAGGCTTCTTTCCACTTTTTGGGAAACGTACCGACTTAAGGTCTGCAGCGACTTGTCTGTGGTGTGTATGGGCCTATTACTGTGATCCCCAACTCGCAATCCTCTTTCCGTTGGTCCGCTAAACTTTTTTTTTTAATTTTTCTCCTTATATACATCTGCGTCTATATGAAATGTGCAAAGATAATCGATGCCGTTGGTCTTCGGAACTTATATTTTGAAGGATCTGCGATCGACAAAAGTTGTGACAGTTTGTTGTGATTATATCGCCTTTTGATGTTACATCTTCTCACATCAGCGTCTGAGATATACACATTCGGATATAGTGGTACAATCCTATGTTGGCCGAATCTTCGGACGTCTAGAATACTGGAGCTAGTAGAAAATGCATTTTTCCACAGGGTTTGCGTTAGTGGCATATCAGGCTGACTAAAAGTATCGATAGCTCAAGACATTGTCATTTTCCGTTTTACAGGGTTTTCAACAGTTAATCCATGATTATTTGAGGTCATTGATTGCTTTGGAACCATTGTTTACGTGATTGGGTAGTTGAGCTCTGGAGGGCCTAACCATTGCTTGATCCTTGAATCGTAAGTAGAAAATTCCGGTGTCAGTAACCCACTTCGAGCGTCTGAGACCTGAATATGGCCCTTAGAGGGTTCGTTCGCAACAATTTTTCTTTAAGCAATCAGACAAGCTCCAAATATGTCAGAGTATAGCTCATGTAAGGTTCCTATCACTTTGACTATTAACGAAACCTGACCTTTGATTAAATCCATTGAATTCATCTGACATTCGTCCTTTTCCTGCTCTAGTTATGGACTTCTGAGACTCAATCAAACAGTCAAGACCCAGATACTTTAAGTCTTGCTATTTTCTTCGTGTTCAACACTCACCCTATTGGGCGCAGTGGCTCAGTAGTTAGTGTGCTGGACTACTGGGCAAGGGGTCCCAGGTTCGATCCCCGGAAAACCCAAATTATATCTTAAGGTTTTTCCACTGCGCCACCTCTCGCGAATGAGAGTATAACTGTCGTGAAAAAGCTTCTCAATTCAGCCACTCGGACTCGGCATATACGTAGTTGTAGATCCCTTCAAAAAAAAAAAAAAAACTCAAGGCCATAGTACCCGGTGGTTACAATATACCCTTTAGGGGTATAATTTTCCAAAATGCTAAAGTAGGTACCTGTTTAACCATTAGCATTGCAGACTCATGACATGACTCATGGAATGGAGGACTATGTGAGTTGATGAGTTAGATAAATTTGTATATAGCTCGGAATTCGTCATTAGGCGCCTGCTATCTGGAACAAAAAGAGGTGCCTAGTGGACTGATATTTAAAGAAAAACTCTTCCAAATTATTACATACCTGTCTGTTGTTGTGGTGATAGAGCTGTACTTATCTTCTTTTTTTCAAACAGGTCTAATGTCAATTATTTTCGTCAGAAAAATGAATTGTAATTTGCAAACTATGTCTCTAAAAATCGTACCAACAAGAGCACAATATTTGGCTGAAATTGTAAGCTCAAAAGGACCCCCACCTCCCTGTTATGTGTGCAATCGGTTCGATATTGGAACAACCCAGGAACAACCCTTTAATTTGTAAGATAGTTTGTCCGCACGAAGAATGGTCGAGTGCTCACTTGGATGCGCCTCAGTTTTCATCATATAGTAGGTATCCGTTTCGGTAACCATTTTTGAGGGGCGTCGGTCGTCGCACGACAGGATGCTGAACTAGAGAGAACGCATAAATTTAACAAAATTCGGACAGCACAAGGTCAATAGATCGACTTCAATTTCCTGCATGTCGTGCATAATAAATGGATTTTCAATATCCACTGTACGCCTTCATCTCACAAGGATGTGTGTATATGTAACCAGCAGGCGAGCACCATAACCATTATGCTGCAAAAGGATGAAGTTGGATGAGTTCAAGCATTGAAATGAATAATCTATTTCTTTCTTGCGATGGTCACTCTCACTGGGTAGAATAGCATAGAGACAAACAAACTTAAAGTTAAAAATGTCAGAACCTTTCAGTGTGGGGTTCCGTTTTTCATTGTCATTGTCGTCGTTTTCGTTTGTTTCCTTTTCGTTGTCCTTCAGCTTTTCTTTTGGGATGTGTCTCTTCTTTTGTCGAATGGAATTTAATTGAAATCGAAAATTGACGACGACAGCAACCACCATGCACTGGAAGTGGTAGTGAGCCAAATGATATACGGCGTTGAAAGGACGCTAATAATAATCCGTTTTTTTTTTAGTCTTCCTCCTTGAAACCCAACCGTAAGCATTAATCCGTTTTTTGTTCTCTTAGCCACAGGCGAACTTTTAATGAGCTGAGTTCGAGGGCAAAGGTCTAAAACAGACTTGACTTGGGAGTGTTTTGTTCTTCATTTTGTGTCCAATGTTTGTGCTCATGTACAATAGGGGCGTGTTGGCAGTACGTGTCAAAGGACATGTACACACACATGTCATTCAGTCACTAAGAATTTTTATACTGTTCTCGTCAAAATGGGTAAACAAAACACAGTATTTAGTTACATCACCGGGGGTTGACAACTCGGTGCGGAATCAGCATAACGATTTATTGATGAAGACAGACAGTTGAACGTGTGGGAGAGTATGGCAGCGGGCTGCCAGAAGGAACCTGCTGTAAAAGTGAAATATAAGTGCTAGGAGGGATTTGGCTTCTTTTTTTTTATATTGTCGTCCTTTGTTTTATGGTTGCCTTGGATTGAAGTACTTGTATCTGTTTTGTTGCGTCATTGCAACTGATTCCAGGCAGGCATCAGCAGAGGCAAGTAGCATTTCAATTGGGTCGTGCGGAGACGAAATGATTGATGGCACAGAAACGACAGTCAGTGTGTGGGTGTGTGTTTTGTTAAATTTTACCTTGGCTGTGACAGTGTGACAGGAATCTTTTCGAATGATTGAAATTTAAATATTAAATGCATTCAGTGATGTGTGCACGTATACACCAGACAGTAGAGTGTTTTACATGACATTTCCGAGGCATAATAAATGAAGTTGTGTCAGAGGAGTTGCCAGGATATTAAGGGTTACACATTTGTAAATGAGTTGTGCAAATAAAGTCGTGCATAATATTCCTAATTATATTTATAAGAAGGTTTTATTGTTCTCATTTCACATATAGTTAGGCAATAACTTAAGCTTAGTAGGTAGCTTAATCGGGAAAATCCTAGAAACGGATCGTATACGGCAGAATTCCCGAGCTGGCAGAGTTTACACAGGAGCTCTGTCGGACAACTAATATGGAAACTGGAAATCGCCTTCTACCATTAATGACACGAAGGCGATGAAGGGCTGAAGAAAAGTTTATGTTTAACTCGGCGAACTTGTCATGCATTAGGGATATCTGCCCAGAATATGAACATAGTACTAAATTCTGAATAAATGTAGTTTTAAAAAAGCTACTTTACCGACAGGTAGTTAAGGTACCAGATTGACGATAGTTACATACTTACTTAGCTTAGCCTCTAATGGCACAATAGGCTCCTTTAGAGAGGCCGCAGTGCCAGGTAAAGGCTCTCCCGATCAATCATCTAATATTAATCTAGCTTAGCCTCTGGTACCTCGGAACTTGCACAAGGCTTCTTTTTACACCTCTCCTGTGAAACATAATATTCGACGGACTTCTGCACCCTAACGCTTTCACATTCGGAGGGTAGGTACCTAAATGGCTTCAGCAATGATATCATCGTGGCTTTACACATCTACGAGTCCGGCAGAATCAAAAGTTGTTTAGAATCGGCCGGCCTGTAACTAACTGAACACGAGACCGATGCTGTATTAATATACGAACCGAAAGATGAAATTTAAGAGTTGGGAACCAAACTACATATTAGATATGTCAGACACGTGCAGTACTCCAACAAACCTTCTTGGCTCTGACATAAAGATTCGCTGCTACCCTGAAAATAGTTACCTAAATATTTCTATAGCGCAAAACCGGTCTAGACAGGGGCTCTTGTAATGAAGTTTATAAAAGCGGAGCTCTTGTTAAAATAGAAAATATGTAATAAGAATAAGAAAAATTCCAGCCTGCGCTATGCCTATGGCGGGAATAATTCCCATACTTACTTACTTAGATGGCGCTACAGTCCGGGGTGGACCTGGGCCTCAACCAACACGCCTCTCCAGATAGCACGATCTTTGGCTAACTGCCTCCAGTTGCGCACTCCAAGTTGGTTGAGGTCCCCTTCCACTTGTGCGCGCCACTGCGTTCTCCCTCCGAGTTGGAATCGAAGACTCTTCGGGCCGGAGCGTTGGTGTTCATTCGCTCTACATGTCTTAGCCATCTTAGTCGACTGATACGTACTTTTCTGACCAGGTCGATGTCGCTGTACAGCTCGTTGAGTTCGCTGTTAAATCTCCTCCTCCAAAGCCCGTCAACGCAAACGGGACCGAAAATCACTCGAAGAATTTTGCGTTCGAAGCGACCAAGGAGATCTTCATCCGCTTTTGACAACGTCCATTATTCTGCGCCATAAAGCAGGTCTGGGATGATGAGGGTCTTATATAGGCCTTACTAATCAATTGCCTTCTTAGGCCAAAGTAACAGCGATTGGCAAGTGTAATTCTTCGCTTGATTTCTGATGTGATGTCATTTTCAGAATTAATAGCGGAGCTGAGGTAGACAAAGTCCCGAACTACCTCAAAGTTATAGCTGTCTATCGTGACGTTCTGTCCGATTCGTCGATGTTGTGTGTCCCTTCTCGTTGACAGCATATATTTTGTTTTGCCCTCATTCACCACTAAACCCATTTTGCCGCCTCTGTACTGATACTTGCAAACGCACCAGTGACAGCTCGCTGTTTTCTGCCAATGATGTCGATGTCGTCAGCATATGCAAGTAGTTGCACAAACTTTTGGAAAATTGTGCCTCTGGTGTTGGCTTGCGAGTTTCGCACAATTTTCTCAAGAATGATGTTGAAAAAGTCACATAACAGCGCATCACCTTGTCTAAATCCTTTTTTGACATCAAAGGTTTCGGTGAGATTGTTTCCAACGTTTACGGAGCAGCGAGCGTTCTCCATCATCATTCTGCACAATCTGACAAGTTTGGCAGGGATGTCAAAACTAGACATGGCTCTGTATAGCTCGTCTCTATAAATCCTGTTATATGCGGCTTTAAAATCGATAAAAAGATGATGAGTATCGATTTGGACTTCTTGGGTTTTCTCCAGGATCTGCCGTAGTGTGAATATTTGGTCGGTTGTGGACTTACCGGGCCTAAAACCGCACTGATAGGGTCCAATTAGTTCGTTGGCAAATGGTTTCAGGCGTTCACACAGTACGGAAGACAGGATTTTGTAAGCGATGTTAAGGAGACTGATGCCTCTATAGTTGGCGCAGTTTAGAGGGTCTCCTTTCTTATGGATCGGGCAAACAATGCTGATGGAGCCTCATCAGGCATACTTTCCTCTGACCAGATTTTAGAAACGAGTTGGTGTATGCTCTCTACCAAGTCATCCCCTGCTGCCTAAAAAAGCTCGGCCGATAAACCGTCCTGTCAGCTTTGTTGGACTTCAGCTTGGATATTGCTATCCTTAACTCATTTTGGTCAGGTAGACGGAAGTCTTGGCTTTCATCGCCCAGGTTGAATGGTTCATTCTGCCTGACAGCGGAATTTGTGTCGTCTTCGCCGTTTAGCAGTCTGCAGAAATGGTTCTTCCATATCCTCAGCACCGACTGTGACTCTACTACAAGGTTTCCTTGTTCGTCTCTACAGGTCTCTGTTCGGGTCTTGTTCCGGTGACACGTTCTTTTTACCTTTTGGTAAAACTTCCGAACATTGATTCTGGAGTAGCACCTCTCTATTTCCTCAATCGCGCGCTTTTCATGCTCTTTCTTTTTCCTCCGGAGAAGCCGGTGTTCTTCCCTCCTTTTTTGCTCGTAGAGCTCGCGAGCTGCTCTCGTCCTTCTCTGCAGCGCCGCTTTGTAGGCCAGTTGCTTTGCTGTATGTGCTTCCCGGCATTCTTCATGAAACCAAGGGTTTCGTGGTGGTGGTCGGGTGAAACCTAGCACATCAGTCGCGGCTTTTCTTGGCATCGATGCCACTGGTCTTCTGCACTTGATGCTGGCTGCACAGGATATCTCGAGACATCTGGCGGTTTGTTGCGTTTGTAGCCGTTCAACGTTGAATCTCCTCACAGTATTTCCTCGTTGTTGTGCTGTCTGGCATATCCGCATACGTACCTTGGCTACAACAAGGTAGTGATCCGAGTCTATGTTGGCCGCTCGGAAAGTTCGGACATCTAGAATACAGGAGGAGTGCCTTGCGTCGATCGCAACATGGCCAATTCGATTGACGGTTTGTTGATCTGGTGACGGAAATGTTCCTTTGTGAATGTTGAGGTGAGGAAACCATGTGCTAGATACAGTAAAATTACGTCCCGCAGCAAAGTCAATTATCCTAAGTCCGTTTTCAGACGTGGTGTCGTGTAGGCTGTGCTTTCCGATTGTGCTACCAAATATGTCCTCCTTTCCTGTATTTTGGCGTTAAAATCACCTAAGACGATTTTAACGTCGTACTTAGAACATTGCTCATATATTTTGTCGAGGAGCTCATAGAAACATTCTTTGGTAGCATCGCCTTTATCTTCTGTGGGGGCGTGAGCGCATATCAGGCTGATGTTGGCGAATTTAGCCTTGATGCAGATACTTATACCCCAGTAATCCACATAAATCTGAGCAATCTGAGTTTAAATAAAGGAACACCCTATATCTCTTCATTCAAGTAGCTGAAGATATCTACCATTTAATTGTAGTTCGGCATGCTACACTCCCTTCTATAGGATTCGTATTATTTTATCCACGCAGTTTGAGTTGAGCTGATAATCACAATTGTCTAAAACAATAGTTAGATACAATATCAGTGTTTACCCAACGGAGTCTGATTGTCCGTAGTTATATCCCATAGTTGGTTGGAGTAGAATGTCGATTTTTCTAAGGAAAATAGAAATCAGAAGATTCCATGTTGTTGCGAGTCTTTTATACGCCTCCACCATACTCCCACATGTTGCTTAAAATTTGCAACACAAAATCCAATTTACAATTCTCTTCCATGATGTCCTGGAGGCGTCTGGCCAAATCCAAATCAAAAATCGATTGAAAATGTGAAACTGAAAACAAAAGCGAATAGTTAGATACAACTCACCATTGTCAATAAAACAGAAAATAGTCAAAGGCTGCAACTCTGATGTTATGGTATATGCAAATCGTAACGACCATTATGAATGTCGAGCTTATTTTGGCTATACCCAAACAAAAGTCCCTCACAAAGCGGATCCGCACACAAATCCAAAATATTTCCAAATTTCCAATCCAGATTGGCTGATATGCCACGAATTTCCCATTCAAATTGAAGATGGAAATACAAAGGATTGCTTTCGAATGGATTACTCGCAAACACCGCATATAGATCGACCGAAAAGGACCTTAAATCGAAATGGACCAAGTGTTCTTATCGAATGAAAGGAAAAATTACATGTCGCTACCTGACCAGCTAATATACTGCATACAAAAGCTTTCCTTATTCACTTCACTACACTTTATTCATTGTGTGTTGGAACCTTCCGCACTTGGGTGTGGGTGGTATAGGATGAGGATCCCATTATAGTCCTCTGCAACCTGAACCATTTCAAATTTAAGTCGAGCAAATAGTTTGCTCTTGTAATTTAAATTGATCCTGCAGCTAGAAACTTTGAATATTTAAATAAGACTGGAAGCCACACAATGGCATTGGGCTTTGTGTACGAGGAGAACCATTGTTCCCATCGATGACTCCTTTAAATTTATTCGTTTCCGAAGGTAGTGGGTGGACATTTCCTCTTTCTTTATTTTTTGCTTTACATAATATGTATTTGTAACTTAGCAATGGCAGTCATGTGTATACAAATATTGACTTCAAGGAGTACTATTCTCTTCAATTATCATATTTTCTTGGACCAGTAGTGGTCGTGGTGGTGGTATGAAGGTGGATAGTTGCTTGAGGTATTTCCAAAACAAATTGTTTTGAGGTAAATATTTGCAGTTTCTAGTGAATATGACATTCTTATCTAATAACTATATGAAATTTATTGCTCCTATATTGACAGGACATGCATTGTCATAAATTTGAATAACACTAAGCCGCAGGCTATGTACATTGTACACACATGAGTGTTTATAGTGAGCATTGCTGGCGATTTATCATTTTGAATTTTCGCATCGTACATAAATTTATCAGTTAGAGAGATGAAGATATTGTCTTCATATAAACGACCGACGATTTGTTTGAACAAGAGAATAACACAAGTAGTAAAGATCGTCGTTAAATCTATTTATCCAAAGCCCGTCAAAGCAAACAGGACCGTCAATTTTTCGAAGAATATTTTACTCCAAGCTACCGAGGATAGGAATTTTCATCCCCTTTAGATGGAGTTCAAGCTTTAAGAAAGCCAGACTGAAATGATCAAAGTCTTATACAAAATCCCCTTAGAGCTATAGGGCTCTACCACACAATTGCATTCTCAACCCAAAGAAACAGCGACTGGCAAGAGTTATTTTTTTGTACGGCAGGCGGGATAGGTAGGTCACTTAGACCATCAGTTGAGTCTATCGGGTAGAATTGGAGACAAAAGTTAACCGTTGTTCGCACAAGATCACATAAAGCGGTCTTTTTGTTTTGAGATACCTACGACACCTAAATCTCAAGGGCTCTTAATAGCTCTTGTGTCCAAATTCTGCATTGCATTCTAGGAGTAACTAAAAAGATGAGGGACCATTTGTGTGTCAGAACCACCCCGATTTGAGTATGAATCTCAGGAGGTCTTTAAGAGCCATATTTGTTAGATCCTCCAGTTCATCAAAGAAGTATAGCTCTTGAGAATCCTCAGTATGTTGTTTTTAACGAGTGGACATTCGCAAAGTAGGTGACGAATAAATTGCATTTCTTCAACGTTCCTATAGCTTTTGAATTAATCGTTATTGAATTTACACAGACCCTGAGTTTCAATGAAGATACCGGCGAATGTAGCGAAGCCAACTTGGACCCGTGCGTCAGTAGGAGGGCTAAAGCTACGATTACACGACCATTTTTTCGAGTCATTTCAAGTCTTTCTAAAAGGGCCTATTGTGGGTCCTAGAGCAATCTTTTTACTCCGGACAAAGTCAGGAAGACAAGTATATGTATCTTTTTTGGGGGTATTTTAGCAAGATTTGCTAAGTTAACGATTTCTTCGCCAAGGACATTCTTTCTATGGCGAAAGAGAGCCGGCCATTCCGTGATATTTGAGAATGTGAAGAGAGGTTTCGTCACTCTCCAGACATCGTCTAAATGTGGGGAATATGGACGAGTATTTGCCTAGGCTGACTGAAAAGCCCGCTTGAGGCGATTCTCCATATATGCCAGATCCAGTCCCTGTATCCATCTTGGAACCGTCTGTATACTAGACTAGATCAAGTCGCGATATAGTAGGTTAGTATTTACCTTGGAGGGGTGATGATAGAGAAGTTCTTATGGAAGTCATGGTATATTATTATATTAGGGAAAGTTGACCTCCATGGTAGGAATGGGGGTCAATGATTTTCGAATGGAATAGAGATCCCTTGATTAGACAGGGATTAGAGTAGGTCGTCAATGAGTAGGAATCACAAGAGAGGCGAGAGGACACCCCCTTTTTGTTAACTCCGAAAGTTACAGATCATCTATGTGGGTCTGAATTACTCTTTTACTGAGCATTGCCATAGTCCATCTTCCTATTATAGGAGACTCAAAGGAAAGTTGAAAGCTCCTTCAATATCCAAGAAAGCAACGAGACAGCGAAACAAAGAAATAAAAGAATGCAAGTCATAAAAATAGTAATGGCAAATTAATCTGCATGGGTACCTAACAAAGTAATCAAGGGCACGATTGGATTGTGCGTACTTGCACATATTATGTAGACAAATAATATGTTGGTAATAAAATGTGAATTAGGTTAGGTTAGGTTAGGTTAGGTAAGGTGGCTGTCCCGAAGGGGACACACTTAAACCATAATTATTTGGTCCATTGCGATACCACAATGGCCATTCTGTATGCCGGACATTACCTTGGGAATTCTATTGCTGCTTGTGAATTTGGGTGTCCTACCTTAGCAGCTTAGTCTTCGGGCGCGTTCTTCTTCGCGCAATTCGAGGAGTAATCCAGCACAAAATCCACTCTTCTCGCGACGGCTCAACCACTTCTTTTGCCAAATACTCCCCTTTCGTCGCATTGGCTCGTAATCCAGATCGTCTTCTTTCAGCACACACGCCGCTAAATACGCCGTCTCCGCAATTTCCACCATCACCCCAAAAGTTCTTTTTGACATTTTTTATTTATTATAATAATTTTTTTTCTTCACTTTTTTCACGTATGCGTCTTCGCCGAGAGAAAAACACTAAATGACAATAGCTATATTTTTCTCATAGGACATTACCGTCAGATCGTAAAAGAGATAAATGACGGGAAATCAAAATAATAGGAAGGGTGACATTTGCCATTTTGATGAGGCATGTCATTGCCGTGTGATCGCCATTTTTTCGCTCGTCATTTAAATGACATCCCAACGGAAAATTCTAAATGACTCGCAGTGCCCGTCATTTGATTTTGGGACACAAATGACGGTGATAGTCATTTCGTGTGATCGCCATTTTTCCAATGAGGAATCGTAGCTTAAATGTCGCTCTAATTTTTTCCTGACGTCACAGCGCCATTTAAATGACTCAAAGAAATGGCCGTGCAATCGTAGCTTAACTCTTCTTCTTTGATCTTCCATTCGCTTCTGTTTAGGAATTCTAGTATTGAATTTTCTTTCAAAGGCTGTTTACAGTCAGTGTAGGTACTATGCGCGGCCTAAATCCCACATGAGTTGCCGAATGCTCTTCTATGCCGGCATGTAGTTCCACTTATCTATGCTTTTTTGATGTGATTTTATATATTTCCTTTCAATTGGACTTGTGGTCTAAGACCATTCCCAAATAACTCGCATTCGTTGATTAGGTCCACCATTTATTCTCCACCCATTTTCGGAGGTCTGAAGGCGGGGATTGCCATTTCTTTTTTTTAAATAGTAAGACTTCCATCTTCGTTGGGCTTACCCCAAGTCCCCATCCTACGACCAAGTTGTAAACTAGTTCGCTAGGATTTAAGCAAATTTACACGAGAAAAGGATATCGCGTGGGTATAGGCTCACAAAGAAGTCTTGTTATTCAAGTATTATTATCAGTGCGTCAGCTACAAGGAGCCATATGAGCGGCGAGAGGATGCTACATTGTGGTTTTCTCTTGCTAACCTTTCGTCTGACCGGCATCCCCTGCAGCGGCGAGCTTCCTTCATAATCATATTACCCAGACGTATAGATCTTGAAGGGATATACCAAAACTAAACATGGCATCATATACGGCCCGTTCCTCTAGATGCTGTCATAGGTATCTTTGAAATCGATGAGAATATGGTGAGTAGAGTATTGATTTGGGCTTCTTTGGTTTAATCCAGTATCTGCTGAAGAACTTTCCTGCCTTAAAACCCACTGGTGTTAAACTCTTTAAATACGATTTGCAGGAGACAGGAGGGAACTGTGAGGTTTTCAAACCAGCCTCAAATCATCCTCAAATGTCTCAACATCTGACATTAATTTTTGTTTTTATTTATGTATAATATCCCTCGGTGATCATCAACTACTCCTTTCATTTTTCCATCTTTTTTTCTACACATATTCTTGTGATGTATCTGCCCACTTTTCGAACTAGAAACGAACATTTCGGAAATGTAACTACATCAACGCAGACACTTCTTTTAATTCTTTTGGCACGAAAAATCATTTTGCAGACAATAAGATAAGCATAGGCAAGAACACCACCCGGCGAGCTAATTTCCGTGAGCCACCGCAAGCGTGCCAACCATCTGCTTCGGGATGGAAATTTCCACAGTTCCCTCCTGTCTCCTGCAAAAATGGGGGCCCAACGTGGGGCCCAAATCCCTCTACCCTGAGATTAATGACCCGTTTGTGTAAGACAACTCAACTTAGTTGAGTTGAGTTGACTTCAATTCAACTTAACTTTCACAAAAACCAAACTAACTAACAACTTATGTACAACTACCGTCATCTTTGATGTTGTGTTTTGACAGACAACTTTTCTATCCAGGTTGTGTATGACAATACGGACAATACCGAATTTTGAACTACATAAAACCAAGAGACAACTCAACTCAAATTAACTGTAGTTACACAATAGGGGCATAAGAGTCTCATGATCTACGAGGGACTTATTACTTCCAGCTCACAAGAGAAACAATGCGTCTTGCAAGTTAGCGATTTCACGTGGCACATGGTATGGAATTTATGTGCCCTCCACAAAAAAATACTAAGGTGCGCTGCAGATATCGTCACAAACCCGGGTGGGTTAACCAACCACGTGGTAATCGGGCTGAGATATCTTAGGCCGCCTTATCTGCAATTTTTAATCTGTAAGAGGTTTTTGGAAAAGTGTCTTAACGAATTTTCTACGTACTTAATATTTATAAATACCTCATTCCTTGAAGGATGTTCACTTCTTTGCCAGGATTGTGGCAGTCTTAGGGTATTTCGATGAAAAAGATGGTGTAGGTGCAGATGCATTAAATACGCCAAAAAAACCTGCTAAGTTGAGGGTGTTCAGTGCTCACGTCCCTGTTCTCAGACAATTTAACGAAGGTGCGCTGCAGATATCGTCACAAAACCAAGTGGTTACGTGATCCACGTGGTATGTATAAGGCGGTGGCCATGGTGTAGTGGTTAGAGTCATTGCTTGTGACCCAAACGGCGTTGGTTCGAGCCAGTGTTGTTATAAAGATTTTTCTAGATCTTACAACTTTCGATTTCATATCTTAATTCATCTTAAATGCCAGTTATAAATAAACCTAAAGTAAATTTCGAAAATATACCCTATTTTCTATTCAAAAACTAGGTGTGACTGTGCAGCGTTTTTGAAAGTATTTTAGATATGCTCCTTTTTTGAAATTTATATTAAATCTACTGAGTTTTGAAAACTGAGTTGGAATCCTATATTTCTCATATTTAATAAATTGACTGAGCAGGCTGAGTAAAAAACTGATCACGCGCTTACAGTCACATTTCACAGAAAAAAAACGAAATGATTGAAATGGCGGACGAGCCTTGTTGTTCTGGCATACAAGGTAAACAAAATTAATTTAAATAACTATATGACATCAGCTATGTGCTCAAGTGTGTTTCATTAACAAATCAGAACGATCTGAGCACGATTGGTTCAAATCACGCTCAAAATTCTCGAGCTCTATTCAGAGCGCAGTTCTGAACTAAAAAAGACCAGTAGTAGTAGTAGTAGTAGTTGAAAGTAGTTTTGATTAAAAACGCCTAGTGTTTGGCAACAAATTTTGAGGTCTTACTATGCAAATTTAATTAAACTTGTAATGAGCAATCTTAGAAAATTTGTATCTTCAAATCCAAAAATGTGAAGAATGGACAAATTTATTCGAAGTGAGTTCTTTTTCAATTAATTTTTTATTTCGAAGCTAATATCTTAACAAATCTTATTTAAATTCTACAAATCTTAAAAAATGCATTAAAATTGAGTGAATATCTTCTCATCTGGAGACCACCTCAATATCTTAGAAAATAAGATAATTAAGATCATATAACAACGCTGGTTCGAGCCCCGGCGGGGGACAGCAATACTCTGCCACTGACCATAAAGAGAAACGAATAATATCAGAGTTTCTCCACCACTACACCAAAAAAGGGGTTTCTGGCTTGGTAGTACAATGGACCGAGATTCGTCTGAGTGGTCCAGGATTTGGAATCCCCTTTTTATAAAAAGGCCGCCTTTATCTATAGAAGGTTTTATACGGGGTGTTTTATAGAATTATAGGTAGGGATATTTAAGTGGGTAATTTACCTTGCATGCAATTTGTTTTTAACTTGGCCGGATCCTTTTTATTGTAAAAGATGATCTCTTCGACAAAAGAATAATTGGTACGGAGTCGTAGCAGATTGTCAAGTTTTTTTTTTTCAAATTCACTATTTTTACAGCGTTGGAACACGAAATACAACTTTCGTAGCGAGATATCAACGTTTCACGCACTTTTAATAACCAAAACTATTATAAATGTTAGCCGCACAAATAAACGTTTGTTCCACGAATTTCTTTTCCACTACAATGGCGACGTATTTCTGTCTGTCCTACCAACGAATGAAAAAAAAGACCACGCAATAGCGTAGACGGCTTGTATACCAGTCAGATTGGCTTCATTGCAATTTCCGCTGTGAGGTGGGTGGCCATTTGTTTCAGTTGCAGCGGCTGTTTTGACAATTTGCAATAATACGGTGCGTGTGCAGCGGTTTGATTTTTTTGTTCCACACTGTTGCCAGATTGGGCGCTTTGTCGTATTTTGGGCTATCTTTTTGCTTAAAAAACGATAGGAATTTCTTCCATGAGCGCCCAACACAATTTTGGGCTATATATCGTTCGTTTTACAGATTTTGTTTTAATTTAGTTTGTTTTACTCTTTCATAAAACTAAAAAAATAAATATTTTGGACAAGCCCTCACTTTTAAAACGGCAGCACTCTTGAAGTCAAGTGATATCGAACAGTCGTTCAACTTGCATGCACTCTAATTTTATTTGACAAGAGCCAAAATCCTGAACATTTTTGGGCTTCCGTGTTATCTAACGTAAGAAATAGATCGAATGAAGCAATTTTGAAGGAGTAGTTAAGTTTATTTGCATGCAACACAATTGCTAACAGTTCCAGTGAGCAATGCTGTAGAGCAGCGGTTCCCAATCTTTTTTGGTCGCGGAGCACTTTTCTGGAGAGAAATTAATCGCGGAGCACTTCGCTGTCAGTATCCCATTTTCGTAGCTATAGAAAACACCATAACTATTTTTAGTTGTTTCTTATTAATTTTATTATATTAAAGAAATAAGTAACGTGCTGTGACTTTTAGCATTTGATCAAATATTTAAACTAGTAGATATTTAAAAACTAAAAAAAAAAAAAGAATTCAGAAACATTTTTAACTCATTTTCGAGTTGGCCACAGAAAAACAAAGCCTTGAAAATTCCAGTTTCCAAAAAAAATTATAAAATTTACCAATATTTACTGGAATAGCCTTTATTTTTTTATAAGGGCAGTCAATGTTTTTTGAAGATGTTCCACTAAAATCCGACATATTTGGCGCAACAGGTCATATAGGCACCCTAGGCCAAGCTTCTTCCAACCATTTGTTTTTTTAAGTTTTTTTTTAGGGACGAATACAAGGGACTTTAAATTTTTAGGCCGAGTATAAATGGCTGATTTAAAAAGCTTTTCAGGACAGATTCAGGACATAGAGTCTCGGATGTTTGTCGGATGTTCGCGAGAGGTGCCGCAGTGAAAAAACCTTAAGACGTAATTTGTGTTTTTCCGGGGATTGAACCTGTGACCTCTCGCACAGTAGTCGGATCCAAATAAATTAAACTTGGATTTGGCACTCCAAAGAACTTTTTTCCAAAATTGCAAATGTTTTTTTTAAGTGGAGTCTTTCGAAATTCCGGCTCTTGCTTAGGTTTTTGTTGACATAATGTGTGTTTTTTGTGGAATATGCATCCACGAAGATTTTGTTCTACGACACAGCGCCCTGAGTTCTTGATGGAGTTTAGGTGCAACAATCTTTTTAATAAAATAAAAAAAAAAAAAAACAATCTTTTTAATGGACATTAAAAATGGATTGGCTCTACTTGTTCGGCAAATCTTTCTTTGGAGTAGTTTTGCGTCCAATCTCACAACTTCCGGTCTTCTTAGAAACTTGTATTTCCCCAAAAACAAGCTTCGTAGAAAAACATAACTTTTCGCTATCAACGCCATTGATTCGTTTCCATTTTGATAGTTAGGAAGTTCTGGAGTACACGTTTTAATTTTAACCAATTTTGTACTGTGTAATCAATACACGAATTATATTGTTGCGAACAAAATGACAAGGTTCCAGAAGCACAACATTAGCTAGTCTGATGGAGTTTTCATATTTTGCGCTTATCTTTTTGCGGAGCACTTAAATTTTTATGGCGGAGCACCAAGTGCATACAAGAACCGAATTATTATCAACGATTTTTGGGCTTCTTTCTGGGCAACGATATTGGGCTACATTTCTTTAAGTTTTGTGCGCTTTAAGAAAACAAAATTCTGGCAACCCTGTCCACAGGTAGTGTTTTAGTTTAAAAGGCGTACGCTACAGACGCTACAGAGAGTTTAGCCTTGATGCGTATTGTTGCAAATGAGTAGTAGTAGAAGTATCATCCCACAAGACACAAATCAAGGTCTACTAGTTAAACATTTCACTACAACAGACTTATAAATAAAATTTAAGCTTATAAGCTGCATTAAAAATTTACTACTTGACATGCCTAATGCCTATACAGCCTTTAAGCAACACAATCAATTGTGTCCACTTCCAATATACTAATTGGCCCTATTGAAAACAATCTCTATCTACATAGGTATATATATATCAATTTCATGGCATAAACTATTTGATTTGAATCAGTAACGAACCCAATTGAAAGAAAAAGTCTCCCTTGGAATGTTGGCACTAAATCTTTGAAAGGATACCTTCATTTACACTTTTCATCTGTCTCACACCATCTTATTCTTTCTTCGGTAACAGTTTCCTTTCAAGAAATTCCCAATTAAAACTTTTAACTCCTCAAGTAGTGTTAGGTATACGTTCAAATGGAAATGCGAAAAAAGGAGAAAAAAAAATCTTGAATTCCTTCAATGGCAGCATTAAATTGCCATGCACTTGAAGTGTAAGTACTTCCCTTGTTCTTCTTTCTAACATCGTTGTGTCCTATCAAAACACAAGAGAAAGCTGAACAAAATGTTAAAAGAAATCTCTGCAAAAAAAAGCTAAAAAGAGAACGCAAATCCTTTTAATACAAAAGGAAGTAGCCCGTTTGTTACAGTCTAACCATTCCGCTATTCTTAACCACAAAATTGATAGACTTTAACTCCAATCTCTGCACAAGCACACATACACAATACATTTTATCGTTTTATTCCTTTTTCTCTATTCAAGGAGTAAAACACATACAGAAAGTAACTATCAAGGGGATAGTGTGAAATACGTACCTTATTAGCATCGCATCAAGCGAGTGATGTCATGTGCGTTTGAGTGTGTTGTATTAGATGGTGTTCTTATAACATGGTGTGGAGGAAAATCGTTAGAAGTTAGTACGTCCGTTACCAACCTAGAAATTTTTCATTCGGTATTGATGTCATCAAAACCGACAAAACCGTCGCGTCGGTTTAAATTAAAATAATGCATCAGATTTAGAGAATGTCAAGAAGTCTTAGGCTTCTTTAATATAAGGCATCAGCTATTTATCGGCAACCAATAACCTAAAAGCTATTATAAAAGTTCAAAGACTAGCGTGCATTGACACCGCTAGTGCGATGAGAACAACTCTTACCGCAGGACTTGAGGCTATCCTCGATCTGCTTTCGCTAACAATCATCAGCTGCCATTAGTGCCATTAGAATCAGCCAATCAATAATGGAGACTGACTGACGGTTCATTCGACGATCCTCCAGAAATAATTTGGCCATGTACCTTTCGGGACTACATCACGCCATACCTACTTGGAGTTTAGACCGTTCTCGAGTGCCTATCCAAACAGGGGAAAATGGAGAGACGGGTTCGTACCCAGCATGCAATCCACAGCCGTATTTACAGACAAATCCAAAATGGAGACTGGGGTAGGGTCAGGTGTCTTCTCTGAATCGCTGGGGTATATCACTTGTAGTATCTTCCAAGCAGAGATCCTGGCAGTGACGACGGCAGCCCATGAGTCAGTGGTAAGGGCTACACCACCATAAGGTATCGACAGCCAGTCAGAAATAACTTCACAAGAAAAAAAATCTAAGGTTGTGAAAGGCTGCCGCGAAGAACTCAAAGTTCTTGCTACACCAGCATAAGGTACCGCTCTGAAGGCATTCCGGACAATGAGTAAGTGGACGAATTAGCAAGACAAAGTTAGACAACTTTTTCAGAATAAGCTGATCCCTCTGTGAATACCCCTTACACACACTTAAAACACACTAAAGCTTGAACTAGGCAGAAAAGCTCCAGCCTCCAAGTGAGGCGAACGCTAGATAGATCGCCCTAAAAACTTTTTGTAGGACAAGAATGCTATGGCTGGAATATGGAATAAAGTCTTATGCAAAAAGGTCCAAAACGTAATTTTGGACATTTTTAGACTTTATCGCACTTTTGAAATTGCAATAAAATCCAAAACGAGTTTTGGACTTAGGAGTCCACTGACCATGGACTTTATTTCATTTTTGAAAGTGCAATAAAGCCATTGGACATTATTGCACACAGCTATTTAAAAGAAAGACGAGCAGGGGGGTTGCAGGGGGGCAGCATGCACCCCCATTCATATTCTACTGTTTATGCATTGTGAATTTTATTTCCACTTCGATTTGGACTTTATTGCACTTTTGAAAATGAAATAAAGTCCGAAAATCGTTTTGGACTTTATTGCAATTTCAGAAGGCAGAAGCAGGCTTATAAAGGGTAGGGGACAACCTCTTTCCCATCACGGGCATCACAATGGGTCAGTATTGACCGGACTATGGCACGGAGTAATACTCGCAACCCCACCAACCTAAACTAAATCTCTAAAAGCTGGCAAATGTGCCGGAGTGTATGAAATCCGGCCAGAAATGTTCAAGACTTTAGGTGAAGAGGGAGTTTAATGGCTTCCTCGTGTCATAAAAGTGGTCTGGGAATGCGGCGAAACTGGAAATGCGTTGCAGAACTGTGGCGGAGTTAGGAGATGAGCAGTGCAGTTTTCGTCCCGGTAGAAGCACAACCGACCAGTTATTCACTCACAGAATGGAACTTGAGAAGGCTTGAGAGTATGCTACACCTGTTTACGCATGGTTCGTGGATTTGGAGAAAGCATACGACCGAATAACTCGAGCTAAACTCTGGAGTGTTACAGGAGTATGGAGTTGACGGTTCTCTCTTGAAAGCCATTCAATCTCTTTACACAAACTGTAAAAGCTATGTTCGGGTAAACGGCGTTAAATCAATACCTTTCACCGTGGGGTGCGTCTTGTCCCCTCTCCTTTTCATTACTTATATGGACTGGATGTTACAGCGCAGTCTTGTTGAAGAACGATTCGAATTGGGAGATCTGAGCATAAGTCATTTGCTCTTCGCTGATGACTTGGTCATCCTTGGATCCTCTCAGACTGAAATTCAACGCGCACTCGATCGGTTTGTAGCCGTTTGTGTTTAAGCTGAGATTAAGGTAAATGTGAACAAATCTGAAGTGATGGTCGTCTCCAGAACGCCTGTTCAATGCACTCTGCATGTTAGTGGAGTCCCATTGAAGCAGATGGAGAAGTTTAAGTATCTCGGGGTCTTATTCACGAGTGAACGAAGGTGCAATGCCAAGTTTTCCTGTAGGATTGGTCAGGCTAGGTAAATTTTGAGATAGCTTGGTCATTCTGTTATCAGGAGGACTGAACTTGGTGTCAAAGCTAAGTTGTCAGTCTTTAATTCGGTGTTTGTTCCAACTCTTACCTATGGTCATGAGGTTTGGGTAATGACCGAAAGAATAAGATCGCGAATACAAGCTGCCGAAATGAGATTTCTCCGTAGTATTGCTGGTGTGACCCGTAGAGATCGCATCAGAAATACCAGAATACGGGAGGAACTCAATGTCGAGCAGCTACTTCTCCGGACGGAGCGATCCATGCTTCGGTGGTTTGGCCATGTTAAACGCATGTCCCCGACCAGGATTCCACGACGTGCTATGGAATCCGTACCATCGGGCAGGCGTCCCATAGGTAGACCCAGGATGAGATGGTTAGATCAAATTCATAATCTCTCCTCCATCCGTATGGGGATTGCCCTTGATGATTTAGAGTCGATGGCGGAGGATCGAGAGCTGTGGAGGGTCCACTTGAGCAACCTACACCCGCGACCCACTTAATGGACAAGCGGACCATTGAAAATGAATGAATGTAAGGAGTCATCAAGTAGAAAATATTCTCTTTCTTTCGAATCACACTGCCTATATTTGAGCTATTGGGGGCTGTACTCTACTGCTGACAAAATTTATTGGGCATCGTCTCTGTGTTGCTAACTAACCACTAAATTCACTGTACCCTATTAAGTTAAGGGAGCAACAATAACAAAATTCACGAGAATATTAAACAGTTCCTATGCATCTCCAATTCTCCACCTTCGCCCAGAATTCAACACTCGTCGCGCGGAGGGCAGTAGGTGCGACGAAAACCAAGTGGATTCGTTTCTGTCGCTGTCCTTGTTCCTAAGCGCAAACGGATGCCGTAACAGGACGCACACAAACAACGAAAGAAGTGAAACAAACGAAGAAAATTCTTTTAAGGATAATTAATTTGTTCTTTGTTTAATTGTGTTTTTATTTGCAGGCAATTCAGGCAAACTTCCCACATACCCCAAGAGTCCTGGTTGAGTGTAATTTTTTTTTTCTTTTTTTTTTTTTTTTTTTGTTGCTTTCTTCTTCACTTCCGTCGATGAGTATCTTTCTGGTGATTGTTGCTATAGCTATGGGTATTCAACTAACGATTCCCATTATAGCCTTTCATCCTGCGTCACATTGATTTTGGCTTTTATTGCCGAATCAGGTCAAATTAATGTCAGGTCCCTTGTAACCCAAACAGTATACACAACATACAGAGGCCATGTTCGGTTTTTATGTAATTACTCAATATTTTCCGGTTGTGTAAGCATATACATACTTGTTGAGCCAAGACGTACACACGCGTTGTTGGATCCAAAAGGATTTAGTCTTTTTTGTATGACCGAACACAAATTGCACACAAAAGTGTACGCAAAAAAATGTAACACAACTAATAAAGGATAATAAAGAATCAATAATATCTTCTGCGGACATGTGGGTGGTGGCCGGCTTATGAGAACGTTTGTTCTTTTAGTAGTCACTTTCACTTCCACTTGTGCGTCGATACTCGTCATGAGTTGGTTCTTATCGCCGTCGGCCGTCCGGTACAATCGATTCCATTGACAACTGGCAAAGTCACGGTATATATTATGGTGTTTGGGCGGTTGCGAACAATACACAAAAGTATCTTTCGTCCTTCATCATTCGCCAGGATTAGGGATTAGAGATTATATGTGATTTTCAAGGAGATGATTTCAATAAGAAAAGGACGACGGATGTTATCGCGATCGAAGATTAAGTGATTCTCTAGGCTTTGCTGTGAGAAGGAGCCTTGCAAAACTTTTCTGTTTTCTTTTTTCCTTTAGCTGGGGCAAAGTTTCTTTGTCTTTGGTGAAAGTTTGATGACTTTCAAAGATAGTTGGATGCGAATGTTTAGTATGTGTCAAGTTTGAATGACACTCCTGGGTATATTGGGCAAGTTGTATACTCTCGCTCCTGCAAATATACAGACAAAATGAAATGGTTTGCTATGGCAATGGCTCTCGAGCGGGAATGCTTTCGAAGTTAGTTCGATGAACTGTCATCCGACCTATTCGGGGGTAGATAATGAAATTTTACGCCTCTGTGATCGTCATCAGAACAACCAAGGGCGTGGAAAACCGAGGAAAAGGAAATCATTTTCAAAACTTTGCCGATTTGAATAAAATTTTGAAATGTACTCCAGTGACGAGTAAACAAGGATATCCTGAAAAGTTTTCAGTGAGTTTGATTTTGATATTGCAATGCACTGAATGGGGTTTGAGCTGGAAAGGGTATTTTTTTTTCTCGCATCCTATTTTATAGCTCAGAAGAGACCATTTTTAATTTGTTTTTCGAAATTAGGGTAAAGATATTTTCTACTCATAGTATGAATAAGTAAGGATTATTGATTTTTTTTTACAGCGGCAATATTGCTACGTGCGACTTTCTCAGTATTTTTCGTGAATGGAATAATGCGTGATTTAGCTGATTTAGATTGAACTTTGGTGGTTGGGTGTGTATGAATCGGGCAGGCATTGATTGGCATTAACTTGGCAATGTCCAGTGTTTTAACTTTCTCATACACATCAATTGTGCTTATTTTACCACCGGGTACTGGTCTCGCCCACCCGGGCTTGACTTGCTAAACTTATAAGCGCGAGTGTTGAACACGAAGAGAATAGCAACACTATAATGCTCTGTCGGAGTTGACTGTCTGCTCGAGTCTCAGAAGTCTAACATGAGCACCTCAGAATGAGGACGTACGGCGGATGAATTTAAATGATTAAATCAACGGTGGCGTCAAACCACGGAAAAACCAGGCAGTTATGACACAACCACAAGCCTCGGATATGGATGATCCAAATGTTGACGACCCCAGCAAACGAAATAAGGACAACGAACTTCGGATCTGCACGTGGAATGTCCGGACCTTAAACAGACCGCGTGCAGCCGAACAACTTGTGGAGACCCTGGATAGGTACAAAGCCGACATTACGGCCATCCAGGAAGTGCGATGGGATGGAGAAGGCATAAGAAGGATGAAAAACTGCGACATCTATTACGGCGAGTGCCGCAGAGAGCAGAGTCAGCGATTATTTGGATGTGGATTTGTGATTAGAAGAAGACTTAGGCAAGAAGTCTTGGGATTTCGCAATGTTAACGATCGCCTAGTCACAATCCGCATCAGGGCCAAATTTAAAAATATCACGCTGATCTGTGCTCACGCCCCGATAGAGGAGAAAGACGACACAGCCAAAGAAGCATTCTACGATCTCCTTGAGAAGACGTATGATAAGTGCACCTCCGGAAACGGACTCAGGCTAATCGACTTTGCGGCGGGGCGAAATGTCATCATTGCCAGCACACGTTTCCCACACCTCAACATACACAAGGGGACTTGGCGGTCTCCAGATCAACAAACCGTCAACCAAATTGATCATGTTGCGATCGACGCCAGACATGCCTCCAGTATCTTGGATGTCCGAACGTTTCGAGCGGCCAACATAGACTCGGACCATTACTTGGTAGTAGCCAAAGTACGGATGCGGATATCCAATACTCCACAACAGCGAGAGGATACTGTAAGAAGATTTGACGTTGCAAGGCTACTATCGCAAGAGACCGCCAAAACCTTTGCCGACCGCGTCTCACTAAACCTCTCAGCAAGCTCATCCTCAGCGTCACCAACATCAAGTACAGAGGACCAGTGGCAACACTGCCAGCGTGCCATCAGGAGTGCCGCTACGGAAGTGCTGGGTTTCACTAGGCGACCACAACGAAACCCCTGGTTCGATGAGGAATGCCGCCAGGCACATGCAGCCAAGAACGAGGCCTATCAATTAATGCTGCAGACAAGAACCAGAGCGGCTGAGAGAGCTGCCCGTGAGCTCTACGGGCAAAAAAGAAGGGAGGAACACCGACTTCTCAGAAGGAAAAAGAAAGAGCACAAGAAGCGAGCGGTCGAATCAATTGAGGGACGCTACTGCAGAGGCAGTGCTCGAAAGTTCTACCAAAGGGTAAAACGTTCCACCCAAGGATACAAGGCCCGAACAGAAGCCTGCAGAGATGAGCATGGGAATACAGTAGTAGATTCACAGTCGGTGCTGAGGATTTGGAAAGAACACTTCTGCAGACTGTTAAACGGCGGATACAGCCAACAACCCGCTGTCAGGCAGAATGATCTGTTCAGTTTGGGCGATGATAGCCAAAATTTCCGTCCACTCGACCTACACGAAGTGAGCATAGCGATATCCAAACTTAAGTGCAACAAAGCTGCTGGAGCGGATGGCCTCCCGGCCGAGCTTTTCAAAGCAGCGGGAGATAGCTTGGTAAGGAGCATGCACCAGCTCATCTGTAAAATATGGTCGGATGAAAGCATGCCCGACGAATGGAACCTCAGCATCGTGTGCCCCATCCACAAGAAAGGAGATACTCTGAACTGCGCCAACTACAGAGGAATAAGTCTCCTGAATGTCGCGTATAAGATCTTGTCGGCTGTATTGTGTGAACGCCTAAAACCTTTCGCCAACAACCTGATCGGCCCATATCAGTGTGGTTTTAGACCAGGGAAGTCAACCATCGACCAAATTTTCACACCCCGACAGATCTTGGAAAAAACCCAGGAATTTCAGATCGATACACACCATCTATTTATCGACTTTAAAGTCGCCTATGATAGCGTATATAGGGACGAATTATACAAAGCCATGTCAAGTTTTGGCATCCCCGCAAAGCTCGTCCGTCTGTGCAGGATGACCATGGAGAAATCTCGCTGCTCCGTTAAAGTCGGCAAGAACACCACCGATCCATTTGATGTCGAAAAAGGTTTGAGACAAGGCGATGCGCTATCATGTACTCTCTTTAACATCGTTCTTGAAGCAATTGTACGAAACTCACAAGCCAACACCAGAGGTACAATTTTTCAAAAGTCCGTTCAACTACTTGCCTATGCTGATGATATAGACATCATTTGCGCATTGCAAGCATCGAAACGGAGGCGGCGAAGATGGGTCTGGCTGTTAATGAGGACAAAACGAAGTATATGCTGTCAACGAGAAGGGACTCTCAACATCGGCGACTCGGACAAAACGTCACGATGGACAGATACAACTTCGAAGTAGTTAAAGACTTTGTCTACCTGGGCTCCACTATCACTTCGCAAAATGACATCGGCGCAGAGATCAAGCGAAGAATCACTCTTGCCAATCGCTGTTTCTTCGGGCTAAGAAGGCATCTAAGAAGTAAAGCCCTCTCTCATAGAACCAAGGAGATATTATATAAGACCTTAATCATCCCGGTTCTGCTGTATGGTCCAGAAGCATGGACCCTGTCAAAAGCGGACGAAAACCTTCTGGGATGCTTTGAGAGAAAAATTCTTCGAGTGATATTCGGTCCAGTTTGTGACGATGGAGTGTGGAGAAGAAGATTCAATAACGAACTATACGGGCTATACAGCGACGTTGACCTGGTCAAAAAGCTGAAAATACAACGGCTGAGATGGCTGGGACACGTGGAGCGTATGGACAACAACGCACCAGCCCGACGAGTCTTCGAATCCACCCCTGAGGGACAACGCAGCAGAGGAAGACCCCACCTTAGGTGGCGCACACAATTGGAGAACGACCTCAACCAACTTGGTGTGCGTAACTGGAGGCAGCTAGCGAGGGACCGAGCTGGCTAGAGGGGCTTGTTGGTTGAGGCCGTGGTCCACCCCGGACTGTAAGCGCCACCAAAAGTAAAGTAAAGTAAAGTAAGATTGAACTTTGAGGACAATCATTAAAAGCGGACCACATACGAATAAACTAGTGTAATTGGTTTCATTGGTTTGAAGAGGGCCATGCAATTGGAAAACGCGGGAACATTTGCATATTCGGACACCATGATAACACTGGCGTGGATCAGAGGGAACCCCTCAATTCGCACAATGTTTGTGGCCAATCGAGTCAGCGAAATCCAAGCGCCAACAAACACCAATATTTGGCGACACGTTGGAACTAAAGAGAATCCGGCTCGAAGGACCATGTTTCGCACTGGGACGAGTGGGAAATAAAAAGTTGGCTTGGAATAGGTATTTCTCAAGCGGGATTACGCAGCAGTTACTTGAACTGTTTGCAGTTAAAATAAAATATTCTTTGTTGGCTAGTTGACGAGTAACATACATTTTTCATTTATCTTTCCTTGAAGCTATTGCTTCCTTATGTGCAAATCAGCTGTGCACTCAAGGGTTAATGACCAAATAAGATACAATACATTGCCTTTGTATTTAGAGCAATTTTCCCTACTACTTACATACACCTTCTATTACATCTATCCTATCCTATTTGAGTTGAGTCACATTATGAATGGTTTAAGTTCCTTTTAGGAGCTGCATTGTTTTTAGCACTGTGTCTAATAATCACATGATAAAATTTGGTCTTTGCACTTATTTTCTTGTGGAGCTATTGGGACGCCACGCAGGATAGAAATTTTGTCGCAGTTTCTAGCCTATATTCCATGGTTATACTTCCTTACTGCTCGTTGATGAATAGCGGTTTCAGGTTCTTCCTGGCTCTATATAAGAGTCGGGATGTTCCCCATGGCAGAAGTGAAATTTCGGCCACGAATAATTCAACGCATCCTTAAAGAACTAGATTGCAATAAGGCAACTGGACCGGACGGAATCCCGTCTATAGTACTCAAGAGCTGTGCACCAGAACTTGCACCTGTACTATGTAAGCTGTTTAGCATGTCGTACTCCCAAAAGACGTTTCCTTCTTGCTGGAAGACCGCTAGCATTCAACCTATTCCAAAGAAAGGGAGGAAATGTCTGCCACAAAACTATCGTCCAATAGCTTTACTTTCACAATGCTCTCAAAAGTAATGGAAAAGACAATAAATGGTGAAATAATCAAGTATCTAGAAGGCCCCCAATTAATAAGCGAAAGGCAATATGGATTTCAGGAGCCGTCGTTCCACTGGAGACCTGTGAAGCTACGTAACGCACTTATGGACGCAAGCGATTGAATAACAGCACGGCGAATCCAGAGCCGTAGTCTTGGACTTGGACATATAAAAGGCATTTGACCGAGTCTTGCATAGAGCCCTAGCATCTTATGGATTACCTTAACAACTCTGCAGATAGAAGCAAAATGTATTCTTGATTATATTCAAGGCGTCTAGAATTTTGAAGCCTTGGGTTTGCACGTGTTCTATAACGTCTTCTTTTGCGCAAGACGAGTGGAATCCCCTAACAATGACTCGAAACGGTTTTTCATACTAATTTGCATAAGTGAACCATTTTTTATAGAGACAGTGCTCGATAGGAATGGGAGTCATCTACGTTGATTTTCCACACGTTGTTTCGACGCGATGTTATATTATACTTTGTCCTCAGTGTATTTTTGAGAAGAAGTTTTCCGTAGTCAGCCATCCCGACGACATTTATTGCAGGTGGAGAACGAGTTTTCGGTTGAGTTTTTGCCTTGTTTAATACGGCGGGCTTATATTCTTTTTGTAGAACTTCGGGTGAGGTAACGGCCTTGCTATTTTTACTAGGCCTTGTTTTAGAGGCCGGATTAGTTTCGCTGGGAAGTTCTTCCCCGTCTGTACAGTACTCCCTTGCTGAACGGTTCGGCGTTGTCTCGAAATTTTTCGGTACACGAATGTTCTTGAGATCCTCGTTTTCTTTTCGAAGAGAATCTACTTCCTTTTTAAGCTCGTGTAAGAGTAGCTCCATTGCATTTAGTTTAGCTCGTAGTTCGTTGTTCTCTATTTTCACTGAGTCCTGATTAGCCGGCGGACTTCTTTTTCCGGAGATTGACTATCTATGTAGGTGATGGAGATCCGCATATCTTTGCGTCTTTTCCAGGGGGTTTGTCGGCAATATTTTTGAAATTGCTTTTGACGCTATTGTTGGTGATCTCAGCATACATTTTTTCCGCCCAAAGGGTTGTTTATTAGCAATAGTTGGTCCTCCCCAGAATCCGAGGGACTGTATTATAATATTGTCGTGGATTAAAAATTACTACTTATTGACTGCGGCGCCATCTAATGGAGAGTGGATGAACTTATTCAACGGAACTTCGAAAACTTCGAAACTCATCGAATGGTGAATAGAACGAATCCGCTGTTTCTCAGGTGCACTTGATTGACTTCAATTCCAAAGGGATTTGAAGGTTTCCATCAGTGATCAGTTTTTGTGTCAACCGACTGTTTGTCCGCTGGATACTGAAGTATGCATTATTTATCTATCTTCTTGAGGCAAATGGAATACAGTTGACGTCACGCAGATAGCATTTGAAATAAATTGCGCACTCCGTAACGCAGAACTCTATGCAAATGCATCAGTTTCCGCTTTCACAAAGCTGTAATCTTCCATATAATTTCAACTACGCACACGGAATGATTTTTCATCTCTTCCTTTGTACATTGAATTATTATTTGTCTTTTAATTCACAAGCTCATACAGTTTCACACTTTCAATCGACAAGTAGGTAGAAGTGGAAATAATAAGCAAACACAACCTCTCGAGTCGTCTCAAGGTTTGATTCCACTCCTCTGCCAAAGCAACCTGCACCAGGTACAACAATTTTCCTGAAACACATCTTGACAAACAATGCACACGACAAAGGATATCTTTCGCAAGTATTCATCGCTCGAAGTGTTCACGATCCGTGATGGTGACGATGGCAACGACAACGACAAAGGAGGTGGCATTGTTGCGACTACAACTGCAATATCAAACGTTCGACGTGAATGTGACGATGACGAGGAATTCAACTTATTAGTATGCAGCTTTTCCTCTTAGATTTTATTTTCTCAGGATTTGCCTTCAATTCTATACACACGCATCCCCTCAACCGAATTATATGAGTAGGGTTGGGATGTGCATAATGTGTTGTGGAAATCTACAATCCGCTATATGAGAAAAAGAATCCTTTATCTACCTAGTGGATGTGTATAGTGCTCTGCTCCCACAACACTAGTAGGTACTGCCAGGATAACGAGGTTGGGTATTTTTATATTTTTCCCTTTGCTTTATTTTTGTATACTTTCTGAGGGGGAGGGGGTATAAAGAGTATCAAGAAAAGCTTCGGCGTCTTGAGCTCCTAGAAATTGAATGCAATTTCTCGCAAAAACGACAGACGTGGTACAATCGTATGAATATGTTTTATAGAAAATGATCCTCGAAGTAAGATTTCATCTTCAGTTTGCGCACACCTAGTGTCAGTGTTTCTGCAAAAATTATGTCCTGTTTCCCTCGCAAATGGAACTCCCCTTCCTTTGTGTGTGTGTGTGAATAAATGTCTCGAAATTCATCGTCCTTTGAATGACGATGCTCCTGCATCCTTTTTCCCTTGCAAAGGTAAATCAATAAAATCTACATAACCGCTGTGTGACACAGATTTTTCGTCCCTCAACTTGTCGGATTCCGCATAGAAAACTCCTCACGGAATCCTTTTTATCCTCAGCATTTGACGGTGACAGCCAGCGTTTAATGCGGGGGGAGGTCGAAGTGGTATTTCATTCTGCGAATAGATGCCAGGGAATGAACGCTAGTGCACATGACGTACGCGAAAAGCATTTGTCCTTGTGCCGTATGCACTTTTATACAAATATATAAAATTATTCACACAGAAGCATCTGAAGCGTTGCACACACTCCCTCCTTTTTGAGTGCGGGAGTGAGGAGGAGACAGTTAAAAATGTTTGTATATGCCGTTGGGAGGTATTCGCACGCACCATACCATCGTTGTTGTCGCCTCCTTTTCTGACAATAGCACAGCGTTTAGAAGCCGTCAAGACAGAAGTGCCTATGCACGAGCACCGCTACCAAGTCCTAGAGCCAGATATTTATTGTCCTGCTCATAACCGTATACCTACTCGATGAACTAAACGCAGGAATGGAATGCACAACGGTTTTGTTTGGAAGAAACTATGATGCCATTGTTGGCTCATAGCCGATCTCAGGCCCGGTGATGAGGGCGATGATGGCAGTGATTGCGATTGCGATACTTATGCCATTCCCCCTGCAGCTGATGATGATGATGAGGACAAACATTAAACTCCATTCTCACACAAGCATAATGTACATATACCAAGGACACACTGCTTCACGAGTCTTTTGGCTGAAATTGAAATTCATAACATGTTGGACACATTTGCAACACTTTAGCGTCGAGGGAGTCTCTCTGTGTGTGCATATATGTCGGGGAGGTTCCAAAAACATCGTCGTCATACACAAGCAGAGCAACCCGTTCAATCAGATTCTTTAGAAAAAAATCGAGGGAACAACAAATATTAGGAATGCACGGAAGCCTGCCTGGGAACGTACGCTGATGGTGTACCAATGTATACTATATACAGTTTATCCGACGGTTGTCTTGGGACTCGCATCCGTTCTCGATTGTATGCTTATTTTATTTGCTGTCAGTTTGGTGAAGCAAAGCCATCCACCTACATCAAATGGAACATTATTTGCATATGCATAGGGCAAAGGAGACCCATCATAACTGTACTGAGAGTGGGAATATTCGCAACTGGGTTAGACCATGCCATCTTAGATGCTTCAGAATGAGAAAAGAATTATGTTAATGTGCCGGAGTGACATTCCATCAGAAACCATCAAAATGCGAAGGGTGCTTAGACAAGCTGTCTAGTGCTGGAGCCGCGGGAGCCGCAGGATCCTACAATTATCTCGTGAGGCTGCTCGAGTACCATATACCTACAGAAGATCGTAAAATGTTTTTGTTTTTTTATTTTTTTAAGTATTCAAAAGTAAACCTGCACGTAAACACGCACAATATAAATTTAGGCCACGTTTTATTATACGAGTACTTGGCTCTATTCTTAACCCATTGTAGAGGAGCGTTTTATGAGTTCTTACAAGGATTCGTTGGGAATTTAGAGAATGTTTATTCAAATTTTGAATGCAACGGATGTGAAGTCAGAGCGAAAGGTAACGGTAAGACTGTATGAATTTCATCAAATCAAAATGAGTGGTTTTTGTGGGCCAAATTTTGATTACCGAATGGATGGTAGCAGACGTCAGGACTATGTCGCAACGCAGTTAGGTAATCGGTACTCAAGATTTAACAGGGTACGTGGAAAACGATGTTTCTTGCTCACGAAAATGAAATAAAAAATGTTTAGGATCACAGGATTTCTCAGAGAATATAGGTACAATGGTTTACCTAGCCGTAGACATAACTAAATTGGATTTTTTGCACACGAATAAACTGACGTCAGCGGAGCTAATAGAAGCAGGGGTAGGAAGTAAAAGCTAAACAAAAAGGGCTCCCCTTAGAATTAAGAATCGCGTGATAGAGAAAAAATTTGACCTCAGCGAAAGGCAGTTATGCGGTGGGAGCCAAAAAAACAGGTTTGTAGCCTTTTGAATGTTTGTATTTTTGGTCAGAAGAAGTAGGTACAGAACTGAGTGTCTATATTTTTGTAATGCATTTGTATTTTGGCTAAAACCACAGAACCGATTGAGTTCAAATTTTCAGACAATCTTAGGTGTTCTGACACGGAGGTGTTCATGAGAAGATTGATCAAAATTGAACAAAGGGGCCACCTCCCACAATAATAAAAACATTTCAAACGCGCCAGCTTAAAAGCAAAACTGAAAAACTGTCAAAAATCGTATTTTGTATTATTGATGGAATGTATAATAAAAAAAGCAAGTAGAAAATTCTGTAAAAAAACTGCCTATCAAGGGTTCCCTAACTATGCGGCGCCCTGGGGCATCGTGGCGCTATCACAAGGGCGTCGCAAGTATTATTTTTTTACTGCTGTAAGACTCCGAACAAAGGAAAAGCATTGCGTTTCTCGTTACGAATACCAAGAACAAGGTGGAAGCGAAATCCACTAGAGAGTAACTATAATTATTCTTACCGCAAACTTGATTTTAGAAAAAATTGACTACCTATCTGTTGTTTTTGCCAAAACAAAAGCCCTAAATATTTTTTTATTTATTTCAGCTAAATAATTACATTTTGCATATTTTAGATAATAGTTAAAAAAAATCAAATGGAATTACATTTATCAATATAAATTTACAAGAATTTAAAGAAAACAAAAAAAAATGTTTTGCGTTTTCCCGCACGAACTACGTTTTCTTCGATAGTCTTGAGAGCTAATTTTTTTAAAATTTAGAACATTGATATGTATTCTCCAGATAGACAATAATATTAATATGTTTTTAGAATAAGAATTTATGTTTTTGAATTAATATTTAAATTTATTACTAGCTGTTCCCGCCCGGCATTGCCCGTCCCCTTACTTTTGCATTCCAGTTCAGATTCGTATCCATAGAATAACCCGAAGATACTTTGCCTTTTCAGACAGAGGCAATTACACTCCTTCCAGATTTGGGAGGTTAATGTGGTATCTTATGTTTTCTGGTGAAGAGTACCAGTTCCGTTTTGGAGAGGTTGATGTTAAATCCACAACCAACTTGCCCAGAAGTCGACTCTTCTTAAGGCATTATCACGTAGTTAAAGCTGGATCCACCACATTCGAATTTCGTCAAACAAAGTATATGGGATTTGCTGATTGGGGAAGCGAGGAGTAACAACGATTCTCGCTTGTTTGGAATTGACCCTGACAATTTCTGTTGCGAAATTATGTCGAATTTCAGTCTCTGCATTATTGTTTGAGAGAATTACATTAACAATAACTCGTAGACACAGTCACTTTGGTATGAATGATAGCTATTTCGAACTACACCACTAATTCATCATCAGACTCCTTTAAGTGATTGTTTGAATAGTTTTTGAATTCTGACAGTCAAATCTCCGTATATATCCACTTGGGAAGACATTACTGTTTTCCCGTCAGGAAGTGAACTTGCACCTCGATTTTTCTCAATTGACTAAGTGACTACCACTTGCGCTAATTGAGCGATTTAGTTGTTATTTAACTGCGGTATTTTTGATTTTTTTGCTCTTCGGGAAGTGGTAAATTTTGTGGCGGACCTAGCTTACCGGTAAAGCTGGATCCACCACATCTCCTTTTCAAAAAAAAAGTTCACAAATATACCGCTGATTTAATTGTTCTGGGAAAATGCAAAAAATGTTCCGATCAGACAAGCCAGAATTAACAGAAGTTTTAAAATCCCAGTTCGCTTTCGAACTCTTTTGTGTTTTTTTTTTTTAAATTAAAAAAAAAATAATTGTCTATGTCTAGGCTATCCTACCACTTAATTAAATCTCACAGAATCTCAGAGTCATTTCAACAAATTTTACGTTTAAAATTATTTCCACTTACGTACATCTTACGTAGGTTTAGTAACTGAACCTTTGTTAACTAAACACGTAATACATACTACATAGACAATATGTACGTATTAACTACAACACTTTATTGCTTACTTTCAAATTTCACCCCAAACTGACACTTGAAGGAGGCAAGGAGGCGATGAATTTCGAATTCCCATTCTTGTTTTATATTTAAAAAAAAAGTGATCTCAATTGTCGGGATTTGGGTAGTAATTTTTGAGAAATGTTCATAAAACGGCAATATTCGAGTTTTCTGAGAAAAACTAAGTACGTGATCATGTTTAGAATGCTTATGTTGTCTTAAATAAGTATTTTGCTCAAAATCGTTGGAGCGGTTTTTTTTTAAATTATGCTGACAAATGTTACAATTTCGATTCGAAAAGCACTGTTATTAAACTACTTAGCTGAAAGTTGAGTACTACGTATTCTCCAGGATATAAACATTACATAGCAGTTACATTTTCATCCAAATCGAAAATGGCGTTTTTGAGATATGTGTAGTTTTTAAAGTACCATTTTTAGCAATTGGGGTGGAAATCGAAGTACGAATTCATGGTTCAAAAAACACTGTTATGCAACAGTTTAGCTCAAAACTGAGCAAATGGTATTACTATGGATTTAAGCATTACCTGACAGTAACAGTTTTATGATAATCGAAAACGGCGTTTTAGAGATATGAGCAGTTTTTTAAAGTACTATTATTAGGGATTTGGGTGGATATCAAAGGACGCAGTCTTTTTAGGGAAAAACTGAGTTTGCTATCCAGTTAAGAATGATAATAGTACCTTAAAAATAAGTTGTTTCTTAAATCGTTTTCACCGTTTTCGAGAAAAAACCAATTTTCAAAACTGCCGTTGCTAGACTTTTTAGCGAAAAACTGGGTATGCAGTCATGTAAAGCATGCTTTTATTAACTCAACTATCAATTTTGGTTCAAATCGTTAGAGCCGTTTTCGAACAAATTTAAATTTAGTCGTATTTCGTCATATTTCGTAAAATTTTTATATGGGAGGTACCGTTAATATTAGGGCTATCATAAAAAAAACGTCCCTAGCGCCCAAAAACTCTTAATACAAAGTTTGAAGCAAACCGTCCAAGCGTTTAGATTCCAGAGGGGTGGGACAGACAGACATACGGACGGACAGAATTGCGAGACCCACGTTTTTGAGTTCCCCTATCATCGTACTATTAGAATTGATCAAAATCTCGAGTTCGAAATTTTGTACGAAAACAATATCTTTCTCTTACTACGTATACGAGAAAGTTAAAAATTTGTCGCTCCTCTCTAAAAGTGTCAAACGGCGAAATTTTTTTGTTTAAAGTTACATTTTACTACTTAAAAAAAACCTATTACCCCGTGCGAATTTCTCCACTTTAAATATCCCGAAATAATCTTGTATTCCCTGGCTACAAAGCCTCTTAATCAAATAATTTGTCGCTCTTCGGTAAGTTTGTCAAAAATTGAAAACTTCGTCATAATATCATAAATGGTACTATACGCATTTTATATGGAAATCGGGCTGGCTGGGGAAGCCCAATTCCGCTTGAACCTTAAAATATTCATTTTAGAATAAGAACTATGATAAGGTTTATATTCGCAAACGGAATAAAAGGCCGATATAGCACAGACCTAAACCAATTGAATTAATCAAACAAAACTGCTACCCCATACATAAATATTAGATCTGCTCGGCATACAAACCTAATCTAAATGCAGTTTATTGCTGTCATAAAAACCAATTATTCACCGAGGCTTATTGGCATTCTTTGCTGCTTTCTGCCCTAACACCTTGCTCCATTTTTAAGGTCAACAAAATGTTCCGCCGCATACGGGTTTGCGTCAATTCTCCCATAGCCAGCCATATATTGCCTACGTCTTTGAATTTCTGCATCGAAATTAATGTCCTTTCGCCAGAATCGATATTTTCACCAAACACTGGTTCAGAAGGATGCCTGGATCCGGTGGAAAAGTAATCGTTATTTATGTCATCTTATAAGGTAGGTATGTGAGGGGGCACGGTCACGGACTATATGGAGCACGACTCTTTGTCGATCTCAGCGTGTGCTTCTTTTATTGTTTTTTTTTTCTCGATACTTTCGATATACCGACTATTTACCCACAAGCTGATTTGTTGGTTCTCCTTTTGCTTTTGCTCTTCTTCGTCGTTTTGGCAATGTTACTGTGCCGGCAAGTTGATAGACATGGGAATTTCCTTAAAATGTATTTTATTCTCTAGAACTTGATGTTGGTTCGATGTAGACTGTAGAGTGCTGTGTTGTGGTTAATGGTTATGGTATGCCATTGTGGTTTCAATTCGTTCAAACCAATCGAAATTCTCATTCTGTCAGCAGGAAGACAGACTACAAATTATCCTTTTTTTTATAAAATTAAATTCTATAAATCGAACAAAGGAAGCATATTCTATGGTTCGTTAATTTTGGGGCATAACGATTTTTAAACGGCCTTCTGTGTTCCCTGATGATTTTGGGGATACACTTTGCGGTTGATTTCTACAAGAACAAAAAAAAATCAATTGATTTGATTTTAATACAAAGTTGTGTGAGTGAACGAAATCCTTTCATCTTTACGATTTGGCAAGGAGTAAAAATGTATCTCTAATTTTGTTTGTAGGCTTTAAGTAGGGCAGACATATTATTAATCGACTGAGGCCTAATAAAGGTCAAGAATTTGTTTAAGTTTAAGAAGTAAAGCTCCTTACAGAGGATGATGCAATTGATACAGGATGGGCGTTCATAAAGCCTATCTGATGAGCTCCTTGGACTATCCACATATTACTACATTTAGTAGAAGCTTTTTAATATCCCCTTCACAGGAAGGTATACTCACTTTGCCATTACATTTGTAACGCCAAGAAGGAGTTACCGGAGACCCCATAAAGTATATAAATTCTGAATCAGGATCACATTCTGAATTCGAATCAATCTGTGGACTAACAGAAGTTCATATCTGTGCTGGAAAACTCATCTATATCTTCGAGGAAGTATGTATAAGTTGGAGACATGAATAGAGATATAGGAAATGGATTGTGTCATCAAAAACTCCGTCATGTTCAGACGCTGTTTTCTCATATAGTACCAGTACTCAGTATTGTACTTCCTATGAGGGTGGTAAGTATAACTTTCTATCCTTCTGTATGAGTCTCTCGGTCTCTTCAATGAAGGAAAGTCTTCGATTTTTTACGGTACTACTAATTTCCAGGTTGGTTGAGGTCCCCTTCCACTTGTGCGCGCCACCTAAGGCGAGGTTTTCGTCTACAGTGTTGTCCGACCGGTTTGGAATCGAAGACTCTTAGGGCCGGAGCGTTGGCGGCCATTCACTCTACATGTCATAGCTATTTTAGATCGCTGATACGTACTTTTCTGACCAGGTTCATGCCGCTGTACAGCGCAGTCGCTTTTGTTAGATCTCCTCCTCCAAACCCCGTCAGTTCAAAACGGGATCGAAAATCTCTCGAAGAATTTTGCGTTCGAAGCGACCAAAGAGATCTTCATCCGCCTTTGATAACGTCCAAGATTCTGCGCCATAAAGCAGGACTGGGATGATGGAGTCTTATATAGAGTCTTCCTGGTGTTTCTCGGCAAGGCTTTAGGTACTAACAATTGCTTTCTTAGACCGAAGTAACAGCGGTTTACAAGTGTAATTCTTCGCTTGATTTCTGATGTGATGTTATTTTTAGCGGAGCCGAGGTAGACAAAGTCCCCAACTGCCTCAAAGTTATAGCTATGTCTATCGTGATGCTATGGCCGATTCGTCGATGTTGTGTATCCCTTCATTCTGCACAATCTGAAAAGTTTGGCAGGGATGCCAAAACTAGACATGGCTCTGTATAGCTCGTCTCTATAAATGATGTCATATGCGGCTTTAAAATCGATAAAAAGATGGTGAGTATCGATTTGGACTTCTTGGGTTTTCTCCAGGATCTTCGGTAGTGTGAATATTTGGTCGGTTGTGGACTTACCGAGCCAATCAGTTCGTTGACAAATGGTTTCAGCCGTTCACACAGTACGGAAGACAGGATTTTGAAAGCGATGTTAAGGAGACTGATGCCTCTATAGTTGGCGCAGTTTAGAGGGTTTCCTTTCTTATGGATCGGGCAAACAATGCTGAGGCTCCATTCATCAGGCATACTTTGCTCTGACCAAATAAAGTAGCACCTCTCTAACTCTATTTCCTCGATCACGCGCTTCTCATGCTCTTTCTTTTTCCTCCGGAGAAGCCGGTGTTCTTCCCTCCTTTTTTGCTCGTAGAGCTCAGAGCTCTCATGGCTTCTTGGCATCGATGCCACTGGTCTTCAGCACTTGATGCTGGCTGCACAGGACTTCTCGAGAGGTCGAGGGAGACGCGATCGTCAAAAGTCCTGGCGGTTTGTTGCGTTTGTAGCCCTTCAACGTTGAATCTCCTCACAGTATTTCCTCGTTGTTGTGGTGTCTGGGATATCCGCATACGTACCTTGGCTACAACAAGGTAGTGATCCGAGTCTATGTTGGCCGCTCGGGAAGTTCGGACATCTAGAATACTATAGAAGTGCCTTGCGTCGATCGCAACATTGTCAATTCGATTGACGGTTTGTTGATCTGGTGACCGCCATGTTCCTTTGTGAATGTTGAGGTGAGGAAACCGTGTGCTTGCTATAGTAGCGTTACGTCCAGCAGCAAAGTCTAAGTCCGTTTCCAGACGTGGTGTCGTGTCCTCCTTTCCTATTTTGGCGTTAAAATCACCTAAGACAATTTTAGCTTACGACATTGCTCATATGTTTTGTCGAGGAGCTCATAGAAACATTCTTTGGTAGTATCGTCTTTATCATCTGTGGGGGCGTGAGCGCATATCAGGCTAATCTTCGCGAATTTAGACTTGATGCGGATAGCTGTAAGACGTTCACTATCATGTTGAAAGCTCAAGCCCCGGTGCACACTTGCGTTTTTTAACGCGCGGTACCGTAGCGGCACCGCTTTTGCGTCTTAGCGGCAAAATGACGCATATGTGCACTGCTCAATATCAAACAATGTACTGAAAGCGATCTCGCGGAAACCTGCGAGTCTTTTTACCCGCAAGAATGACGGGCGATGTCGCAGCGTCATCGCAACGTCACCGCAGGTGTGTGTGCACCACTCAATTTATTTGTGAGTACTGTAAAACGCAAAAGCGGTGACGCTGCGGCACCGCGCGTTAAAATGACTCATATGTGCACCGGGGCTAAGACTTCTTGCCTAAGCCTGCCGCTTACAACGAATCCCCATCCGAATAGACACTGCTTCTGTTCTCTGTAGCAATCACCGTAGTAGATGTCACAGTTTTTCATCCTTCTTTTGCCGGGCCCATCCCACCGCACTTCCTGGATGGCGGTGATATCTGCCTTGTAGCGGTCTAGGGCCTCCGCTAATTGTTCGGCTGCACGCGGTCTGTTTAGGGTTCGAACATTCCACGTGCAGATCCAAAAGTAATTGTCATTTTTTCGTTTTGCAGGGTCGTCAACAGCAAATCCATCCATATCCGAAGCTTCTGGGTTGCTTCGTAACCATATATTGTTTTTCCGTGGTTGGATAGTTAACCTCACGCATAACCCCCAACTTGTAGGTCAGGCTCTTTGTGTGACCCTTTGGACGAAAGGGGCCGGATATTCCGGAGTCAGTTACCCGCTTCGGGGATTTGAGTGCTGCCGTTGACCCAGTAAGGGCTCTTCCCTCACCATCTCTATTTCAACACCCTGATTATAGTATTGAAAAATTCTTAATGACCTCAGCTCCAAATATGTCGAAGTAGCTCATTAAGGTATCTGCCATGCCGACTGTTGACGTCACCATTGATTCAATCGCGTGAATTCTTCCGCCGCATGTCCTCTTTCTAACGGGCTCATGTTAGACTTCTGAGACTCGAGCTGTCAATTCCGACAGAGCATTATAGTGTTGCTATTTTCTTTGTGTTCAAAACTCGCGCTTGTAAGTTTAGCAAGCTAAGCCCTAGTGGGCGAGACCAGTACCCGGTGGTTACCACGCGGTGGTAAAATAAGCACAAATGATGTGTATAAAATAGTTGCAACAGCTGGGCACCGCCAAGATTATGCCAATCAGCGCCTACCCGATTCATACACACCCAACCACCAGTCTGACGTCAGTATGTCAAAAAATGACACTATTTTTGACATGTGTAATATAGTAGCTTTAACCATGAACAATAATAGTAATGTCTTTAAAAGCGATGCAGTGAGAGAGTGACAACAATATAATGTACACATTGTGTACCCTTTGAAGCAGTTCCCATATGTACCTATTTTAAAATAAGGCACACTCCAATGGCTTACGCTAACAATATTGACATGCCTTTCGCGTCGACAAACGACGCCGCAGAATTTCCACTTTACAATCATTTAAGGTGTCTCCTTAAATAGACTCAGCCACCCGTTAAAGTATGTACTCAGTGAACCAGAACAATTAATTAATTAAATCCTTTAAATAGCACACACCTAGCCACCCTTGCAAAAGCTATGTACACATTTTAAATCGAAATCAGATATGCACTAATCACAAGACGTACTAATTAGTCCTGGATCGCAGTCTAGCCGCGAGCGTATGAACAGGATTTGTTTAAGAACTCGTCGTAGTGTTAAATAAGATTAGGTAATTGAGCACAAAAGTGATTCCAATGAATTACACCGTCAATGACTAAGTACATACGGAAACGAGCAGCCACTTCTCATTCCCCAGGTGCCAGGCGTATATATATCGAAGCTTGATACATAAGCCCTTGGTTAAACCGCACACCAACGAAAATTTTCTCTAAGAATTGATGAAGACTAAGACGACGGCATTTCCGCCTGAAGGCGATAAATTAAACAGCTCACGAAGGAGTTTTAGAACAACTGACAGCAAAGTGCTGTACGAGAAATTATCCTCACCGGCTTCTGGCTCTTTTGCTTTCTCTGCTGCTTCTACACTATTTACAGATGGTGTGTTGGCCCCAAAACGTATGTTGTCTGCCTGATGCCTGCAATGGTAAGGTCCAGTCCAAGCCACGTTCCGGCTGCTTGCAGCTCGTCGCACAGTGGACCAGTAAATAACGCTGCCTTTCGCCGAAAATAGAATAAATTTAAAATAATTTTCAGTTTGGGTGTAATCCTTCTTGTTGAACAGTGCAAAACAACTTTTGGCACACACAGCTTTTTTGCAATCAAGTCTACCCCATTGCCCTTACCCCAGGCAGCCTTGGTAAGAGCAAACAAAAGTGCCATAAATATACAAAGCGAAATGAAAATGCTATTTGGGTGTTTTGGCTGCGCTCTTTTATTTCCCTTTTGCCTTTAGCCGACTGTTCGATGTTTTCCTTTGTGTTGTGTACATTATCTCTAATCCTTTCTTTCTGCCATTGTTGGAGAAATGTGTCATAATGTTGCCATGTTCTTCAAAGAGTTACAACACAATGGGGCATCGACCGAATTGTTTGTCTCATACTTTCACTTTCTTTCTTCCTGCAGCTGGTTGCTTAGTGGAATTGAAAAATCTCAAGACATTTCCATGTTTTTGACATCGCTTTGTTGCCACCGGGTAAGGATAAATAAAAAAAAAACAATCAAATATAATAAATTGTCTCAAGGAAGTGTGTTCATGTGTTACAAGGGGCTTATAGGGATCGTTGCCATTGCGATATGGGACACAATAAAAAGGCGTAAATAAGTGCGCACCTAAATCCTATGTTCCTGATTCTTATGGAGACTTGTTTATACTATGGCTTAAGGGATTCCTTGTTTTGGTAGAATTTGATATAATCCTATGAAGGCATGACTTTGACCTTTCAGTATCAACTCTTACCCGACACACCTTCATATTGGTGGTTGCTACATACCGTCGTTGATGAATTGGGTTTCGTCTTCCCACCATCACCATCAAAACACCCATGATTTGGCGTGGACGTGGAAGCAGGCAAATTCAGCTAAACAAGAGACATACAAAATGGCGTTGCGAAGAAGGAAAAGAAAAAACTGAAGTATGGAGGAACATCGGTTTCTCTGAAAGAAGAAAAAAGAGCATGAGAAGCTCACGATCGAAAGTATTGGAGAAGTTCCAACAAGATCCGCATGAAACCTGTATAGAGTCAAGGAAACTAATCTCGAAGTCACTGTCAGAGATGAAAATATGGCATAGCGACATATCTCCGCCGACATATCTCCCGATACACCTTTTTTTTTATACCCTCCACAGGAAGGTATATTCACTTTGCCATTACGTTTGTAACGCCAAGAAGGATTCACCGGAGACCCTATAAAGTATATATATTCTGAATCAGGATCACATTCTGAATCGATTTAGCCATGTCCGTCTGTCTGTCTGTCTGTCTGTCTGTCTGTCTGTCTGTCTGTCTGTCTGTCTGTCTGTCTGTCTGTCCGTCTGTCTGTCTGTCTGTCTGTCTGTTGAAAGCACGATAGCGTCCAAACGAATTGACCTGGGCGATTGAAATTTGGTGAGAGGACTTCTTTTTACCGTCGTCAGGTTGGTATTGAAAATGGGCTATGTCGGTCAAGTAGTTCTGGTACCTCCCATACAAAACCATTAGTAGACCCATGTGTCTCTCCGCCTGTTGAAATCACGATAGCGTCCAAACGAATCGACCTAGGCGACTGAAATTGAGTGACAGGTCTTATTTTTACGGTTGTCAGGTTGGTATTAAAAATGATCCATGTCGGTCAAGTAGTTCTGCTACCTCCCATACAAAGCCAATATTCGACTCATGTATCTCTCTGTCTGTTGAAAACACCTTCGCGTCCAAACGAATCGACTTAGGTGAATGCAATTTTATGAAAGGACTTTTTTTAACCGTCGTCAGGTTGGTATTGAAAATTGTCTATGTCGGTAAAGTAGTTCTGCTACCTCCCATACAAAACTAATGTTAGACACATACTAACTCGCGTGGCAAACATTTTGCAGGACTTTTATTCAGTGGAGGGTATCAAAGCATCGGCCAGGCCGATGATAACACTTTTACTTGTTTTCAATAGGTTTTGTTACCACACATTTTACAATACAGAGATATGATAAATTATATCTTTCTTCTGAAACATTATACATTAGGGTAATTTTAAGAATTGCATTGAAAAAACAATATTAATTAATTCTGAAGGAAAATACGAAAAAAACCTTCAATTGAAATAGAAAACAAGTAAAAGTGTTATCATCGGCCTGGCCGATGCTTTGATACCCTCCACTGCATAAAAATCATGCAAAATATTTGCCATGCGAGTTAGTAGGTATGTGTCTAATATTAGTTTTGTATGGTAGGTAGCAGAACTACTTTACCGACATAGACAATTTTCAATACCAACCTAACGACGGTTAAAAAAAGTCGTCTCACAAAATTTCATTCACCTAACTCGATTCGTTTGGACGCTATCGTGCTTTCAACAGACAGAGATATATGGGTCAAATATTGGCTTTGTATGGGAGGTAACAGAACTACTTGACCGACATGGACCATTTTTAATACACACTTGAAGGCCATAAATATAAGACCTCTCATAAAACTTCAGTTGCCTAAGTCGATTCGTTCGGACGCTATCGTGATTTCAACAGACAGAGAGAGACCTGGGTCTAATAGTGGTTTTGTATGGGAGGTACCAGAACTACTTGACCGACATAGCCCATTTTCAATACCAACCTCACGACGGTAAAAAGAAGTCGTCTCACAAAATTTCATTCACCTAGGTCAATTCCTTTGGACGCTATCGTGCTTTCAACAGACAGACAGACAGACGGACAGACAGACAGACAGACAGACAGACAGACGGACATGGCTAAATCGATTCAGAATGTGATCCTGATTCAGAATATATATACTTTATATGGTCTCCGGTGAATCCTTCTTGGCGTTACAAACGTAATGGCAAAGTGAATATACCATCCTGTGGAGGGTATAAAAAAAAATAATAATAATAATATAATTACTAGACAATAAAAAAGAAAAATCAGGTACAAATAATAATTTGAAAATGAAACCAACTGAAATAGTCAAGTATATAAATAAATAAATAAATAATTAAATAAATAAATAAATAAATAAATAAATAAATAATTAAAAAAAAATAATAAATAAATAGATATATATAAACGAATAAATAAATAAACAAACGATATGTAAACGAATAAATAAATAACATAAAAAATATATATATATTTATATAGGGTAAATAAACAATAAGTAACAAAAATATATACAAATAACAAAAAGTTTTATTAAGCTTATCAACTATTGATTCATATTTAAAGTATTTACAAGGGGATTATCAGCAAAATCACACCTTTCCAGAAAACGTTGCTTCAGTTTTTGAATTCTTTGAAAGATCAATTCAACATTCGCCCTTTCGTGCGTATCTAGAGTCGAGTGATGCCACGGTAGGTTAAGCATCATTTTTAATAAATTGTTTTGAGACACCTGTAATTTCTTAATATGACACATTGCACAATTTCCCCATACTTGACACCCATATAACAGAATTGCTTGAAAAATTACTTTATGGATAATTATTTTGTTTTCATTAGAGAAGTGCGACTTTCGATTAATAAAAGGATACAACATCCTAATTGCAATTGCAATTTTTCTAAGTGTATTTGCAATGTGGGTTCCAAAAGTCAACTTGGTATCCAAATATATGCCCAGATATTTGACGCAAGGTTCCCAACTTATGTTTGCACCATTAACCTGTAACTGTCCACTGGGTAGATAACAAGCTTTTCTTTTTCTCGTGAAAAAGATGGCTTGTATCTTTTCTTGATTCACTTTAATTTTCCATTTGTTATAATATTCTTTTAATATCGTCATCGCATTTTGGAGATTCCTCTCAATGTTGAGAGCGAGTTCATGAGATGACAAAATCGCAGTATCATCGGCAAAGATAGCTGTTTCGCAATAAGGCAAAGATGGAAAATCGGACGTATACAGATTATATAAAACGGGTCCAAGAACTGAGCCCTGGGGGACACCTGAATGAAAATAAACTATATTAGAGACACCACTATTAACGTGCACCTTGAACCGACGATTAGACAAAAAACTATGGACAATTTTACAGATATGTGAGGGGAAATTGAAATTGATCATTTTAAATATTAATCCGTCATGCCAAACGGTATCGAAGGCTTTTTCAATATCCAGTAGGATCATACCAGTTGATTTACCTGTAGAACGACATGTTTTAACGTGATTACAAATTCTAAGCACTTGGTGAGATGTACTGTGAAAGCGTCTAAAGCCAAATTGCTCCACAGGATATAGATTCTTTTCAGAAATGTACTTTGAAATTTTTTCTTTTATGACCTTTTCATATATTTTACTGAGGCTGCTTAACAAACTAATTGGCCTGTAACTATCAGTCTTTTCAGGGGGCTTACCAGCTTTTATTATTGGTACGACTTTAGCAATTTTCCATTCATCGGGGAAATATTCCATTTTTAGACAAGCGTTTATTATAAATGTTAAATAGCTAATACCAGCTATGGGCAATTGCCTTATGTATATATTTTTTATTGAGTCAGTGCCTCCAGCTTTATGTATTCGCAGGTCATTGACTATAAACTCAATGTCTTCTCTAGAGATATAGACATTTCTTGATGATTGACTGGTATTATCATTTAACAAGTTTTGAACGGCAATATTAACTAGTATATTAGTATCACTATCTCCTAAATTAGATGCAGCCAAATGGTTCTTTCTAAAATTTGAAGCCAGCGCATTTGCTTTTTCAAGGTCTGTGCAAAATGTATTGGTTGAATCTTTGAGAAAAGGAATTTGTCTGTTTTTACTTTTTACTACCTTTACAATGTTCCAAAAAGGTTTTGCATTTTTTTCAAGAAAATTTAATTTTGTATTCCACTCATTGTTTCGATATATAAAAATATGCTTCGATATTAGTTTGTTCAGGTACGATACTTGATATTTTAAGCTAGACAGGCGATATCTTTGCCAATGTCTACGGTACATGTTTCGAATCTTAATAAGTTCCAAAATATTAGAAGGTAGCTTAACGGGACGAAATTTTTTCGGAACTTTAGGGACACTTTTGTCAACAGCTCCCAAAATTTTGTCTGTAAAATGTGCGACCACAGAATCAACATCTTCCTCGCATGTGATATCATTCAAGTTACTTGGAATATTTTGTAGACTACCAGTTAGTTCAGACTGAAAACGTTTCCAGTTTGCATTTTTAAAATCTTGCACATATTCCACTTTTCTTACCCCTGACTTTAAAAGTCTACAAAAAACTGGGTTATGGTCAGAGCTCAGTTCACTTAATGATATAGGTTGTGTAACATCGCTCGACATGTTAGTTATAAACAAATCAAGGACAGAAGGACGACGACCAGGACCAGAAAAATATGTTGGACTAGAAGGGTATAGGAGCGAAATTATGTCGCTTTTTCTGAAAAACGTCATATCTCCGCGCGGAGCTATGTCGCTTGAAAACGACACAACTTCGCGTGGAGATATGACGTACTTAGTTCGGCGGAGATATGTCGCGCGGACTTATGTCGCTACCCCAAAAATATTGAAAGCTTGACACCTCGGACTGTGTAACGGCGACAAAGATCAACATCAGGCAGGTCGAACGTTTTAATATAGACAATGATAGCCAACATGTCCGTCAACCTTTAAAAAGAAGAAAGGAAATGAATATCTAAGCTTAATTCCAATGAGACCTACCGGCCAAGTTCTTCAAAGAAGCTGAAGTTGGTTTGTTATAGAGAACGAGTATGCATGATGATTGGTACGATCCACAAGAAAGTAGATATCCTGATTTGCAAGATACTATGTAAACGCCTAAAACTATTAGTCAACACTCTGATCGACCTCTAGTGTGGTTTTAGGCCAAGAAAGTCAACAGTCAATCAAATTTTTGCACTTCGACTGATTTGGCTAAAACCAAGAAATTGAAATTGATATACCCACCATATTTCTATTGATTTCAAGGCCTTTTACTAGAGCATTTGTGGAAGCTATACAAAGCCATGCAGAGCCATGTCTAGCTTTGGCATCCATATGCCAAACTTATTTCGACTGTGCATCAGGGTGACTATACCTATAGAGAACGTTTGCTGATCCATCAAAGTCGGTAAAGACCTCACCGAGACTTTCGATGGCGAAAACAATTTGTAACGTGGGCAGAACTAGGTATACTTTTGGCGAGAATACACAACATCGACGAATAAGAAAGAATATCACAAACGATAGCTCAAAACTTTGAGGTAGTGAGAGACAACATCGGCTCAGCCTACACTCTGAAAATAACAATTCAGGCAAAAGAGCGCTATCCCGAACGTCAAACAAAAGCGGATGAAGATATTCACCCCTATCATGGAATCCGCCGGGGGGAATCATTCACGGAAAAGAATATTTTGGTATCGTCGCATCCGCAAAGTGAACAGTTCTCCGTTCGGGAAAAATTCGATTTGAACGTTTTTAACGATACAGTGAAACTTATTCACAGTACCACTCGGGGAACTGTTCACTTTGCGGATGCGACGATACCAAAATATTCTTTTCCGTGAATGATTCCCCCCGGCGGATTCCATGATAGGGGTGATTCTATCCTCGGGCCCTTCTATAGAGAAATAGTTTTCGTACAATATTTGGTCATGTTTGCTTTTACGGACTTTGGAGTAGGAGATTCAACGACAACCTACACAGCGAAACCGATCTATAGTCAACAAATTTCGCATCAGTCGCCTCAGACATGTAAAGCGGACAAAAACAAATGCTGCTGCCCATAGAGTCTTCGAGTCGAGACTGATGGAGGGAAAAAGTAATAGTAGAGGAAGACCTCGCCATAGGAAGAAGGGGGCCTGAGCCGACTTGAAGTGCGCAGTTGGAAACAACTAACTAAGGAATGGGCTAACGAGAGAAGCTCGCTAGTGAAGGTTCAAGTTTACCCCGAACTGTATAGTAAGTAAGTATTGGAAGTGTACATATATAATAATCCGGCTTTGTCCGCTCAATCAAATTTATTGATAGACTCGCTGCAAGCTGCTCAGGGCTTTGAAACACGACAAAGTGCCAGTAGGTTTTTAGCGATCTAATTTTGTACCGTTTTAGAGTAGCAAATGTTGCAAATTCCAGGTCTGCCCATAAATATGTAATTGCCTAGATTTGACGTACATCTTGTTGTTAACAATCGTTGACAACTCATTTCGACCGCACTTCCTAGGCTCAGCTATAGCGAGTGGGTCAAGTAAAAGCTATTTAAGAGTGACGTATAGTTCTCCAATTATTGTGCGCGTCACTTTAGATGGGATCTTCCTAAAAAGAATTGCTGAAACGGGTGTGTTGCTTTCCACAAGCTTTACGTGCCCTTGGCATTTTTCCATTTTTAACTTTTAGACCAGTTGCAAATCGTTGTATTCCCCGTAAATGGTGTCATCTTCTTCTCTGCTCTTCCTCGACACAAAGTTCTCTGAAGTTCGGCTGAAAAGGCGTTTCCCTTTAAAACTTCCCAAGAGGTTTTCAAGTACAGAATGCTTCTTCATTGTGCACCACACCCGGGATGATAAGGACCTGGACGTTGTGCAATATGTCTTGGCTTTATGAAACCAGTCTTTATTTAATGATGCCTATAGTTCGAAGAAAGAGCAATTGGCAAGTGCCAATTTGTATTCCGAAGTTGTATCTATCTACTAAGTAGCCAATGTTGGGAGTCCTTTGGAGATGACAGCATTTACTTTGTTTTTTCCTCATCTTCGTACTGTCTGTTTCAGTACTTGCAAATGCGCCACTGACAGGAACAGTTCGCCCTGTTCTCACTAAAATGTTAATATCATCAGTACCTACGTCCTACATGCAAGCAACTGAACAGACTTTTGCAAAAATTGTATCCATGATGTTAACTTTTGAATATCGAACAGTTGCTTTAAGAATAATCTAAAAAAAGCAACTTGTCTTAAACCCTTTTAGACATGAAAGGGTCGGGTTTCGGTGCGGTGTTCTTTTCGACTTTAATGGACCAGATCCAGATTTCTTTATTGTCATGACTGACAGTTTTGGCAGGGGTGCCGAGATTTGACATTTATTTATGCCCTCGTCCATACACACGTTTTGAAAAGCGCCTTTAAATTCAATAAGGCCGAGTTTCCCAAAGTGTGCTCCGCCATAAAAATCCAAGTACTCCGCGGAAGGATCGAAAAAAATAAGAAAATCCATCAGACTATCTAATTTTAAGCTTCTAGGCACTTTGTTCGCAGCAATGAAGTTTTTGTACAAAAATGCGTAAAAATAAATCGTGTACCTACTCCAGAACTTCAGAGCTATCAAAATGGAAACGAATCTATGGCGTTGATAGTAAAAAGATTTGGTTGTTCTACGTATTTTGTTTTCGGGGAAAGCAAAAAAGTTTCTAAGACGACTGGAAGTTTTGAGAACCGCAAAAGAAAGGAGATTGGACGCAAAACTACTCCAACGAAAGATTTGCCGGACAATTAGAGCCTATCCATTTTTTGATGACCATATATACAAATTAGGGTGATTGTTCCACCTAAACTCCATCATGAACTCACGGCCAGGGCTGTTAGGCGCTGTGTCGTAGAACAAAATCCTCGTGGTTTCTTATTTCACAAAAACATAGTATTTCAACAAAAACCTAAGGAACAGCCGGAATTTCGAAAGACTCCACTTACAAAAAACATAGCAATTTTGGAAAAAAGTTTTTTGGAGTGTTAAATCCAATAGTTTAATATAAATATTTGGATCCGATGGAAAAGTGTATGTAAGGTATCCTCCAAGCAAAGAATTGCAGTCAAAGTAAACGCTTCAGACCATAAAGCATGCGGAGCAGAGAAAGTAATGGTCTGCGGTGCTTTCTTTTGGTTCGGTGTTGGTCCATTACTTGTATAAGGGTCGACCCTTGGTCAACACGCTTATAAAAGCTTATTAGGGTAGCGATAACCCTTTTTTAATACATGCCAATAGCATATGATTTCTAACACCACTACGATCTTCAGAATACCCCGCGGAGAGTGAAGCAATAGCTTGCAGATAATAAAATTAATGTTTTCGAAAGAACATTAAAAGCCACAAAATCAAGAAATGCTGAAGAGCTTTTCGAAAACATTAAGGAGGGTTGGAACTGTATACCATCCACCATATTAGAATGCCGGATGGGCGCAGTGGCTCGTCAGTGTTCTGAACTACTGTGCAAGGGGTCCCAGGTTCGATCCCCGGAAAACACAAATTACATCTTAAAGTTTTTTCCACTGCTCCACCTCTCGCGAACGTTTAAAAAACATCCCAGACTCTAACGGGCCAGAAAAAGCTTCTCAAAACAGCCGCCCGCTCGGACTCGGCATAAAATTGTAGGCCTTTTCCATTCGTCCCAAATATAAAAACTCACAACCCAAATGGTTGTGAGAAGCTAGTCCTAGGCTGCCTGCCTATACGGTCCTGTTTTAGTGGAAAGTCTTCAGAAAAGGTTGACTGCTGTTTTAAAAAAATAAAGGCTATTCCACTATGATCATTATAAGTTTAAAAAACCGGAATTTTATTTAATAGAATTGAAATAAAATCGGAAAATGGTAATTGCGTTTTCCATAACTACGAATAATGGGATACGTACGGACAACGAAGTGCTCCGCGAAGAATTTCTCTCCAGAAAACTGCTCCGCGACCAAAAAAGATTGGGAAACGCTTCAATAAGGCATTGTGTATTTATAAGATTTGTCGGAGTGTCAAGATTTTGTCAATGGTTAACGTATCTGCCCTTAAACCATAATGATATGGGCTGGTCTACGATATCAATGTATACCAGATAGCGAACAGAGCTTCTTCTTCTGCGAAAATTAGTAGGTATACTCAAGGAGCATCAAGCCCCGTGCATACCAACAAAAACGCAAACATTAGAGCTATAGATTAGGTGCATACATACAGAAGTACTGACAACGCTCACAATAAATGCCATTCGACTTCGATATGTAAACATTTTACATATCCTCCGAGGAGCTCACATTCCGTCTTCGGAACGATATTGAAATATGTACTTATCTCCGACGGTACTCTTGCTTCCATTGTTTTCAAGTTGTGCTCTTGAGACTGGATGATGTTGTATCCTTTAACTTAAGTTTACATTTTCATTTTGCATTATCCTAACGAGTATTGTATACACAGCATTCTTCAATTCATTGAGATTTCAATCGATTGCACTTTTTATCTTGAAGCGTTTGAAGCAACATTAACTTTGTCCTGGAGAAGCGTATTTCCTTACAATGTGTTATGAAAATGGCGCTACAATTGTGAGGAGGATATGCAAAAGTCATTCAAATGTCATAAGTGGGGTAGGTACCGAACCGAAGCACAATGTATTCTAATACATATTCAGTTTCAATCAATTGGGTTTAGGTATTGAATGAAGTTCAAAAGTACTACTCCAGTTATTTCTGGTTTGCAATGAACAGTACATTTGATATAACCAAAGCACAACTCTGTATTTAGATGTAATAAGAGGATAGTATTTTCTTACAATATTTAAGAGTCACATGGGAAATTGTACACTTTGTATGATTTCTCTAGGTACGCACGCGCATTAGATACCTTTCACCGCGTGCGTTGGACTTCGTCAGGGGTGCGTCTTGTCACCTCTCCTTTTCATTACTTATATGGACTGGATGTTACAGCGCAGTCTTGGCGAAGAACGTTTCGAATTGGGAGATCTGAGGATAAGTCATTTGCTCTTCGCTGATGACTTGGTCATCCTTGGGTGCTCTCAGACTGAACTTTAATTTTGAGACAGCTTGGTCGTTCTGTTATTAGGAGGACTGAACTTGGTGTCAAAGCTAAGTTGTCTTTAATTCAGTGTTTGTTCCAACTCTTACCTATGGTCATGAGGTGTGGATATTGACCGAAAGAATAAGATCGCGGATACAAGCTGCCGAAATAAGATTTCTCCGTAGTATTGCTGGTGTGACCCGTAGAGATGGCATCAGAAATACCAGAATACGTGAGGAACTCAATGTCGAGCAGCTACTTCTCCGGACGGAGCGATCCATGCTTCGGTGGTTTTGTCATGTTAAATGCATGTCCCCGAAAAGAAAAAGTAGGGTGCCATATACCCCTTCATATGGCGCCATATTACCTACTCTCCATTTTTTGTTTTTTTTTTTTTTTTTTTGTTGCAAAAAAAAAATGTTTTTTTAACTCTGAGTTCCTTTAATGTTCATATTACACGCTTTTAAATGAATTGCAAAATAAAATTATTTTGGTTTAAAATAAAAATGTTGTATATTTTCTGAGTTAAAAAATAAATCAAAAACGAGTGCCGACTTTACCCTAGGTTTCAAAATATTGAGTAAGTAGTGTAGGCTTGAGTTTTTTCACCTTTAAGAAATTATTAAAAAAAATGTCCAAACGTAGCAAAGAAAAACTATAGTAGTTGGTTGGTTTTCAGTGGTTAGAGTGCTGGACTACTGTGCGAGGGGTCCCAGGTTCGATTCTCGGAAAAACACGAATTAAATCTTGAAGATCACTGCACCACCTCTCGTGAACGTTTGACAAAACATGCAAGAGTATTTTATTCTTCTCAATTCAGCCATTCGAACTCGGCATAAAATTGTAGGTCCCTTCCACTCGTCCTAAAAAATAAAAACTCACACAAACGGATGGATATCAAATACAAGGCCTAGGGTGCCTATACGGACCTTCTGTGCCATCTATTCATTTATTTATTAGAAAAAGATGTCCAATGTGTTTCCTTTGGAAAAGACAGTTGGAACAAATTGCCCTGTCCAATCTGGCATTGTTAAAATCGTGCTGAACGTAGTATTTTCTTCTGGATACTGGCGAGAACAGGGCAAGCGTTATAAGAACTCCACCTTTAGGCATGTCGTTTGGTTATGCTACCTCTCTTATGTCTTAGAAGTCTGGTGGACCTTTTATGGTACATATTAATTGTTTTTGAGTAAACTGGCTGCAGCCACCAGGCCTTGATCGTGCACAAAAATGTTATTACTAATTAGATGGGTGTTCTTTTCTTCCATGACAATGTACATCAATGTTGCTGTTGAGCCAGATCAAATAAAAAGGTCTTTACTTGGTGACGGTTGATAAAAGAAGAGATAGATATTTATTAACTGAAAGTTAAAGTCAAAAAGTGACAAGACATTAATATACGATAGTATATGCAGTTGGTACAATTGGTAATCAATATACAGTGATTCGCAAAATTAATATTAAAAATTTCCACACTCCCACTTAATATTAATTCATTATTTATAATTAACCATCAAAATTCTTTAATTTTATAACAATTCAAAATTCAAAAAGTTAAATTTCATAGTACATAATTCAAACAAATTATTTAGGAACAACTTTTAATTTTTGGCAAAAATATTCAAATTTAACTTTACTTAACGGTTTAGTAAGAATATCAGCAATCTGCTCCTGCGTTGGCACATAAACCAAGTCGAATAGGCCTTCTTTAAACTTCTCTCTGATAAAGTGATACCGAATATCCACATGTTTGGTCCGCTTGTGGAATTGAGGATTTTTTACCAGTTTCAAAGCGCTCTGGTTATCCATAAAGAGTACTGCTTGAAGTTGTCGATCAGGAAGAAGATCTTGAAAAAGTGACTTGACCCAAACTAGCTCCTTTACGGCCTCAGATGCAGCAACATATTCGGCTTCTGTTGTTGACAAACTCACACTCTTCTGCCTTTGCGACGCCCAAGAAATTGGTGTTTCGTTAATCAGAAAAACGAAACCACTTGTAGACCGCCGAGTTTCAATATCTCCGGCGTAATCAGCGTCGCTGTAAGAATCAATGTTAAATTTAAAGTTATTTTTAAAGAGTATACCATAAGTTGTAGTCCCCTTCACGTATTTAAAAATACGTTTTATTGCGTTCACGTCACACGTAGATGGATTGTCCAAGTGCCTTGACACAACTCCTAAAGCGTAGGAGATGTCTGGTCGTGTTGCTACTGCTAAGTACATAAGGCTTCCCACAGCCTCTCGGAATGGAAACTTGCCGACATGAGTGTCTGAAGATGCAAGCTTCGATGCCTCCGCAGGTGAGCAGACAGGATGACAATTTGACATATTGAATTTCTGCAGCAACCTCTCCGAATAGCTGGATTGACTAAGATGAATCGAGCCATCACTCCTGTGATCGATTTGAAGTCCCAGATAAAATTCTGCGTCAGACACCTTAACCTCGAAAAACGTTTGCAAATATTTTATAAGCTGGATCGTTAGTCTCCCATCACTTGCCGCAATGAGTCCATCGTCGATGTATAAAGCCATTAAAAGCTTTCCTTTACTTGACTGATGGACAAACACGCACGAGTCCGCTGCACATGGACGAAGGTTGAATTCTTCCAGAAGCTTAGTGAACTTTAAGTTCCAACATCTTGATGCCTGTTTAAGCCCATAAAGGCTTTTGTTCAGCTTACACACACGTCCGCTCCCGTCATCATAGCCCTCAGGCTGCGCCATGTATATAAGCTCCTCCAGCTGGCCATTAAGAAAGGCTGTCTTGATGTCAAACTGCTTTAACACAAGATTCTCTGCAACAGAAATCGCAAAAATGGCTCTGATAGATGCGAATCGGGCAACTGGGCTAAAAGTCTCCGCGTAATCCGTTCCTTCTTCTTGAGTGAAACCTCGCACCACAAGGCGAGCTTTGTAGCGGTTGATTTTTGCATCCTTCGACAGCTTAGCCTTGAACACCCACTTGTTGTCGATCACTTTTCTATTGCCTGGAAGAAAAACAAGATCCCATGTCTTATTTAGATGAAGTGCATCAATTTCCTCGTCCATTGCCGCCTTCCATTTTTCCGCATCCACCGACTCTATCGCTTCACGATAACCTCTGGGCTCGAAACATTCATTTATAAAGGCGTATCCTTCTAACATGTTTGTTAGGACGCTAGTCGTTGCCGAGACTTCGCTTTGCTTGTAACTACGAAGTCGCTCTCGGTAATTCACTGGCTTAACCATCTCTACATCATCCATCTGATTCTTTACATTGGGAAGTACTGGTTCGTAGCATTCTTCTGACTCCAACTCATCATGTTCCTGGGAATCGTTTGGCTTCGCAGCAGAACCATGCTCCATCAATGATCTTGTTTCTGTATCAGGATTGCTGGGTTCTGAAATGATAGAAGTGTTAGACTCATTTTTAAAGATTATATTGCGAGAAATATCGATCTTATTTGTTTCAGACAGCCAAACACGATATCCCTTCTGATTTTCAGGATACCCAACGAAGTATCCATGCTGCGACTTTCGATCCCACTTTCGACGCTTTTCTTTGGGGATATGGACAAATACCTCGGTCCCAAATATTTGCAGGTTTTCGATGGAGGGTTCCCGTTCAAACCAAAGCTGGAAAGGACTTTTTCCTTTTTCAGGACTTGGACCGTACCTATTGATAAGGAAAACCGCAGTGTTCACTGCCTCTGCCCACAGCATAATTGGAAGATTCTTTGCGTGTAACATTGTCCGAGCAATTTCAACGATGAACCTCATGTCACGCTCCGCACGCCCATTTTGTTCGGGATTGTATGGAACACTGGTTTGATGGCGTATATTTCCCTGTCGTAAGATCTCCGCTACGTCCTTGTTCTTGAATTCAAGTCCGTTGTCAGAACGTAGTGTGGCTATTGTTCTATTAATATCAAGATTCACCGAGTGCAGAAAGTTCTGAAGTATAGATGGAAATTCACTTTTTTCTTTGATAAAATAAACATATCTATAATGGGAAAAATCGTCTTTAAATAAAACGAAGTACTTTGACCCGCCTATCGATGGATTTTGCATCGGACCACATAAATCCGAATGAAATAATTCACCTGCCGACTTAGCCCTGTTGCCGCTATAACTGAAAGGCAACCTGGACTGCTTTCCGTATACGCAGGAGTCGCAAAAAAAATGGTTGTTATCCACAAACGGAATATTTCGTTCCTTGAGCACAGATCTTACTTGTTTTGCACACAAATGGCCGAATCTCTGATGCCACAACTCTAGAGTCTCACCTTTCATCACTACACTTGCTTCTCCTACAGTACCATTCACTTCTCTATGACCACCTTTAGCACCACCATCGTCATCATTCACCTGTATACGAAACATCATCTTGTAGAGCCTACGACATCGTACTCCCACTGCCACTATGCGATTATCTTTAAAAATTTCACATTTTCCTTCATCAGATACCATTTTATATCTTTTGTCCATTACAGTGCCTGAGGAGAATAGATTCTTCTTTAATTTTGGGACAAAGTAAACGTCTTCTAGGCATTTTCCGATCCATTTCTTTTGATTGAATGCAAAAACGTTGACATTGCCTATTCCGACAGCAAATATTTTTTCCCCGTTACCGATGATAACAGGCATAGGCTTGTCAAGTAATTTATAGTTGCTAAACCACTCGCGACGAAAACTCATATGATGACTGGCACCTGAGTCAAGTATCCAATCGTCGATTGTAACAGCATTGATGTCGCGTGCAAGAGTGTTTACCACAAAAGCATCAAAATCGTTCGTTTGAGCACAGTTAACAGCCGATTTATTTCTCATGGGGCATTCCCGTTTCCAGTGTCCAGTTTCTTTACATAGAAAACATTTCCCCTTTTTGCTGAAATTTTTGGTCTTTCGTCTGTCATCGCCCCTCTTATATCGATGAGCTGATAATGCATTATGCTCTTGAGCATTTTGCGATGTCACACCCGACGAAGAAGAACTCTTATGAAATGACTGCAATCGAGTTTCTTCCATTATAAGCCTCGATGTTAGATTTCCCAATGTTTTCTCCTGCGATGCTGTCGACTCCCAAGCGCTGAAAAAATGATTAAAGCGTGCCGGTAGAGTCATTAATATCTTGGTCATTACCATACTTGGAGACACAGTCTCTCCTGCTTCCCTGAGCTGTTGGACAATTGTTTCCAACTTTGATATGTGCGTAGCAATATCATCTTCCGAACTCCTCCCAAAAGAATAAAACTTTTGCTGTAGCATATGCACACTTGCTTCGGATTTTTGTTCATAAACAGCCGCCAATTTTGTCCACATATCCTTTGAGTTCGTGCAGTTTAGAATATGAACAAGTGGTTGATGTCCAATGGTCGTAGCTATGATTTTCTGCGCTCTCCTATCCCTAGACACCCAAGATTTTAATTCTCTGTCAAAATCCTCCGCCTTAATATTGGAATCTTTTACCGGTGCAACTTCAATCCCAGTAACAATCTCAAGAAGATTACTAGCGTTGAGTAAAATTTTAACCTGAAACTTCCAGGTGCTCCATTGGTCACTTGAGACAAATTTATCGATTTTCAGTAAGTCAGCATCCATGTCGAATGAAAGATTAAAAATATCGTGCACCAAAATCTTACCAAAAATTAAATCTCAATCTTAAATTTTTAATTTATTGCAATGCCGAAAAAAATTTTCTTTGCGAAAAAAACATTAAGATTACCGAGATTTTTGCGGATTTAACTTTTCCTTTTTGTGAACTACGAGGCTGGGCCCATAACCTGTTGAGCCAGATCAAATAAAAAGGTCTTTACTTGGTGACGGTTGATAAAAGAAGAGATAGATATTTATTAACTGAAAGTTAAAGTCAAAAAGTGACAAGACATTAATATACGATAGTATATGCAGTTGGTACAATTGGTAATCAATATACAGTGATTCGCAAAATTAATATTAAAAATTTCCACAGTTGCAATGTTTAATAATTAAGTTCCTATGAGTGTTAACTGTTAAGAAATAGTAGTAGGTATTTACATTTGTTTTTATATGGGAGCTTCCACTAAGGCCTTTGTCTAGTTACGGCCACATCGAGTCAGAAATCTTGGAGGGCGTGCGCACAAAAACTTACCAAACTTTCATCATAAACGAATGAATGGTATAGGACTGCATAGAGGACAGACTGACAGACACTAACCAGTGTCGTTTCGGTTCTTGGCAGCGGTTAAGAAGAGTTAGCCTTTATTAATTGTTTTGCAAGAATACGAGCTCCTGAGCCTATACCGGCATCTGCATTGTAAAACCAATAATAGAGATCCCTCAATCAGTTATCTACTAAGCAAAATCTTCAAAACTTTGCTTGCTTTGAGTGGAATCTACGATTTAAGTCCGCTCCAATGTATTCAGTAAGACTTCTGACCTTACTTCGTAAGCCTCTTACTCGCACTCAAAACAGATGAAGGCAGCTAGCTGGTGCTCTATGGACCTGGCGCTGCGATGGGATACAGGCGGCGTTGTTGCTTACAATATAGTGAATTTTTATTGTTTGTTTGTTTCATCAGTAACTGCTGCTCCTATTGATTAGAGACGACGCTATTGGTGATTCGGGTGTGCACTATGCGGTTGATGGGATTAAGGCGTCTTTTTTTTACTGCGAGGTGATACTTCATGAATAATTTTGCGGTTATCCGGCTCGAAGGACCATAATGTTTGAGCGTGAATTGTCGCTGTTGCTTCCGTGCTCACTGTATACCGAATTCCACAAGACTAAAAAAAGTTACCAACACAGTTGGGTTTTACGAAAATCTTTATTCAGAATTAAAATGTCGGACAAAGTGCTCGCCATAATTGTCGCCACAAAAACGAGACAGAAGAAAGGCGGAAATGCCGAAAGCTAGCCGGCTTGTGAAGTTGAAATTGATTGGGATTTGTCATCTAGGTAGGAGTAAGTAAACAACTTATTTACCAGATGTATTAGGTTTTTAGACTGTGCTTTTTCTACACGACCATATATGGCATCAACAAAGTTAGTTAAATCCTTTAAGCCATGCTAAGTATAGATCATGTACACTGTACATATACTTACATCGAACAAGAGCCACTGAGTTACTTACATGTTACTTACATTTTCAAGTCTTAATATGCCGACGGCACATAACTCTACCAAGATATAATTGCCAACAATAGAGCAAAAGTATAAGAGCAAAAGATGTGTCGAATTTACTTTACAAGGATGTCTCCATTGATTTCGATGCAATTGTGCAAATATTTTACATTTTGATACTGAAATATTCATTTCCGTCTACAATCTTGCATCCATTGTCTTCATGTAGTGTTTCAGAAGGATATTATATCTATCCATAGGTATTCATTTCTGATTTTCCTAGTGAGTACAGGGTCTCCTTCAATGCAACGAAACTCCAATCGAATGCACATTTTAACTTGAAGCCCTTCAAGCAACTTCACAGACCAGGTAGGTACCAGGAGAAAGGCGTTTGCTTGGAATGTAGGTACATATTATGAAAATTATTTTGTGTTTTTGTTATAGTAATGTAATCTGTCAGAAACAAGGGGATATTAATGGAGGATGATATTATTCCAAAAATGCTTTCTAAATTGCATAAATGGAGTAGGTACTTTGTTTACAAAAGTTTGCGCAGCATATACAATATAATGCTGATATTAAATTACAGTCAGTTCCATTCCAGTACACTTTGAATGACATTAAGAAGGCATTTTTTGAAATGTTACTCCATTGGGAAGGATGTTCATTGTTCGTGTTTTGAACTGAAGAATGCAAATTTGTTGAGCGGTAAAGTCTTTTGTTTCCATTTCTAATCGGTGGTAAGTAGTTTAAAGAAAGAAGGGATGGTGATCAGGATTTTATATAGAATCTTCTTGCAGCTTTTCTGGATATTAAAGAAACTGGTGTAGTTCAAAGAGGTATTTTAGACCTCAATTGTGAATATGACATAATATCAGCTGGATAATGTATCTGCGTGCTAAAAAAAAAGGCTAATCATTTTCGAATTCTGCGGTGCACAAACAAAGGTGTTGGCGCCATTCAAAGTGACGTTCTTTTATCCATTCTCTATGTACGAGTTTCCCAAATTGTGCTCCGCGGATCACTTGGTTCAAGGATATGCAGACGACATAGCTATCCTAATCAGAGGTAAATTCGAAGCCACAATCTCGAATCGCCTCCAGAGGGCTCTAAGCCTAGTTGTTGAACGTGGGGCACTACCGTGCCCTTTTATAAACAAGTAGCAAGATCATGGAGAGCAAGGGTGATGCAGATATCTAAACTAACCGAATTTTCTTTGGCTCCTAAAAGCGCGAAACCTACTGGACGGATTTCACTCACAAAACTCACTCAAAATTTAATCTAAAATGGACCAAATATAAGTTTGTTAAAGGCGAGCGGCGCAAGCCGAGCTAGTCCTACAATAATTCAGACAAAATGAACTACTTGGAATACATTTAATAGACAAATGTCTACTACGATAAAACTTCAGATACAACTTTAAGTTTGGGTACATTTCCAGACCGTCTAAACTGGAAACAGAACAAACCAACATTTGCCAAAGATTCACTTGTATGGTATACAGATGGAGATGGATCCAAAACAAATGAAAGAGTTGGAGTCGGAGTATACGGTCCTTGCAACAATTTTTGGATCGGAAGTAACAACGGCCAAGACGGTTAAGTATCTGGAAGTCTATCTATTACTTGGAACTACCATGTTGAGGAGAATGTCCGGCAAAAAGGCTACTATACATCAGTGCAAACGTGTATGTGGACAGAGGTGGGGACTCTCTCCTAGGTCAGCATACTCGATGTAGGTATATGATGATTACTAGCTCCAAACGTATTAACTCCTAATGAAATAGTTCCTAATGAAAAAAATCCTAACAATAAACGCAATAATTCATAATTTTTTAAATGAACTAAGTCCTAACCCCGGATGAAATATCTTCTAACGTAAGCATGAAATAAATCCTAACATTTATGAGTTCTTTCAAAATGAAACAATTCCTATCAGTAAAAAATGAAAAAAAGTCCTAAAGTGCAAAATATTTATTTAATTTAGCGTCATAACAGTACATTACAAACTTGGATGTTGTCAACTACTACGGATCTGCATACAGGGCATCTAATTAATTCGTCCTCATCCGAACCTAACTTATCGAAGCATTCGGTACAGAGTTTAAGATGTTTACAAGGCAACAAAAGAGTGTTTGGTCGTGTAAAGCAGCAGATGATGCACAAGTCTAGTCCCATTGGCCATTATCAACTACGCCTCGGTTGTAGGGTGGGCGAAAGCCTCCCACACAACTGTTATGAAGCATCTGGATAGGGTCCAGTTTAGCATGCATATAGGAGTTACAGCTGAGTTTCGGGTATCACTTAAGGAAGATTTGCCTTAGAGAGGATGATAATTGGAAACTATGCCTTGAGGAATCCGAGATAGCGGCAAAAGAATGAGGATCTGATGACAACATTGGATGAAACAGATCTCGCATAAACAAATGCTGGAAATCGAAGCCAGGTAGAAAATCTGCGGAAGTCCAGAAAGTCTCTCTGGATAAGATTAATAGTGATAGGGAGACGAAAGGAGACCCGAATGTGGTGTTCTGATTCGAATATTTCTCGAAATCTATAAACCAAAAGCTGGAAAAACAGAAGAACGAGTAATGAGTCATGAACTCATGACCAATTCCTGAATAAATATACAGTCAGTAGTCAGTAATGTTTACACGTACTATACACAACTACCTGTCTAAATCCATTCATCACGCGTTTTCGCATTAGAGGAGTGGCAAGAATTAACCATATCTACGCATCTCTCCCAGATATACCAAATGGAGGTCGGCGCTGGCTCGAGTTTTTACTTTGAAAGTCTCTAACTATCCAGTTCAATCAAACAGCAGCGTACTCCAAACTTAGGTACTGTATGGAAGTGACAACGGCAAAGCAGGTAGCAATGATGGCAATTGTATGAATGAGCTTCCCGTTGACCTTGACGTACGAACAACTTTCGATTTCCTAAATCCATTTGATACAGTGCCGGTCACTTGAATAGCGCCCCCCATTGTGCATAATATAACTGAAAATAATTCAACTCTCTAAATATGTAACTTCTCAATATTTTGATATTTTGATATCTCTTTAAGTACTCTCTCTGTAAGCAAGTTCATGCATTGGAAATATCCCGTTAAATGATTAGTTTTGCTATGTTGTTTAGAATTACATGCAAAACGTTGTCATATTTTGGTTCACTTGAATAGTACCTCCCGTATATTATCACTTTTCGTTTGTAAGCCAAGGCAGGTAGTTATGCAAAAATAGTCTCTGATATTTCTTAGTAGTCTTAAAATAATTTTAATCGAAATGGGTCGTGCTAAATCATTGGGAGAGGACGAGAAAGCCAAAATCAAGGCTTATCGCGAGTGTGGGCTTTCTATTCACCAAATAGCCAAAAAAACACAACGAAGCCGCAAAGTTGTATCCACATTTTTACGGAATGAATCCAATTATGGTAAAAACATGAAAGGGAGGACAGTTAGTGCCGTTACCGCCGATGGAAAAAGAGCAATTCTGCGACTTGCGTCAAATTCACATGACTCTGCCGCCAAAATTATTTTTATATTGCTGAAAGAAAAAAGAAATGGTTCAGCAGAAGGGAAAAGGGTTATCGAATATGGTCCTACCGAACCGGATGGAACTAGCTGATCTATGGATGATGCGGACTTCGCTTTCGACAAGAAAACTTTCAGAAGCTGTTGCTTTTTTTTTACGTCTATGCAATTTTTAGCACGAAGATTTGGGACCGAAATATGCGTTTGCATGTCGGAAATGAACGGAAGCAATTGGATGATGACGCAGTTTTTGATCGATCAAATACGAGTTTGATGGTATTATCCAACAGACGGGAATGGGTCCGAATGCAGTAAACTTTAAAAAAGCAGGTATGTAGGTACTTAAGTATAAATGCCGAATGGCGTATGGGTTGGGTCACAATAAGCGTGGCCATAACCAGTTAGCAGAAAGGCTTATGGGTCACATAATTCGTGGCCATAACCCACAAATGCGTGGTCATAAAGAGCAGAGTCGCATGCATTTAAAGCTGTAAATGCAGGTACGCAAGTACAAAGCAGGAAGCGTAATGGGCCACAAATGCGTGGTCATAATGAGTGCAGTCTTTTTTAACAGAAGGATAAAAGAAGAGTGCAGATACAGAATCAAAACAAAACGAAGCAGTAGCAGAAGTCAATCTACCTCGGACTTAGAGATCGAATTCATAGCGCAGTCGTACACTGGACGATTGGCTCCATCGTATGAATCTGCATCAGATCGAGGAGTTGTTAGACACGGAAGGGGGGCGTGAATGGGAAATGCGGCGCCGTGTTAACAAGTTACCCACATTTACTGAGATGTTTCCGTTTTTGAAGCAGTGTGCAAACTGTTTGGCTAGTTTGTCGATCGTTATCAGCACTACACCCCAGGCGGCAGAAATCAATTCACGACATGGTTCACACCTTTGAATAAATTTGATGAATCTGCACTTGCAGTCTCATCAAGGGGGGAATGTGTAAAATAACGACTTTATACTTTAGTTAATATTTAGTTATTTTACATTTTATTTTATTTGTTTGAAAAATGTGCCTTGTTCAATTTTGAAATTCATTCGATTTGAAAAATTATAAAAAGAAAGCCGATCAAAAGGAGAATATTTTTATATTGCTGAAAGAAAAAAGAAATGGTTCAGCAGAAGGGAAAAGGGTTATCGAATAACTAAAGTTAAAGAAAAAACCACCGCTTAACCCGTCCCGTAAAGAGCAACGCCTTAGTTTCTGTCGTGCTAATATGACATGGAGTAAGGAATGGTACCGTGTTGTTTTCTCCGATGAAAAAAAATTTAATTTAGAGGGTCCTGACGGTTTTAATTATTACTTTCATGATTTACGGAAGGAGGAACATCAATTGGATCGTTTGCACAGCCGAGTGGGCGGTGTTATGGTTTGGGGAGCCATAACCTATTACGGCACTTTAGAGTTGCAGTTCCTGACTCCTCGTATGAACGCACAATCATACATTGGCGTACTCGAGAAGGTTTTCCCTTCTGTAAATGAATTGTTTGGTGACTTGCCATGGAAATTGCAGCAGGATAACGCACCCATTCACAATGCCAGAGTGGTAAAACTGTTCCTTGAGCGTCAAAACGATTCATTGTTGGATTGGCCACCATACTCGCCAGACTTAAACATTATCGAAAATGCTTGGGGATGGCTTTCTCGGAAAGTGTACGAATCAGGCAAGCAATATTCCAACAAAGATGATCTAATAGAGGCAATAAAATGTAGCTGGGCCTCCATTTCGCTGGATTATATTAAGAACTTGTATGATTCCCTACCCAACCGGATGTATGAGGTTATCTATAATCAAGGCGGAAGCACCCGTTACTAATTTTTTTTCCAAATTCATTAAAATAATCTTAATTTTGTTCCTATTAATTTACTTAAGTTTAAAAGTGTGAAACTATTCTTAAAAATATTTTTGTATGGGGGGGTGCTATTCAAATGAGCCAATATTTTATGTAAATATTTTGAATCACATCGCTGTAAAACGTATATAAAAATCTAAACTATAAATATTGATACAGTTCCTTCTTGTTTATTTACACAATTTAATAAACTTGAATTAAAAAAAAGAAACGAATCATTTTCATTATTACTTTTGAAGATATTGACCTTAAAACTCGAAGCAATGGGGGGTTCTATTCAAGTGAGCGGCACTGTATTTTGTGTGAAAATTGTTTTATTGAATTCCAAACCACCAACTCATACTCATAAACCATTGAAGATACTATACCTCAACTTTTCTTACCCATAATCCACACTTGGAGAAACCCTTATAAAAATGCATATCAATCTATCACAAGTCCAGAGAATGAGGACAGTGTTGAAGTTAAACACGTGTAAGGAAGGACACAATTTATTTACCACGAGCAAATCTTGCTTCCCTACTTTCTGTTGCGGCGGTACAGTAGTTGGGGTTGAATCTATGAGCACTGAGAAGGAGTTAAAATTAATTAGGTTAGTCGGATACACATCCACCCTTGTTGTTGGTCAGAAGATGAAATGATGGCCTGTCACAATATTTATATAATCTGCCTCTCCTTTCATCTTGCTACTTGTGTTTGGCATCTAATGTAGTTTGTTATCGTGTACAAGGCTAAATGGGAGGCATAGTCCTGGAGGGTGTTCCACATTTGATGTTATTTATATGACCTCCTGAATTAGTTATTAGAATGTGTGAGTGTGTTCGCATAGGTTGGCTTTGAACGGAAGGTAGAAAAGTCATACTTGTTGCTGGCGATGGAGTATTTATTTGAATTCATAAATATTTGTCTCTCCTTTGGATTTTTTTTCCCCCATCAAGGTTCTTATTTATAGCGAAAAGTATTTTAATAAAAAAGGCCGCTGAAATGACCTCCAGATAATAAATGGTGGGTTATATTGAACTATTTTACGACTGACCATTTTACGGTTTTTCTATTCGTAAATAGTTACTACTTGCGCAGCTATTAAAGCGATATTGAAGGGAATATTACTGTGGTGGCATAGTAGATCGCATAGTAATAAAATTGTATGTGATATATGTACGTATATTGAAAAGGATTTGCAACTAAATAGGATAGGATGGAATGAAGGTTCAAAGATGTATCTAAAAGGGTATGAGCTCTGAAGCAACTTAGTTAAGTTAATGTTTCAAAGATCATTTCATGGTATAAAATTTTAGAAACGATTTCGGACGGCTAACCCACATAAACATAGCAATTCTAGGTCGCTTGATGGTTATGGGCGAATAAAAACGGAGTTGTTAAAAATGGAAACATTTTCACAAAATTAGTTCTGATCTATAGTTGAGTCTTAAATAATCTGCAGTCACTTCGTCCTTGGCACGTTTTCTAAAATGACTTTTGACACTATTCTATTCGTTCGGTATTAGGATGCGCTTGATTGAGTGTCTAGCATACTGTATTAATTCTGGACCTTAAAAATGTTTGATTGTAGACATCGATTTGATTAGAGTTCAATTTGAATTTTCTGTACAATCGGAAACCAATTTTAGCAAAAGTAGTTCTCTCTGTCAGTTTGTTACCTTTTCATGGCTTAACCTCTTAAACAATCGTAATGGAGTTCAACAAGGACATGCAGAATGTTTTTTTCTACTGAATATTATGTGGAGAAAGGTTTTTATTAAAGAAGTCAAAAAGCAGATTTAAGACGCTATTTCTGAAAACTATGAAAGTTAAAAACGTAAACGTCCGAGCAAAGAAATTTGTGGAAAGTGGGCGGTATTTAGAAACAGGCTGGAGCAACAAATTTTTTTAAGACACTATAATCATGATATTATGGAAGCTTGACCTTTAAAATTTTGCAAATAGTCATACTGAATGTTATCTTCTAGAAGTATTTTATAAATTCGAAGGGATTGAACAAATGGGCGTGGCACATCACATGCAAAAGAAAATCCAAAAACTATTTCTCGACAGCTATTGGAGCTTATTTTTACAAAATAAAGTTTTACAATGCTGATCTTATCAGTTTCAAGACTAGCTGATAAAGCTGATAGCGGATAGTGATATCTGACAGATAAAGGCTTGGATAGCCTATCAGCCGGTTCAAGTGACTGTTGAAGCCTTTATCCGAAAAATAAACAAAATATTTATTTGAAGCGGCTGGAAAGAATAAAGTGTCAGAGCATTCTTTCGTTGAATGGCGTATACAGCTGTCAAAATTGCCCTATTCTAGATTTTTTTAATTCTTAGACGACGAATTTGATGAATATTTTAACCGTATTACACGGCCCGGTAGGGTCAGAGTATATTTCAAAATATTTTGAGAAACCCTCGAGTTGAAGATTTTTGAATTTTGACTTTGCCAGGGTTGCGTTTTGTCTCCTCTCCTTTTCATTACTGGGACTGGATGTTACAGTCCAGTTAGTTTATCAGAGACTTTGACGATGAAACAGAAAAAATATATCAGCACCTTTTATCTGGTGGATAGCGTTATGCAGCTAGCTATTCGAAACTTTATCCGGTACCTTTGAAACTGGCCCTTAATGTCGTCGATATCTCTCAACACACTCTGCCAATCTGACTCTAAAATTTTTAAACAAACAAGAGAAAATCTTTCTTTCAATGACAACAACTTCAGATTTCTTGTAGGGCCTGAATTGTTTGTAAAATGTTACTATAAGTCCCCGATTTAAGGTATCCCCATAAAAAAGTCAAAGAAAGAAAGAAACAAAAGTACTACGTACTTGCTGAGTTATTTATTAGGAAAAATTGTCCCGTTTTGCTAAAAGTGTGTTGTTATTGAAGCCGGTAAACAGCTGCAGTTGCGGATATATGTTGAACCTCGTGTGGTATGATAAGGATGAAGCCATATCAAAGAATTCAGCTCTACCTGTGAAGCATAGAGGAGGAAATGTCATTGGATATCTTCTGCTTACTTACTTACTTAGATGGCGCTACAGTCCGGGGTGGATCTGGGCCTCAACCAACAAGCCCCTCCAGCCATCTCGGTCCCTAGCTAGCTGCCTCCAGTTACGCACACCAAGTTGGTTGAGGTCGCTTTCCAATTGTGCGCGCCACCTGAGGTGGGGTCTTCCTCTGCTTCGTTGTCCCTCAGCGGTGGACTCAAAGACTCGTCGGGCTGGTGCGTTGTTGTCCATACGCTCCACGTGACCCAGCCATCTCAGCCGCTGTATTTTGAGCTTTTTGACTAGGTCAACGTCGCTATATAGCCCGTAAAGTTCGTCGTTGAATCTCCTCCTCCACACTCCGTGTGCACAGATCAGTGTGATGTTCTTGTGTGACCAGTTGGGGGCTAATGTTACGGAAGCCCAAGACTTCTTGCCTAAGTCTTCCTCTGATCACAAATCCACATCCAACTAGACGCTGACCTTGCTCCATATAGCAATTGCCGTGGTAGATCACACAGTTTTTTACCTTTCTTGGGCTCTCCCCATCCCATCTCACTTCCTGAATGGCTGTAATATCGGCTTTGTACTTGCCCAGGGTCTCTACTTATTGCTTGGCTGCACGTGGTCAGTTGAAGGTCCGGACGTTTCACGTGCAGATCCGAAGCTCGTTGTCCTTAAATCGTTTGCTAGGGTCATCAACATTTGGATCATCCATATGAGAGGCTTGCTGTTGTGTCGTAACACGAGTTGTTCTCCGTGGTAGGAAAGTTACACCGACGCACAACCCCAACCTGGAGGGCCAGGTCCTTTGTTAAGCCCCTTGGACAAAAGGGGCCGGATATTCCGGAGTCAGTAACCCACTTCGGGGATGTGAGAGCTGCCGTTGACCCATAAAGGGTTCATCCGCCACCATCTCTGTTTCAGCACCCTGACTAGTGCTGAAAATTCCTCATTGACCTCAGCTCCAAGTATGTCGAAGTAGCTCAAATAAGGTACCTGTCATCCTGACAGTGACGACGCCGTTGATCCTTCCAATGAATTCATCCGCCGTACGTCCTCTTTCTGAGGGGCTCATGTTAAGACTTCTGAGACTCGATCAGTGTTGCTATTTTTTCGTGTTCAACACTCGCTCTTATAAGTTCAGCAAGTCACGCCCGAATGCGCAGACCAGTACCCGGTGGTTACCACGCGGAGGTAAAAAAGCACAATTGATGTGTATGAAGAGTTGCAACAGCTGGGCCTCGCCAGGTTGAAAACCTATACCTAATATCATTGTATATAGACACTATAGTACTATCACTTCGCATTTATGCACTAGCGCCGCCAACCACCTCTGAGACCAACTACTCACATCGAACATGGTAGTTGTATTGGATTATTTGAAACGAAATTAAATGATGCCTTCTTCTTTTCTTATTTGTCTCATTGACAACATGCAGATGAAAGGGAAAGAACAATTAGTATTTTTGTTGTCTTTTATTCTCCAGTAGTAAGGAGTGGAAGTAAGTGGGTACTTTTCGCATATACGATATTCCTATACTCGTAGGTAGTTAGTGTTGGTGGTGTGTAGGTTAGGCGAGTGATGACGATTGGAATTGATATTTAAGAGGATAACAATGTGGAAAGGAGAAATATGAAATCATAGATCGGATTTTTAACAATACATATTTTGTATTTCTTGGATTTATGGGTAGCATTTGTGTCATGATCGTGGCAATTGAACTTAGGTGTCAAGGGTAGGTTATGCTGATTTGAAAATTATTATGGGGTGGGTGAGCATGAGCATGTGAGGTGCACTGGTGGGGAAGTTTGGTTGGATCTTAGCAAATAAAATCACGTACCCAGATCGATCTAAATGTTCAATTTTCTCATATTGTATGTAGTGTGAGAATGATAGGTATTGTTTTAAGTCCAAATTTTTAGATCAATTAATTATGATAGGTATTAAGATGATAGTAGGTAAAGCTCAAAAACTGAGTCTCGCAATTCTGTCTGTCTGTTTGTCTGCGTGGTGGTAGGTAGCTGTATTCTTAACGACAGGACGGATTCGTTTGTACCTCTAGCAGTTTGTTTCAAACTGTGCATAAGTATAGCTATGCGATTTGTAGGCTGACAGTTTGAGTTCATTTGTTTATTTTAAACCCAAAATTAACCTTTTGTATTTAGATACAATTATTTTAGGAGCAGTTATACGCAGGTCGCAGTGCTACGCTGAATGCTATTGCAGCAACAGCAATCATCCAAATCATCCCTATATAAATTTAAAATATGGATTATTGTAGTACCTATAATATGGGTTATTGTAGTATGTAGGAAATTGATGAATATGTATTTAGAAACTTGCAGTTCAGATTAGAAGATTCTTGCTATGCAATTAAGTAAGCTATTGTTTGTTTTAAATAACTAAGTCATCAACGCACAGCCCAAAACGGATAATATAAGCCCGTCATTGATCAACGATCACATGAAAGTGCTCACGATTATCTCCAGACCAGAAATGACAGCATCAGGCGGGTAACCCCAAATAACACAAGCAAGACCATCACGGGACTGCTAGTAATCTCCTTTTTATTATCCTTTTATAACTCGAGTTTTGCTACACCGAATTTGATGACTCTTTTTTTTTATAAAGGTATATTCTTCTGTAGGTAGCAGGTTTGTATGTAAAAAAAAATTGGACAAAGGGGCGTGGCGCCGTTCATTTAAAAATCGTGGTATATGAACTCACATTTTGATAAAATGATAAAATCTTTGTTTTTGTTACGAAGGCTGTGAAGTTTGGTAAAAATTGGACAAAGGGATGTGGCGCTATTCTTCGACAATCACGGGAGCCAAAGTTTGTAACATTTGTATGCATTGTCCTGATAGACAAGAATACTATCTACCTATTTATGCAATACGATTCCTGGAAAACCCAAAAATGTGTACCATGGAGCATTACAATAAAAGCAGTTTATCACTTATTTCAATGAATTTGAAACTGATATTTTTATTTTTCTATTTTGCACTACGAAGTGCATGATAATCAAACTTAGAACTTCTTCTAAATACATAGTAGTGCCTACATTGTTAGAAAACCATACTTTTATTTAAATAGTTCCGCATAAATCCCCTGAATATGTACCTATGTACATATGTATCTACTCTTTAGATTTAATGCCCTATATTAGTCTTATTGAAATGATTATATATTAGTCTGGTTATGGGAAAGGAATAATAATTGCACTACATTACATATAAAGACAACCGGCTTTGCACGTGCCTAGGAATTGTATCTATACTATTGCACAGATATATTTTTGTCCATCAGCACAATGCATATCAATTTTCCAAATTTTAAAAACTGTTGAGGAATTGCGTTTAAAATTTTTTTTTGTATTGTCTAATTTTCCACACTTCACAGAAATACCTACCTACCTTTGGGTTTGGTTCGGTGGTTTTCGAGTTTTGCGATCATTAGTGGTGTAGGTACTTATATTCTCATACAAAATGGAAATTCCGATTTTTTGCAAATTTTTCGGCTTTTCATTTGGGGGTTTCCGAATTTTCTTTTTTTGCCAAACCCTGATTCAAGACGAACAAAACAAAAAAAAATCATACAAATCGGTCTAGCATCTATCCTTTCTCGAGTTTTGCAAACAATTGATTTTTATATAGAGAGAGATGTAGACTCCTATAATAGTTAGCTGCTCGTTTTACCGACATAAAATGCTTCTACGTTATAAACCTCATGAAGTATACACATGCGCATGCCTATAATATTTTAGAATCAATTAAAAAAAGAATTCCTTAAATCGATGCATATTTGACAAAAATATAGGCAAAATAGTGAGAGCCTAGCATACATTATTTTACGCCCAATCCTCAAATCTTCTGCAACGACAGAAAGGAAGCCAAATTCAGTTTTTATTCAATTTGTCTTTCCCAACTGATCACCCCTTGCATCGTGCACCCCTCTCCAAACACACAAATCCTCCACCACCACCATCCTATCCTACACCACCATGCTGTTGAATTATATTTGCTCTTCCTCATAATATTGCACCTCCTTTCCTCTATCCTCTCCTATCACTAAGAAAAACCAAACCAGTTGCACTTGCAGTTCTCTACCCTACCCTGTTACATCACATCAGAAATAATTTTATGCCTACTGATAGATGGAAATGGCGATATGAATGAAGAAAGAGAAGAGGCATACCAGTTTGACTTTGTTTTGTTTATTTTGGTTTTCTCTATACACATTTCCCCAATGCTCGGAGTTGGCTGGCAGTGTACAAACTAAATCAACTGAAGCGCCACCTGGATCGTCGAAGACGCGTAATTCAATGCGATGGGATGAGAGTACTATAGTGTGTATATACAATGCTAATATGAAAATCCAAACTCACTTCTTAACTTTTAACATTTTAGTCTAAACCAATTTTTGAAAATTGCTCGTTTTTGGCGATTTTTCTTTTAAGTTGCTCAAGTTTATAAATGTAGCTTCTGTGATTTGCCGACTCTTAAAAAGCGTGGGGAGTGTTACACCCCGTACACCCTCCTCTCCCTACGCCCCTGGCTTTCATCCTTCTCTGCAGCGCCAAAAATGTGTCGCGTGAATTGATTTTTTTTTACTTTCCCAAAGAGTATAAAGTATGAGATAAAACGGATGACCCGACTGATTTTCCAAGGCATATACGGTCGGTAAGTATATCATTAAATACCCAGCAAAAGTGAGGTGACTTTCGATTCTGTAATTTGCATAATTGTTTTTTCGTACCAAACATATGCCTTTTACGAACGCAGTAGGGACATGAATCCCTCTGACTATATAACACAGCAGTTCTCTTCCGAGAAGGTAACCCTTCATACCTCATACATACAATCATATAGCGATTGGCACTACACTATAGCCATTATTATAAATCAACGTGAAACCAAAATGATGAATATTGAAATTCCTGAAAATCATTTCCTTTGTTATTTTATCGATTGCCTTTCGATAAATCCTGCCGCAGTACTGAATAATTCCGCCCGACCACCGCATCACACCGACCCGTCAAAAGTAAAAAATTCTCCGAATTCTTCTACAGAATGTGATTTACCAAAAATATATATACATATATCAACAACAACATAACAAAGCTATAACCTTTCATCGAAAATATTTCACTTACCCTTAACCCATCCTCATAGGGATAGGTATTTATATGTACTCACGGTATTCGCGTATATGTACGCGAAATCCTTTTGCAATCGCTCCACTTTGCCAACTACGCTGTTATGATTGAATTCATATCACTTCGGCACTTATTGAAATTACTTCTCATGGAACTTCCATTGATTCAAATAGAAAACAGCCACCATAAAGGATCATCCAAGTTACCCAAGAAATTGCGCGAGCGTCCTCCTTCCTATCGCAAACAATTCTTCTCGCTTTGAAAATTCCCAAAGTCAATCGGGGATTTTCGCTCCGTGTCCCATCTCAAGTGCATAAACCAAATTCAATTCAATCACAATCTATTTGTAGAATTTAAAAAAGAAAAAAAAAAATAAGGTGCATCAGCAAGTCGCAGTGCAGCAATAAGCCGTGCAGGATTAGGGAAGAAAAATTCCAGAGCGTGCAGCCCGAAGGAAATGCAAATCGACACAACCAACAACAGAGTCTGCCGTCTTGGCGAAGTTCTTTTCCTTGTTTTCAGCCCTGTTGTGCTGTGCTAACTTTATCGAATCCTTTGCGTTTATTTGGTAATCATATGAGTGCAGGTAGAGATTTTCTAAAGAAACAAAGAGAGGTTCTCTATCGATGGGAATATGCAGGTTTTATTTTTGTTTGCTGCCATGTATAGAAATAGAAGGAAGCTAAAACCAGTCAAGGAGGGAATATGAATAAACAGCAAAAGCAATATCTTCTATTTGCTTCGATATATGGAGCTCTCCTGATGCTCCTTTTGCAGTCTATTCAAATAGTTTACTACTCCACTTCATTGAGGTTGTTTTATTGAATACTGCCATTGAATGCAAGTAATATTCATCTTCATTTCAATGTTCACATGTGTGGGGCAAAAGGGCACCAGATTTCCTTCAAAAGGTCAAAAGAAATTCTAGTCCATTTAATAGATTGCATTGGGCCTCACTGGGTGATGATGGTGAATTAATTAAGATATTTCTATAGGGCTGAAGGATTCCTTTACAACGCAGTCAATGCTTTGTATCTATTTCATTGATGCAGCAGTGGATGTGAGTTTGTATCGAATAGTTTTGTTGTTTGCAACAAATTATTTTACCTATTTTGAAAATATTTTTTTTTTAATTATTATTCTTCTTGACACATCTATGAATGATGAACTTCAATTTGGTAAAGAAAACAATAGATTTGGTTAACATTAAGTGGGGCAAATTTGTACCACAAGAAATAGCGTTGGCGACTGCAATCTGGACTCGTGGTTAGTTAGTTAAGGTGGCTCTCTATGAGAGAAACACTTAGGCCGTTATGTTGGGATTTGGGGAGCTGTTTCTTTACTAGCTACTCATGTAAACCATTTGCTGCCTGCTAGGAATGTTAGCGGCGCTGGTGTTACCTAGATCACTGAGATCATTGAGAAAATAGTTTCCTAAGTAGGCCTTTCTTAGATTGGCCAGGCCAGGACAGCTGCAAAGAAAGTGAGTGACGGACTCGTCCTCCTTTTCGTCTCTACAGCTTCTGCAGAAGTCATTATATGGCAGACCGAGCCTTTGCGCGTCTGCCTAATATGCAGTGCCCGGAGATCACTTTAACGACTTTCGAGATGGTGGATCTCTTAAGTCGAAGAAGCTCCTTGGATCGCTTTGCGTCCAGAGCTGGCCACGTGAGCTTGGCAGTGTCGCAGTATCCCAAATGTTTCCATATGAGGCCTGCACTCATTACTGCGTCCGCATGAATTATTTGCTTAGCGTGGGAAAGTGGTGCATAAACGTTGTGCAGGCTTATACTTTCCACGCCAGAGAAGCCTCGCCTTGCTAGTTCGTCTGCTGCACAGTCACAGTTCCATGGGATGTCACAGTGACCAGAAACCCAGCAGAGGGTGAGGTTGTACTGTCCAGCTATCTCGTTTAGAGATACGCGGCAATCGTCCACCGCCTTGGATCTTATTTCGCTGGATATTAGGGATTTGATTGCAGCCTGGCTATCAATGTATATAACGATATCCCTGTAATTTCGGCCTGAAAAACACTGCAGTGTTTCGAAAGACTGAAGGAGAGGCCTAGGTTCAATTGGACTTGTGGTTAGCCCCTTGAAGAAGCCAAAGTGAATATTTTTTTAATACATCGCTCGGTAACGGATTAGGTAGGTAAGGTATCTATAACCCTTCAACAGTGTCCAGAGGTGGGTGTTAGTACTGCACTTAAATTGTTCTAAGTTGTAAGAAGTGAGTTCCAAAAGTTTACTCCTATACTGTAGCCAAATGAGTTTTGAAAACATTCCTGCAAGCATCTGATATGGTAGTACCTGTAGGTCAGCAAGCAGTTTTAAGTAAGCTAGCGGTTCTAAATTTGAGGTTGTGTATCATCACCAATACGAGCAAAAAAGAAGAACTGGAAATGTCATATGGTTAGTTCTGTTCTTCGCCGGATCGGAACAAGTCGACGGTTATCCTATAGGCTACAAAGTGAAATTGCTTAAGCTGAGAGTAAAGATGCTCGTCCATGGCATTCGGCCAAGAAAGAGTGAATCTGACAATGGATGGATACATGTTCTTCCCAAATCCCAACTTATCCTGTTCGGCTCTAAGGCAGAAAACTACCCTGTTCAGCGAAGAAGTTTTGGTGCTTGGAGAGAAACGAAACAAAGTACTTAATATGATCGCCAAAATAGATCCTCAGTTGTAACTAGATATATATATCACAGAATCCGTCGAACTCGGAATTTTGTTACGAACCCCGAAAGAACTATCACAGAATCCGTCGGATTAAATTCGTAGCAAAAATGTTCACTACGACGGATTCTGTGATAGTTCTTTCGGGGTTCGCAACAAAATTCCGAATACGACGGATTCTGTGATCACCCAGAATTATTTTTTATTTTTAAAATAACTTCAAACGATAAATATATGAAATATGTTTATGTATCCATACCTAACTGTTAGACTAAAACTTAATATTGAAAGTTCCTGAAGTACCTTGTACCTACTATTATTTCATTGGTGTTTTTAACGCATGTATAGGTAATGTTAAAAAACGTTTAATTTTCCTTAATTGCGTGTATATAAAAATGTATGTATTTTGCATGTCCCGATATGTCCCGATTTTCAGGCCTTGATGGTGCCCGATTTTAATAAAATTTCATCTGGCAGCCCTAGGTCTACACCGGCTTTAGCACTTGCTGGTATAAAAGCAGTTTATTCTCGGTACTGACATTGAGCTGGGAATGTTTTCCAAGTAGCGTCGAGTGTCATTAACAGGTATTTGACTTCGTTCGCAAAGGTAGTCAGGCCAAGTTTAGAAAAATTGGCAAGTCATTGGTTTTTTTATATGTGAGCTTCACGCGAATTGATTAAGTTTCATTGGGGCGATTCGTCAGTCCCTCGTCCATTCATTTACTTCATTTAGAGCGTTTTTCAGTTTTGAAGGCATTTCTTCGACTGTTTTGCATACTGCTAGAGTGTTTTCTCGATTACGTCTGTATGTAATTCTGTAATTCTACTACACCTGTATTCTGTATGCTCCATCTGTTTACGCATGCTTCGTAGATTTAGAGAAAGCATATACGACCGAGTCGCTCGAGGTAAACTCTGGAATGTATTGCAGGAGTATGGAATTGACGGTTTTCTCTGGAGAGCAATTCAATATCTTTACACAAACTGTTAAAGCTGTGTTCGGGTAAACGGCGTTAAATCAATACCTTTCACCGTGGGCGTTGGACTTCAACAGAGGTGCGCCTTGTCCCCTCTCCTTTTTATTACTTCTATGGGCTGGATGTTACACCGCAGTCTAGGCGAAGAATGTTTCGAATTGGGAGATCGGAAGATAAGTCATTAGCTTTTCGCTGATGACTTGGTCATCCTTGGGTGCTCTCAGACTGAACTTCAATTTTGAGACAGTTTGGTCATTCTGTTAATAGGAGGACTGAACTTGGTGTCAAAGCTAAGTTATCAGTTAATTCGGTGTTTGTTCCAGCTCTTACCCATGGTCATGAGGTTTGGGTAATGTCCTCTACGTAGACCAAGGATGAGAAGGTTAGATCAAGTCCTATACCCGTATGCGGATCGCCCTTGATGATTTAGAGTCGATGGCGGAGGATCGAGAGCTATGGGGGGTCCACTTGAGCAACCTACACCCGCGACCCACTTAATGGACAAGCGGACCATTGAAAATGAATGAATGAATTTTTTTGCAGTTAAGCTTTCAAGGTAAGTGCCTATGGCAGGATTCTTGAAATCCCTAATAGTTGTCTTCAACAAATTGCACAAACATTTTAAATGTCCTTTATGTTACAGAGAACAAATCTGCTGCCATTTTTTCGCGCTTTCCTTTTTTTGGTTGACCAATTCTCTTATATCCGGAGGATATCTTAAGTCGTATTTGTCTGTCTTTTTCTTTGGATTGGGCGTATTATTAGAGGAGGAGTGCTGTACAATCTCAACGAAGCGGTCAAATTATACCTCAAGTTCGTAGGTGTTGTAAACGGAACGCTCAGTTCAGCATTCGCATGGATTTCGTTCCAAAAACCGTCCCAGTTGGTTGTTGTACCAGTCAATCTCGCTGGCTCTTCGTTATAAACTAGTTTTTTGCTCAATATCAAAATAACTGGGAATGATTAGAGGACAGATCAAAGCTCTCTTAAATTTTTAACTTTCCAACGAAAAAATTAATCAGGTCAGGTATTTTCGAAATATCACTTGTCCAGGAAGTTGGTCTGCCCGACGAGTGGAAATCACAACTGTACTCCATACCTACCCCATGGTAGGTAGGTAATTGGGTGCTCTTATGGCGGTTGCCACAGCTTCACATAGACCATCAGTTGGGTCCATTGTGTCCAGTCACGGGAACCTTCCATTTCATACCTGTTGGAGACAAAGAATTTACCGCTTTTATTTGAGTCACCTAGATTTAGTATTAATCACAGACATTCACAAGCTCTTGTATCCAGGGGTGGGATTCTGTAAGATGAAAACGTTCAATCGTTTTCGTTTGCACGAACGGTTTGCTTCATGTAACTACAAAAACGAAAGGAATTTTCGTTTGTGCGAAAGCAAAAAAACGAAAGCCATTTCGTTTACGTTTTCGTTTATTTTGCTTCATGTAACTCTAAAAACGAATGCCATTTTCGTTCCGTGCGAAAGGAAATCAACGACAGCTTATTCATTGACGTTTCTCATATTTTTTGATTGCTAAATTGGTGGTTGTGTTATTTATTCATTCATTCATTTTTTTTTTTCATTATTATTCCATATACAAAATATGCTGGCAAATTATTTTTTAATAGCAAGTGATAGTGATGATAGCGGTGTAGAAGATCAAAATCTAAGAAAAATCCGAAAAAATCTTCGGGATTATTCCAATCCTCTTACGCTGCCCGATGAAAGGTTTGTTTTATTGATGTGTATTGAATTGTAAATTTACATGTTCTTAATTTTTTATTTAGTTTTATTCAACGTTTTCGGTTGAATAAAAGCGCTTTTAGGTATGTGCTGGACAACATTTGTCTTCGTACAGGAACGCGAAAGACATACGTTCCTCCTATTTTAAGGCTATGTTCCACGCTTGAGGTACTGGCTGGAGGTGGTTACCAGTGGATTGTTGGTAACGATTTTGCTTCTCCTCTCGCACAGAGTACCTTGTCGAAAATACTACACGAAACTCTGAATGCAATGGAAAACGTTTTGTGTCCTCAATGGATAAAATGGCCATCAGAACTGGAAGAAAATGTAACTAAGAGTTACTTTTTCCAAAAATTTAAAATACCCGGCGGTAAGTGACAGCTTTTCAATTGTATTTATAGTTTCTGTAAAACGATGTTTAATGCTTTAGTCATTGGCTGTGTTGATGGAACACATGTAAGCTTGATTCGGCCCAATTCGAACGAGGAAATGTTTTTTAACAGGAAAGGTCATCACAGCATTAATACTATGATCGTAAGTAAAATTTCATTTGATAAAAAAAAACAATATATCATATATAATATTTTGTTACAGATTGCGGACCATAAGTATCGCATAATAGCTGCTTGTCCTCAATATGGCGGTGCAGCTCATGACTCCTTTGTATGGAATAACTCTAGAATCAAGTCAAAACTAGAGTCTTATTACACGCAGCGAATAAGGAGAAATTCGATATTACTAGGTAAATGCCTACTAAATCAAAAATTCTAATTTATATTTTAATAAAGACTGTATCGAAGGAGACAGTGGATACCCACTGGAACCATGACTTTTAACGCCGTACAGAAAAGCAAGAGTAGCAGATGAAATTACTTTTAATACTATACATGCAAAAGCACGAAGTACAATAGAGCGTTGTATTGGCGTTTTGAAAGGTAATATAAAACTCCATAGAATAACAAATTTAAAACAAACATTTTATAGGCAGATGGAGAATCCTACTGCTGGAAAGAAAATGTAGATACGATCCGGTAACTGTATCGAAATTCGTTAACGTGTGCTCGGCCCTTCACAATATTTGTATTGAACATAATGTTCCAGTACTAGAAAGGGCAATTGAAGACGATCGGCAATACCATTGGCAGGCTGACGATATGAGTATTCGTTCTCTAAAAAGAATTGCTGAAAGAAACCGAAATAGGATTAAAGATTATTTACAAGAATAAAAAATTGAAACAATGCTTAATAAAAGTGTTTAAAAACTAAAACTTAACATTTTTATTCAGTCAGTAAAACTTAAATACCTACATAATTCTTTAGATATCACACGGATCACATTCGTAGAAAAATAATAATATGTAATAACAAAAAAAAAGGAAAAATAAATATGACTTCAGTTAGTGGTTAAAAATAAATAAATAAATACTTGGCGCAACAGGCGTGTATATACCCTAGGCCTAGCTTCTCACAGGTAGTGGTTCACCGAAAGAAAAAACATTGGTTGAATCAAAAATGTTTCGTTGTTAGCTAACAATGTGCTTAAAATTGTCAAATCAAATACGTATGTGATTAAATCAAACAACGCTGCATGTTTGAAACAACTACTTTGGCGTTGTTGATTAAAATGCTCGTAAGTATCACAGATATATTTAGTTTGAACATGTTTGTAGTTGTTTCAAAAATGGTAACATTGTTAGCCTACAATTTAATTGTTGATTTCATTGTTAAACAACAATAAACAGGATGAAATTACAACTTAGGGTTTTTACAATTAATTTGACCATACGTGTTTTTAATTAAACACAAACGTGGTCAATAAATTTAAAATCAACCATATTTCTTATAAATTAAACACATTCGTAGTTGGAGTACAACGATTACAGTACAATTAAACACAAACATGTTCAAGGCAAAATTTCATTGACTATTATTAAAGTATCATGAACGTGTTAAAAGTATCTACGGACATGTTTTTATAAAAAAAAATTTCTCATTATCACAACCTACATTCTTGCCAAGACGTGTTGTAAAGCGGTCACGTGTAACAATCAGAAACGTTGTTAAAGTATCACACTTCAGTTGAATGTATCACGAAAATGTTGAAATAATAATGCAGCCAAGCATAAACATTGCTAAAGAAACACAAACATTGTAGAACTATCACGAATGTAGTTAATTTACATGTTTTCTTGTTAAACCAACCACAAACATCGCAGTCGCGACATGCTTAACGGAATTTGTTTTGTCAGTTTGCCTCGTTGGCGTCGGTCATCTTTTTTCTTGAAAAAATCTTCAGTATTCAGTCAGAAGTGCAAGTACTAGGTACATTACGTTACGAGCGAGTGTCACCAGTGTATTTTTCTTTGTAGTGTATAGTGACGTTTTTTGTTTTGTTTTTTAGTGCGCTTGTTGGTTGAGGCCGTGGTCTACCCCGGATTGTGAGCGAGTTAAGTATCCATAGCAAAACATATTGAGAAAAAAGATAACATTATTTGTATTCAATGATATCTTTAGCCTCTAGTACAGTCTTGCACACAACGCTACAATGATAACATATGTACAAGAGATAATATCGTTTGTATACAATGTTGGAATATTATCTCTTCTTCATTATCAAGCAAGACGATTGTACGCTTGGGTCTCCTTGTAGATAGATAAGAAAAATATATAAATACGACTGTATGATGAATTTATCGATAGTCTTATTGTAACTACATAGTAGCCTTAAGCTCCTTTTAGAATTAGTAAAAAGTATTTCAATAATAAAGGACATAGTTCCAAATAAATATTGTTTAATTTTAAAAGTAAGAAACAAGTGTTTTAATTGGCGATCCTGCCAGGAGGTTAAATATACTTTTTAACTTCAATCGAGCGGACCTCGGGAACAAGTAGTGAAATCTAGTATAAACAGAACACTCGCGTTACCGGTTACAAGAATTACCTAGCATAGCAGGTACAAATATAGCTTCTTCATACGAAGCAGCTAAGCAATTCAGTGAAAGTGTATATGTGGAGAAAAAAAACACACAAATTCGACGACAACAGACACGAGTTCAAAATGGAACAACTCGCAGTATTAATGGCAAGATTAGAAGCTTTAGAAACCAGGTGCAACACAGTAACACAAACCCTAGAGCACACACGCACAGAGAATGCAAGGTTAGCAGCAATAATAACTAACCAAAATCAAATAAACACTAATTTAGAAACAAAACTAAATGAAGTAAAATCTGGATTAGGCATAGTACCAAACATACCTGTGCTAGAGGAAATAAGAACCACATATACAGATGGTAGTGAAATACAGTTAGACGCATTTAAAAGCCTACCTATTTTCAACGGCGATCAATCAAATTATCGGTCGTGGCGCGAAGAAGCATCCAGATTAATGGACAGCATTAAAAACTTCAAAACACACAGTAAGTACGCAGCAGCATTGACTATAGTGAAAAGTAAAATACAGGGTGCAGCCGCGAATGTGTTAACTAATTATAACACAATTTTTAATTTTGAGGCGATACGTAACAGATTAGATTATACGTACTCTAATCAAGAACCTCTATACGTGCTACAAGACATGATGAAAGCCATCACGCAAAAAAGAAGCACACTGTCTGAATACCACGACGAGATAAATAAAAATCTCAATTTAATAATATCAAAAATCACTATGTCAGGTGATCCGCCGAATATAATCGACAGACTAATTAAAAATGCTAACGACGACGCAGTTCGTATATTCATTGATGGTATGAGTGACAACTTTACAAGAGGATCATTATATTCAGCTACAATAAATGATCTAGAACACGCATTCGCAATTGCTCGCAGAATAGAACATGATAATGTGCACAGGCATTTACATCTCACTCAAGATAAGCACCACAAAAATATGCCACATGAACGCAGAAACGAAAGAAGACCAAATTATTCGAGCCAAACAACGAATTATCAACCCCAGAAGCAATACGATAATATGCAGCAACACAATCAAGGACCACAGCCGATGGAGATAAACTCGAGACAAATTGTACATGCACAGCGACAAAATTGGAATCAATGCAAACCCGATGTATATAATCCACCAGCGAAACGTGAACACAGCGGGAGTTTCAACACACACAACAGACCGCAACGATCTTATCAGCAGAACTTCAAGCAGCAGAGAGTAAATAACTCCCGACAACAACGCAGAGACGATGTCAGCAGTACATATGCAGAAGCAGATGAAACGGAATGTATGGTAAATAATAACATAAGAATAGATCATTTAAACTAGTAGACGGGTTGCCCTGCTTAAATTTAACTAGTACTATTCATAAGAAAATTTACAAAATTCTTATTGATACTGGTGCAACCCATAATTACATTAATAGAAAATGCGATTCTAGCGAAAAAATTAAAATTAAACCTATAAAAATAAAAACAATGCATGGTTATTCTATGGTAGATACAAAGAAAGTAGTTAGGATATTAAAGAAAAATATAACATTTTTTGAATTAGAGGATATTCAGTCTTTTGATATGATATTAGGATATGAAGGACTTAAAGTTCTAAACGCGGAAATAAATTTCAGTAATATGACTCTAACTACCATAAGCAGTGTCGAATCTATTCAGAAAATTAATTACATAATTGGGGAAAATAATATTTATAAAGCAGACATAGATAGACTGATGAAGATTAATAACAGCATAGGACCGTTACCCTTTACAGATACTATAGAAGCAAGCATTAGGACGACCAATGATAATCCGGTTTATGTTAAACAATATCCATATCCCATAGCAGATAACGAATTCGTAAACAAAGAAATACAGAAACTCTTACATGACGATATAATAGAAAAAAGCCATAGTCCTTATAACAGTCCCATATGGACAGTACCTAAAAAAGGTTTGGACGAAAAAGGAAAACCAAAACGGCGCATGGTTGTTGATTTCCAAAAACTTAACGCTCACACTGTAACAGACAGATACCCCATTCCGGATGTCAACATGACAATTCAAAATTTAGGTAAAGCCAAGTACTTTACAACGTTAGATTTGGAGTCAGGTTTCCACCAAATTAAAATCAAAACAGATGATAAAGAAAAAACAGCTTTTGCTATAAATGGCGCAAAATATCAATTTAAACGAATGCCTTTCGGGCTCAAAAATGCACCAAGCATATTTCAGAGATGCGTGGACGACATTTTGAGAGACTTTGTAGGTAAATTCGTACACGTTTACATTGATGACGTATTGATATATTCTTCATCTGAGGAAGAACATATACAGCACATAAGTCAAGTATTCGACGTACTCAATAAAGCCACATTAAAAATATCTGATGAGAAAAGTAAGTTTTTTCAAGAAGAAGTAGAATACTTAGGTCACATAATCAGACATGGTAGAATCACTACGAACCCTGAGAAAATAGCAGCTATAGAAAATTTTCCAGTCCCACAAACGGTAAAGGATTTGAGAGGATTTTTAGGTCTTACAGGTTACTATCGTAAGTTTATAAAGGGATACGCAAGCATAGCCAAGCCCCTGACATTATATTTACGAGGAGATAACGGTAAAGTAAACAAAAAACAAAGTAAAAATATTAAGTTAAATCTGAATGATTCAGCATTAGAAGCGATTAGAATTTTAAAAAATTATTTGAAAGAACAAGTCGAACTTTTTCAACCGGATTATAGTAAACCATTCGAGCTTACTACTGATGCATCCAACATAGCTATTGGAGCCGTACTAAGTCAGAATAAGCAACCTATACACTTCTTGTCAAGAACACTGAGTAAGACAGAAGAGAACTATAGCACAAACGAGAAAGAGCTATTAGCGATCATATGGTCCTTACAAAAACTCAGAAACTACATATATGGTATAGCAGACTTAACCATATATACCGATCACCAGAGCCTTATATATTCTGTATCAGAAAAAAATCCCAACACAAAGCTGAAACGTTGGAAGGGAATCATTGAAGACTTTGGAGCAAAATTAGTTTATAAACCAGGAAACCTAAATCTTGTAGCTGACGCATTATCACGTCAACGCATAAATACTTCTACCATAGAAACAGCACATTCAGCTGAAAGTTCTTCTAATGATATAATAAAAACTGTGAATCAGCCTTTTAATGCATACACTGCACAGTTCGAACTTATTGAAGATATAACAAATAATATCGAAACACAAATCTATTTTGGTAACAAAATAAGACTCATAATAAAGTTTAAGGACAAAGACTCTTTACTAAGGCAGATGAAAGAAGTTATACAACCCCAAAAGATTGTAGCTTTGCATACGAAATTTGAAAACATATACAAATATGGTGAAAACATAAAAAAAGAATTCCCACTAGTAAGATTTATATTCACACCAAGAAAACTTCAAGACGTGACAAATTTGGAGGAACAACTAAAACTTGTAAGGGTAACTCATGAAAGAGCACACCGAGGGTTACGTAACAATATACAAGAAATCTCAGAGAAATATTACTGGCCCGATCTAAATAAACAAGCAAAGAGTTTCAACAAAAAATGCATAGCATGTCTATTTGGAAAATATGAAAGAAAACCTATCAGAGAACCTCTGAATAATTCAGAAATACCAACACATGTGGGAACACACATTCATATGGACATATACTTCAACGACAAGTATACTTTCCTTGTAACAGTAGATAAGTATTCTAAATATACAATCCTTCGGGAAATCGAAACTCGAAACAGACTGTACGACGTTATGGAAGAGGTCTTATCTAATTATTTCCCAAAATGTGAACGACTCATGACAGATAACGAGAAGGGATTCAAAACAGAAATGGTGAACCAAATGTGTTTGAAATACAACATAACTAAAGTAGAAACTCCAGTATACAGATCGACAGCTAACGGTCAGGTAGAACGTGTAAACGGTACAATAACTGAACTGTCTAGAATATTCACAATTCAGAATAAAACAAGACTTATCGAAGAAATATTTAGAACAGTGCGTGAATTAAATAATTCTATACACTCAGTTACCGGTTTGAAACCTAGAGACATTTTCTTTAATCAAAATAAATATAGAAATAGTGAAATTATAATAAATAAACTAAACTCAGCATCCAAAAAAGTGATCGAACGTCTAAATAAAGGAACTCGACACAGAGAGTATAAAAAAGGAGATAAGATAATGGTAAGAATCACAGGTCTTAGAAAGAAATCTAACGCTAGATACATAACAAGAATAGTAGAAGAAGATAAAGGAGACACGGTAATCTCTAAAGAAGGAATAAAAATTCACAAGGATAACATAAAGAATTATCATTTTTCAGATGACGAAAATATTAATATTCCTAACATTACTAGGAATTGTACAGAGTCAAGAAGGGCAAGGAAACGTTCAAATAACTGAGATACTAAACAAGAAGTTTATACTTACACAAACAGATGACGTGTATTTATTCAAAGAACAAACTTATTTGTTACATGCCACCAACCTGACTTCGATATTTCAACCTTACGTAAATATCGTAACTAGTAAATATCAACCTACACAGGAAGAAAAAATTTGGTTAAGTAAAATTAAGAATTTAGCAGACCAATTACAAGAACATACTAGGCATACTAGATCAATTAACTTTTTAGGAACAGCTTTCAAATATGTGTTTGGTAATCCTGACCATTATGACTTAGTTAACATAGAAACGAGTATAAATAATCTCATAGAAAACAATAATAAACAAAAAACTATAAATTCTAGATTTGAACAAATTTTGCAACAATTCGAAGGTCAGAGCCTTAAAGAACATTTAGTAATAGAACAAGTGTACGAACAATTATTATTATTGACCAGAACAATTAATGCAGCAAAAAATAATGAATATTTATCAGAAAGCCTAGACTTAGATGACATTAAAAATATTATTCAACATGAAATAATTCAAGTACCCATAATAAATATACTTGAGTACTCTAAAATATTTTTAGCTAGAACTGATGAATTCTTCATCACAATATATAAATATCCAGTTCTAATTAAATCATGTAAATTGTATAAAGTAACACCTTTAAATTCAAAACATGGAAAAATCATTACAGATAAAACAATTGCCTTATGTAACCAAACTTATTTAAGAACAAGAAATTGTCAAAATCATCTAAGTAAAAACATTTGTGAAATTAACTTTGAAGAAGAAAATTGTCTTATTCCACTTTTAAAGAATATAACTTCAAAATGCAACATTAAACAAGAATACGATTACGACTTAGAAATTGAATCCGGTGTTATGTTATTAAGCGGTAAGCATAAGTTAAATAATCAAACAATTAATGGTATAAACTTAGTTACTTATGAAAATACTATAAATCTAGACGATAAAATATACAAAAACATGCATAAGCAAATTAAAGAAGTTATATTAAGAAATCATAATTCAGAGTCTTACATCGACCAAATAATTAAAGAAGATACAATGTACAAATTCGATAACATAGATACTTTAAAAAAACTAATTATTCCTTTTGAAGAAAAACCGATATTATCAACTATATACACAATTGTAACACTGATTGTTATTCTAGCATTTACGTACGTAATGATAAAAACTATACAATGTATAACAGATCGTCAAAAACAAAAAAAGATTGACGCATATAACAAAACTTATGAAAGAGAAATGTTAAAAATAGCGTCGAAAAATCGGGACGATTTCGTTTAACAAGGGGGGGAGTTAAGTATCCATAGCAAAACATATTGAGAAAAAAGATAACATTATTTGTATTCAATGATATCTTTAGCCTCTAGTACAGTCTTGCACACAACGCTACAATGATAACATATGTACAAGAGATAATATCGTTTGTATACAATGTTGGAATATTATCTCTTCTTCATTATCAAGCAAGACGATTGTACGCTTGGGTCTCCTTGTAGATAGATAAGAAAAATATATAAATACGACTGTATGATGAATTTATCGATAGTCTTATTGTAACTACATAGTAGCCTTAAGCTCCTTTTAGAATTAGTAAAAAGTATTTCAATAATAAAGGACATAGTTCCAAATAAATATTGTTTAATTTTAAAAGTAAGAAACAAGTGTTTTAATTAGCGCCATTTAAAGTAAGTTTTTTTCTCCTAAACTTTTACCACTCATAATTCTGAAATTTTGCTTAGATTCGACACCCGGATTTCAATACCCTGAAGTGAACACAGCCAACGGTGCATACGGTACGAGACAACACTCACAACTTATGTAGGTAAATATAATTATTTATAAAATAATAATTGTACTTCGTTGGGCCCCTATTGTTGAGCCAACATATTAAAATATTAATTATTTATCACCATTTTGTTAACTAGCCTTAAGTCAAACTGTTATACGAAAGTTCAATAAATACTAATGTAAATAAATGTAATGTAATTTTGCGTTGATTAATGCCAGTTTTCAGTTCTTAATAGTATTTTCAGCTGGGTGCGAGTAGAAATAAAATGGTAAAGTAAGTATGGACGTTTTAAAAGAAGCACAAAAACATTACATTGTTTCCATTGCTGATGAACAATGGTCATGCTATGCATTATCAAACACTATCCAGTGCATGGACATTGTAAAAGAATCACGAAAAATGTACATGTACAATGTTTTCGTTGTTGATTAACAATGATCATGCTTGATCAATCGCTTCCCTGTGATAAAGTAAGCATGGACGTGTTAAAAGAAACACGACCATTGTACAATTTTGAATTTGTTAATCAACAATGATCGTGCTTAATCAATCGCTTACCGTGCTTGCTTTAATACGAATAACCTACGGCGTGGTTATTTAAACACGAAATTGACAATGGCGTGATAGATTTATGCAAAAATACCCGTTATGTTTTTTTATAAAAAATTGACAATGTCGCATTTGTTGAAATGACAATGCCCATTGGTTGACGCAAAATCAAATAAGGTTCATGCTTGATTTTACCAACGTTTTTCTTTCGGTGTTATTTGTGTTTAAACTCTCAGGTTTAATTCAATTTGCTTTAGTTCGTTAGCTGACAAAGCAATTCGAATTTCTTGTTCCCGAAGACTTAATTTTTCCTTTTCGATTTCAACAAAATCTTTAGCCTTTTGTTTTTTAATATCTAAAAGCTCTTTGTAAAATTGTTTTCTTTGCTGAAATTCTTCTATTTTTACATTTTTTATTTCAGTCAAAATAGCTAACACTTGTTTGTGATAATTTTGTGCTTCATCTGCACTATTTTTAAAAACCGAAAACTTGTCGATGGGTATGTTGTTGTTGTTGGGTTGTGGCTCACATTCATTTGTCGGTAGTTCAAATTCCATCTCTGTTCTAGTTTCGAACTCATGCACCGAATCACAATTGTCACTCAAAAGATCGCGCAGTAAATGCTCAACTCCATCGTTTTCATCTGCGTAAAATCCTTTTGAAGTTGATGGAACTGGAGTTTTTTCTCTCGGTGACGGTGACAAAGATGTATCCTTTGAGTAGCTTCTGTCTGCTCCCACTTCCAAACCAAATTCTTTGGCAAGATGAATGCCCGTAACAGCGGCTTCTATTGCTGCAACTTCAACCACTCTGGTTTCAAATTGTGAAAGCTTCACCTCTTTGTATGGTCCACCCCCAGTTTTTTTTAATGATACTTTATTCCTGGACAGCTTTGCTTTTGCCCGGTGTTTGAAATCTGCCCATGTCTAAGAAAGTAAGGAATCATTTACAAAATATACATATACGTATAGCAAACAATTATTATAAAAACCTTTTTCCATCCAATAAGTTTTTTAATGGGTGGGCCATTTTCGTTTAAAATTCTACAAAGTTGCTCCCATCTTTTTGCGGCTTTATCTCTTCCCTGTGCATTGTCCTGCGAATTTTTTGCTAGAAAAGGATACTTCTCCATCCACTCAATCATTATACTTTGCTGTGTTTGTGTTGTTGTTGACGTCCTGTAAATATGTAATTAATTCAAATAAAGAGTATGTGTGTCGGTAATTATTTATTGTACTTACATTATTATTTAGAATGTTGACCTAATTATTTCAAACTAAAATATCAACAAATAAAATATTTTGAAGCTACAGCTGTTGGCTGTCATATGCTCATTATGATACATTCAGCTTCTCAAACTTTAATTTTTTCGTCACACTGTTTCTTAAACCCATGCGAAAGAGAAAAAGGAAACGAAAGGAGTTACATGAAGCAAACTTTCGCTTTCGCGTGATTTCTATCGTTTTTTGAAAAGCGAAAACGTTTTTCGTTTCGTTTCTTACAGAATCCCACCCCAGAATTCTAGCCTGTCCTGAGAGTAACCGAAGGGGTGTAGACTGTGGAGTTTGTTGACCTACTGCACCACCCCGATTTAAGTATGAATCTCAAAAGTTCCTTAAGATCAACATTCTCCAGATCTTATATTGTCTACCTACCCCATATAGCATTCGTCCTTATTGCGAGATGTATCTAGAACATCAAAATGTATGTTTCGAATTAAAATCGCCGCCAATAATAAAATTAGGTTTCAGCGATTTAAACACGTTAGTAAAATCACCTTTGTCAAGTAATGACAGGATTCCAGAAATGAACTCGGGTATATGGCCGTACAATTATTAGGGCTACTTACGTTTCTGCTAGTAGTGTCGTGATCTTCGATTAACGGAGATAAAGGTATACGGCATGGACAGACATCAATAAAAATACACCCTAAACTAAGAGGGATGACTGCAGAGACCACTGTTGAACAGCAGCAGTGTATAAGACATATAAGGGAAAATTTCCGCCCGCTGAGTTGAAAATGATGCGCGAGCAGAAATAACCAAGCTTCGTCGAATAAGAAGTTTTTGGATTCGAGGAATCGTGACAGAACCCATCTGAAAAATAATGAAGCACGACGGGCTCAGTTGGTAGTTTAATGTTTAAAGAAAAGATCCTTCTACCCCGTTCATAGGGTTATTTCCATCAATCCAATTCCAATCCAATCCATCAATCAATTGCTTTGATTGGCCTCAGTGATGAAGTAACCTTATAATTTGGGAGGTCAAACCGACCAAACCCACTATAGCAGACCAATAGAGCGGTGTAGTTAGTTCAATTTAAAGGAGAGCGATAAACAGAAAGAGCATCCACCCACCGTTGAAGATCTAATTGCAGCGAACTATCGCCATCATTTCTCCTAATGAAACTGTAACATTGCTGTCAAAGTGTCAAGTGAAGTTTTCACAACAACATCTCACCATCCATTCAGTCAATTCATCGAATATTAACTTTAACTAACCGAAAGCGAAAGAAATTCACCCCATGAACTCGGAGCCGCTCGTTAAACTCAAGCATTTGTAATAAAAACGGCAGACACATAAAAACATGTTTACAACTCAATTAAAGCAAATATTTTTCGAAGCTGGGAGTAATTGCCAAGTCTCGTCAGATTGTTAATGTTATAACCGTAGATATTCACAGAAAAAATCGGATATATAATCAATAACTTTAACTACAAACAAATTTACAAATAAAAATGTATTCGTTTTCATATCCTGACAAATGAAAATCCAATATTGCTTGGAAGGTATAGCAACAATTTTCGTAACGCAAACAAGCAGGAAATTGCATCCCAAAAATCAAGAAGGAATGCATCCTGTAATATAGTACACTCCTCACTCAGAGCATACATCCTACGGGTAATGGAAAAGTAAAAATGTGAAAATACGAAACCAGGACGAAGGACGAACGAAAAAAGGAATCGCAACCCAAAAGTCACCTGTTGTTTACTTAACCAACATTTTCACAGACCGCTTTCTTGTTTTGTTGATATTTATTTTGCGGCCTTAACTGTTGTTTCCGCCATCATCATCATATCATATCCGCTCCCGAATGAGATCCAGTTTTTTTCCTCCGTGTTCCGTTTTCACTGTAGGTATATTTTGATGTTCTTTTGGATTTTTTTGTGTGGCTATAAAATATCTACCTCTATACATCATCATCAGCGTCAGCATCATATCGATATGAGTGTGGAAACAAAAAAAAACTACCCCCACCCAGAATCTACATCCGGGAGTATAATCGTACCCAACAGCCGCATGTCAATCGAAAAGGAAATGAACATCATCCAACAGTGCACTGAACCCTACCATATCGGTAGTAGCGAGAGGGCACAGTAAAATAGGCCAGGAAATAATATATACAAAAGTGAAAGGCGAGGGTTTATTGAATGAAATTACAGAAAATACTTTTTTAAAAACTTTGCAACATGCCTAATGCATGGAGTGAACCACCGCACCCATGCCATGGTTTAAGAAAATCGATCGCGGTGATGGCGAAGATAGTGCGCCTGCAAACTAACCGTAGAGAGCCAATACTTCCGTCCACCTGACCAAAATTTATGCACAGTAAGTAGACAACCGACGAGAAAAGCCAAGAAATGCAAATCGATACTCATTATCTAAGTATTTATAGATTTTAACGCCCATGGAGACGAGCTATACATTACATAGCCTAGCCATATCTAGTATTGGTTGGCCTCTATGCTAAACTTGTCAGATTGTGCAGAATGACGATGGAGAACGCTCGCTGCTCCGTAAAGGTCGGAAACAATCACCGAGATGTCCAAAAAGGATTTAGACAAGGTAATGCGCTGTTATGCGACTTTTTTAACATCATTCTTGAAAAAAATTAACGCGAAACTCGCAAGCCAACACCAGGGGCACAATTTTCCAAAAGTCTGTGCAACTACTTGCATACGCTGACGACATCGACATCATTGGCAGAACATAACGAGCTGTCACTGGTGCAAGTATTGGCACAGAAGTGGCAAAAATGGGTTTAGTGGTGAATGAGAGCAAAACAAAATATCTGCTGTCAACAAGAAGGGACACAAAACATCGAAAAATTAGACAGAACGTCACGATAGACAGCTATAACTTTGAGGTAGTTCGGGACTTTGTCTACCTCGGCTCTGCTATTAATTCTGAAAATGACATCACATCAGAAATCAAACGAGGAATTACACTTGCCAGCCGCTGTTACTTTGGCCTAAGAAGGCAATTGATTAGTAAGGCCTTGTCGAGAAACACCAAGGAGTCTCTATACAAGACCCTCATTATCTCAGTCCTGCTCTATGGCCCAGAATCATAGACGTTATCAAAGGCAGATGAAGATCTCCTTGGTCACTTCGAACGCAAAATTCTTCGAGTGATTTTCGGTCCTGTTTGCCTTGATGGGCTTTGGAGGAGACGATTTAACAGCCAACTCTACGAGCTGTACAGCGACATCGACCTGGTCAGAAAATTGCGTATCAGCCGACTAAGATGTCTAGAAGAGTCTTCGATTCCAATCCTGAGGGACAATACAGTGGAGGAAGACCTCGCCTTAGGTGGCGCGCATAAGTGGAAAGGGACCTCAAACAACTTGGAGTGCGCATAACTGCAGGCGATTAGCTAAAGATCGTGCTAACTGGGGAGGCGTGTTGGCTGAGGCCGTGGTCCACGCTAGACTGTAGCACCACCTAAGTAAATAAGTCTTCTGTGTGCACCCCAGCAAATTCAGCGATATTATTTCTGCAAGGTTTCTGTATTCATATAGGGACTCCTTAACTTTCTACATGATCTCTCTGCCTTGAAGTAAAGGGTCCACCAAATAACTTTTTTTTTCTTGAAAATGCTATAAAAAAACGACTGAATATTTTCTCAAATTTCTTTTTTTATTTGAAAGTACAATCCTTCCGGTTAATAATGGAAAATAATTTCATTCAAACGGCTGCCTCGGCTGCCCATGCAGTAGCCTACAAGATCGGTCCAATTTTTAAGCACATTATCGATTGTGTGCAGCTGTATTTCACCAATGGCTTCACGAATATTGTCCTTTAAAGCGTCAATTGTCTCTGGCATGTCGGCATAACACTTATCTTTTACGGCACCCCACAAATAATAGTCCAACGGTGTCAAATCGCAGCTCCGCGGTGGCCAAACGACATCAGCTCTGCGGCTGATAATGCGATCTTCAAAAACAGGGCGCAAAACATCGAGTGTAGCTTCGGCTGCGTGGCACGTAGCGCCGTCCTGTTGAAACCAAATGTTGCCAATATCCTCCTCTTAAATTTTTGTGAACAAAAATTCGTTTAACATGGCCCGATAACGATCGCCATTGACTGTAACTGCCACTCCTTGCTCATTTTCGAAGAAAAATGGCCCAATTATGCCTCTGGACACTTTCTGCCACAGCAGCAATTTTCTCGGGTGTACGCACTGTTTTTGGCTTTTCACGCTTTGGTTTATCGATGAGGATGCCAGTTTCTTTCACTTTTTTCACAAGATAACGAACATACGGAGCTGACGGTGCTTCTCTTCTTCCAAAATCCGTACGCAATTTTCGCACACATTCTGCAACATTACCATGATTTTCAAAGTAATGTCGCAATATTTCCCAGCGTTGTTCAAGCGTATACACAACCATATTCGTTCAGCGGAAGGATAAAACTAATTATCTGTCAAATCAGACATGAGCTAAGTGTTACCATTCGCGAAATAAGCACTAGTTGAAAAAAAAAACGTTAAATGGCGGACCCTTTATATTTTCCTTCCACCTGTCTTAAAACTTCCTAATGTTTTGTTGGTAGCTAATTGTTTGTCGACAATATCGGTGAATGTGTCGTATGATTTTAGGTGCCACTGTGATATTTAAAAAATCTTTAATAATAAAATACCTTTTTTTTCAAAGGTTGTAAGCGATTGAGGAAAATAAAATAATCTTAAATTTCAATCTATTTTTTTTTAATATTATTTTATAAAAGTAAATTTAATCGCCTGGCCTTTTTTTTTTTTTTTTTAAATAGGTACCTACTTCTCCCGGGAAAGGCAAACCTATAACGCTTCATCAGCGCCCCGAGATGCTTGCAGATACATCACTTACTTCATCAGTATCTTTTTATTTCTATCTTCCGATGAATTGACATTAAGGCTAAACCAGTAAGTCGGTGGAGTTTCTTAAAAAAGTTTTAAGCGTTTTATCGTCGAAAACGTTCTTTCTAATGTACATGTCGATACTGGTAGGGTTGCCAACATTTTTAAAAGTCGATGTATGTTGGGAAAAAAAATCTTTACTGCAGTCTCCTAAAGTTGTTATGGCGTTCTTTGAACGCAGTGCCTCGGGTTGTTCATGGCATTTTATCTTCCACAGTAGAAACTCAGCCTTCAAGCTATCCCAATCCAAAAATCTTTTATAAATTTTCTTCGTTAAATTTTGTTTTGCTTTTGCCAACTATTGACGGGATCAAAATCAAAAAAAGAAAAGAAGCGAATTGCAAAATTTTACACAGTACACAAAATACCTAAGCCGCACACTTACTTTACTTACTTGTCTCTACCTGAGACACTGCAGCCTTCCATCCTCTACGCTTCCAGTTGTCGAGACCAAGCGCTCTGGCATCCGCGATGGCTTGGTCTTTGAAACGGAGGTTTGGTCTTTCTTGTCTTTTCGAACCTGGGGGCTGAGATGAGATTCGAAGATCCTTTTAGCTGATGGAGCATTATTGTCCATTCGCTCGATGTGGCCGAGCCAATGTAGTCGACGTGTTTGGCTCTTTGGACTACATCCACATCTTTTGGTTTGGATTTGGTCTGTTCTCGTTTTAAGAAAGTGCACTTGTTAAGAATTTCGTGTGGAGGGGGGGTCAAACCCCTGTGATCCCCCGCCCTAGTTACGGCCTTGCCTTTATGTATATTCGGCAAATACTGACGAACACATACGACGATACGTATTCAATATTTAAGCAACGTTATGACTTAAGGTGCTAGTACACGATATGTAGCACGCCTCATAAATATGTAGCACTGACGTCATTTTGACGTCAGAGAATGGTCCCAATGGGTACATGCCGTGTACAAACTCTCTTTGTGCACTCTCTGTTGACGTCAGAGCCACATATATATGAGGCGTGCTACATATCGTGTACTAGCACCTTTATGACATGAGAGATGCATTTGTTTCTTTGTATACACATACCTAGTGTTGTTGTAACCAAGGTAATTTAAAAATATTATTTTAACTGTTGGCAAGTACTTTTTTGACACCTCTATGAACGCGAATGGTAAGCTTCGATTTGCTAAATAAAAAATAGAATTATTTTACATTAAGTAGTGTTAATATGTATCTACAGCAGGAAATTGTGTCGGCGCGCGGTTAATTATATCTATAGATTCATCTTTATCTAATAATATCTACACTGGCGATAACTATAGGATGAGGCAATACATACATTTTGATCCAAGCGACATGTTCTCTTGCAAAATTCATTGAATGCTCCCTATGTACTTGCCTCAAAAAGGTTTCTTTTTAAGTTTTCTTCTCTGTATAGTACCACTTTTTCGTATTATCCTTCGGACCGCTGCTATGCTGGCTGATAGTCCGCTGTTGGCCCTTATTTTAGTCGCTGGTAGAGTAGAATTTAAGGCAAGCCGTAGAAATAACCGCTTTTTTCGCTTTCCGGAATCCATTTTTTTTAACTAAATGAAAACAGTTCTTTTCAACGCTTTTTTTTAAATATTCTTAATAACACTTTAAAAAAGATCGCTCCTGCAACGAAATATGCGCAATGGCCTCATCCTAGTTATCGGCAGTGTATCAGGATCTGATTTGAATCTTTTCGTAACCGTCTTAGAGTGGGAGGTCTTAAGTAAATTTCCCAATACCAAAACTTACCGCCAGACTGATCAAAGAGAATTTTCCAATTTCCCATCCCCGAATATCTAAATTTTTATACCTGAAAAGCCAGCTGACATCTTCACCGATTTTGCATTTAAAAAGCGACAACAAAATACAGACACACCACCCGCATGGGTATTCGTTTCAAAAAGTGTAATTTGCCGCTCGAGTAGATTTTCGCCATTTTAATTACTCCAATATTGCGTTCAATCATTTCATCCTGCGTCTGCTCTACAGTCCTAGTCTTCCTTTGTATTTCATGGGTTCTTTGATGTCTCACTTTTAGACAAGCATCCAGAATAGCTACACGTATTTCATTCATTAGTGTCAGACACAATAATTTTAATAAGCTCTCAGAATTTCGCTCATTAACCGATTTATCTGACACACTTTGGTGTCTTTCAAATTAAAGTGCAAGAAAAAACTGTCACAAAACTTCTAGATACAACTGTAGCAGTGTAGCGGTGTAGATACACTTTAGTCTCATCACATCCTGCTCCAGTTCGGCAGCGGCGAATTGGCCTGTTTTTATTTTTCTGTTTTCACAAAAACATTATTTGTTTGGAAATCTGCGGAAAATTCCTTGTTTTTTGTCAGCGGCGGCGGCGGTGGAGATATGCTTTCAGTATGGTATTGTCGTCCTTATTGTAACACTGCGGCAGGGAGGATGGCTGTTATCAGCGCTGGTTCCCGTGTATTGCATGACAGCGTCAACGAATACGTTCGCACGATATTATTAATTTTTTTCCCATCTAGAGGCGTTAGGTATGTGTGCCGTGCAGGGTCCGGGCGAGTGGTCTGTGGGCGGCTTTTCTCTGCAATCCGTTTTTATCACTGCAACAGCTTCCTTCTTTTGTTGTACAATATTTATTTAATTCTTTCGGAAGTGGATGTTGCTGTACATTCCAGCACTGAATGCTGAGGACTCTCTTGCCCATAGAATAAATAAATGGGATTTGCAAAGAGATGGATGTTTGTATTTATCTCAACGGGAAAGGGAAAATATTTTTCTCCTTTCTGTGTGTTAAAATACTTACAAAAATGCATGAATGATTACGCGCCGTATAAAGCACACACAAACACATTGGACTTCGAACAGCGACAAATCAAACAAACTATAAACGATTAAATTTTGTTAACAATGGGGCAGTATATCCTTGTGGGGAATTTTTTTACTTTTCACACAAAATTTGTCTGTGGATATGAGAATCGAACCACAAGGCTATAATGGAATGGGCTGACGGGCAGACTATTGGAAACTTTCCTGTGTGGGTGTGGGTGAGTGCAATGAAATTAACGCGGAGGTTGGGGTTGGGGCTGTTTAAAAATGTAATTCGACTAGGTGGCGATTGATCACATCGTATGTAGCATCAAAATCAATCAATGGATGCATGCAAATCATAGCACATTGTCGGAAAGTGTGTATGTATGCCTCGTTAGCGAGTATGCACAATGAATGATATATAGTGAAATAGATCCATGTCGAGGAATGGTGTTCGTGTTGAAAACCAAATGTGGGGGCACATCAATGCACAAGTGACGCTTGTTCACCACAAATATTTGCATAATCCTCCCGGGAATCGTTGAGGAAAAAGCTGCATGTACAGTACATACATAGGGACCAACAAAAAGTGGAAACAAAAATATTGAAAAGATTTATTGCTGGAAATGAAGCGGTTGTTGGGGCGCCTCCGGTTGGAGATTTGCTTTGCTATTTGATTCAAGGATATATTGTACGAAAATTGTGTGTACATAGACAGGATTCAATTGTAAAAGGAAGAGGCGAAAGAATATGCGGTGCGAAAGGACTGGAAAAGTGCGAAGACATTGGGTGCTGTTTCGGCTTAAAGATTTAAATACTTTAAGACGCCAACAATGTTTGTGATAGGTAACAACACTTCGATTGAGGGACAAATTTCTGGTAAATATTTTATTTAAGGTATATTTGTGTACGTGCAAGTGATTGTTAGATTGAGATTCAGACAACATTATGATACTTACGAAGTTGAGAGTTTAGATTGCGTGAGTTTTCTTGGTCGAATCCTTTGATGAGATAAGGTTGCGAAGAAAGATATTTGTCTTATGGAATTGCGGTCAACTCAGAGAGCAGTGGAATTAAAGGTAAATCAATTTAAGTTCACCGAAGATGTATGCACTGATTAAAGAAAATGTCATCATTTCCAATGAGGTAGGAACAATGTTCGTCTGTTTTACTAAAAGGTGGAAAGAAAGTGCTAAGGCAATATGACTCGAACAGAAAGCTGTATTAATTTATGAGCTAGGAAACCTTCTACCTTCTGGAGTATCAAAGCCAAGAAGGTACTGCTCAGGCGACTTGTTGAAGAGCATAAACTAACTGATCTCAATGATTTGGTCGGAAAAAAGTATACCTGATGAAGACGCAAGACAAACTACAAAACATGAATATGATAGACCTGTTCAAAATAATAACATAAGGCAAACATAAGGCTTTTTGAAAAAAAATTGAAGAAGTACAAATATTCCTACAAAAAAGAAATTGAGATAAAGTGGCCGGCATAAGTATTTTGACAAAACTAAAGTTAATTCTACTCATAATTTGAACTTACTTTATGTAAATTTTGGCATCAATGGAAAGGTCATTTAAATTCCGTTTAAATGATACAAAACTTTCTTTAACCCATTGACAATTTCGAACTTTAGTAAAATTCTACTTTTTTGACTTTTTTCCTGCGAGAGGCGGATCGTCCTTACCACAGAGAATGTACTTAACACTCCGAAAACATAGTAATAGAACTCGATTTCTTGCAAATAAATTCAGTTTTGATAAAAATATACCACTTAGGCCTACTGTCCACGTAGCTGCGCTTCATACGCACGCTTTCGTCATTTGCATCTTGGTGTACGCTTGATTTCAGCCTCCTTGCAGCTGGCATATAAACAAACGAAGCTCTGTCCACGGAGCGGCAAAATACGCTTGTCGTCATTTGCAGCTTGCATTGCCGCTCCGTGGACAGTGATCGCTTGTTTATATGAAAGCTCCAAGCAAGCTCCAAGCAAGCGTACAACAAGATGCAAATGACGAAAGCGTGCGTATGAAGTGCAGCTACGTGGACAGTAGGCCTTAGACTACCACATCGGATCTTGTTACTTCTCTAGAGAGACTGGTAGACGATGACCTTGATGGCTCTTTGACTTACTTGGATCTATATTTTATCATCGGTGGTAACTTTAACGCGAAACACACTTTCTGGGTTTCAATTCAAGCCAGTATGAAGCGTGGGGTGAATTGCCAACATATTGGCCAACTGACAAAAATAAAATCCCTGACCTATTTCTCGACTTTTTTATTAAAAAAAGGGCTAACCAAAAATCTGACGAAAGTCGAAGAATGCTACGATCTGTGCTCAGACCTCACTCTGCAAATGGGTGCAAGTCTATCAAAAAAAGAAGGACCGCTTTGGTTAACTAGTAACATAACCAAATGGGACATTTTCAAAAAAGACTGCAAGGAAAATATTGTATTAAACGTACTGCTAAAGATAGGACTTTAAATAGAAGACGAAATTGATAATTTCGTGGAAGCCATTCAAAGCGCATCGTGGAAAAACACTCCTTGTCGCAAGATAGCAAAATGAACACGGAACAGTAAAGCCAAATACACAACCTGAAATCACAGACCATATAAGAAAAAGAGGAGGGCGCGCAAGAGATGGAAAAAATCCCGCGTCTTCCAATAAAACCTATCTGAACCTGTTAGAAAACTACTTTACATTTGTTAAGCAATTTTATCATAGTTTTCTTTATGTATTATTTTGTCAAATAAATTTTTCATTATTGGTTTGGTTCTTATAATAGAAAGTTGTTTCTATTATTTTCTGCGCATAGCTCCTAATAGGTTATGGGCCTATTGCAGTGAATGTTAACACCAAGACCAACTACGGATTAATTCAATAAAATAACTGAATTAATATTGCATTTAAGAAAACTAAAGAAAGAATGGCAGACTTAAAAGATTGGCGACACAGGAGTTTTGGCATCCAACAATTGTCAACTGGCAATTACTACGTTTGGAAATACCAAATGGAAATGGTATTAATCAAGGAAGGATTGTGGACAGTCATAAAGGAAAATCCTCCAGCACCAATTACGAAAGCATGGTCAAAGATGGATGATGAGGCACGAGCTACAATAAGTCTGAGCGTAGAGGTGAACCAGCTGTGTCACATACGGAAGTGCTCTACCGCGAAAGATTGTTGGGAAAGCTTGAGAGTCTATCACGAACAAAATACTCTCAGTAACAGGATTCAGATCATACGCCAAATATGCAGTCTAAAGCTTCAAGAACAAGGCGACATGGAAGCTCACATCCAAAAAATGACGGAGTTATTTGACAAGCTGGCAGCATTGGGTGAAGAAAATTTATCCGACAGATGGATCATGGGAATGCTTCTTAGTAGCTTGCCTGATAGTTTAAACAACCTGATTGTAGCATTGGAAGCACGTCCTGAGAAAGATTTGACGCTAGAAACAGTGAAAGCTAAACTAATCGAGGAATTTCAAAAGAAGGCATATGTTAAGGAGGAGTCTACCGAGTCTGTGATGATGTCTAAAATAAAGAATGTAAGAACTTGTTTTTTCTGCAAAAAGGAAGGACATATAAAGAAGGATTGCATCAAATACAAAGCCTGGTCAAAGAAAAATCATGGAAAACAGGATAATAAAGTTCATATCGTAATGACACTTCAAAAGGAATATTCTGGCAAATGCTGGATAGTAGACTCAGGGGCTACTTGTCATGTTTCAAATAAAGAATGCTATTTCATAAATCTGGATCGAACAATTCGAGAAGAGATCGTAGTAGCTGACAATCGAGCCTTAATTTCTGAAGGGAAAGGAACTTGCAAAATGTCGGTTTTTTCAAATGGGAAAGAGACGGAGCTCACAGTTACTGACGTATATTATCATCCAGATTTCGCCGGAAATGTGCTATCTGTAAAAATGCTGACACAAAAGGGATGCACATTCAATTTTGGAGCTAACGTTTGCAAAATCAAAACGAACAATGGAGTACTTATGGCAAAGTCATCGTCAGGATTGTACACGATTCCAATCAAGATTTCAAATGAAGCCTATTTGATGAAGAATTATTGTCAAGAGAAATGCATACACTGGTGGCATAAGGTGTTCGGTCATCGGGATATGAATGCTATTGTCAAGATGAATCAAAATCAATTTGTTGACGGCTTAAATATCAGCAAATGCAGTGAAACCATTGTCTGTGGAACGTGCATGGAAGGAAAATTTCATAAACTGCCGTTTCCGAAGGAATCTGAGACCAGCACATGTAATGTTTTAGATCTTGTTCATACGGACGTTTGCGGTCCTTTCCAAACGAAGACTGTAAGTGGTTATAGCTACTATGTTAGTTTCATTGATGATTTCAGCAGGTATACTATAATTTACTTACTACGTAAAAAGTCTGATGTTTATGACAGAATGTGCGAATATCTTGCATGCGTGAATAACAAGTTTGGTCGTGATCCTAAAATCTTCAGATCAGACCGAGGTGGGGAATATACTGGAGAAAGAGTGACATCCTTACTGAGGAAAAGGGGAATTGACATCCAGTATACAACATCGTTTACACCAGAACAGAATGGTGTCGCTGAACGCAAAAATCGCACCTTAGTGGAGATGGTTACATGTATGCTGATTGGAACTGATTTACCACTTTCTCTATGGGGAGAAGCAGTTTGTACAGCAAATTTCATTCAGAATTGTTTAACAACTAAAGGATCTGCTGAAAGAAAAACGCCATTCGAGATTTGGACTGGTCACAAAATCAAAGTTGATCATTTCGTTCCATTTGGCAGTAAAGGTTACGTATTTATTCCAAAGCAGAAAAGAAGAAAATTGGACCGTAAAGCACAGCTACTCACATTCATCGGGTATGATAGCAACTCCAAAGCTTACAGAATGCTGGATGTTACCAAGATGAAAGTCGAAGTCAGCCGTAATGTTAAGTTTGTTCATAGCCCTGAACAACCCGTTGATACTAGAGATGCAGAAGATGGCAACTACATAATGTTTCCAAATTTGAAAAAGGTGAAGTCACTTAATTGGGAAAACTTATTTGACGGTGAAGCTGTTCCAGTTCAAGGTGTAACTCCAACTACAAGTGATGATAATCAAGTTCAAGAGGAGCAAACTTCTAATAGAGAAACAGAGATAATTTCAAGTTCAATTGATGATATAAACTCATCGAGCAGTTGTTCAGATGAATTTGAAGATGCAGAACAATATGAGCCTTGTCCAGTTGTCAGATCATCATCTCGGATTAATAAAGGAATTCCACCGAAAAAATTTCAAGTTAACATCACAATCAACAAGCCTGAGCCTAAGACTGTTGAAGAGGCTTTGTCGATTGAGGAGGAGAAATTGGAATGGCAGAAAGCTATGAAAGATGAAATTTCGTCGTTGCTGAAGAATAATACCTGGGAGCTGAGTTATCTTCCTGCTGACAGAAAAGCGATTGGTAGTAAATGGCTTTTTAAACGTAAATTGGATGACAAAGGAAATACTGTAAGGTTCAAAGCTAGAGTCGTTGCTCAAGGTTTTTCGCAGAAATATGGCCAGGACTACGATTTGGTGTTTGCTCCGGTTGTTCGACAGACTACATTCCGTTTACTTTTATCTATTGCTGGTAACGAACAAATGATAGTTAGACACTTTGATGCGAAGACAGCATTTCTGAATGGTCCATTAAATGAAGTATTGTACATGAAGCCACCTAAAGGATTCAACACTAATGGAAAAGTATGTCTTTTGAAGAAAGGAATTTATGGTCTAAAGCAGTCAGCTAGAAATTGGAATATGTTTGTTCACGACATACTGATGGCTAATGGTTTCAAGCAGAATTCAGCAGATAAGTGTTTGTACATAAAGAAGTCAATTACTGGTGAGATTTGTTTTCTTTTAATATATGTGGACGACATAATAGTAGCTAGTAAATTGCAAGGATCTATTGATGACATTTTCGACTTATTAAGTAAACATTTCGAAGTTAAGGACCTTGGACTTATTAAGTTATATTTAGGAATTGATATAGACCGAGATAGAAATGGAAACTTTCGAATATCTCAAAGCTGTTATATTAAAAAAATAGCTGAAGAGATGGGTCTTTCTAAATCTAAATCTTCTCCAATTCCGATGAGTCCGAGTTACTTCAAGAATGACAATGAACAAGAACTTCTTTCCAACAATGAAGCATATCAAAAATATATAGGAAGTCTTCTATACATTTCGGTAAATACGCGACCAGATATATCAGTTTCAGTCGCTATTCTTGCACGAAAGACAAGCAGTCCAAACCGAAATGATTGGAACGAACTGAAAAGAGTTGTCAAGTACCTACTCGGTACATCAAAATTAAAGCTGGTCTTATCGAGACATAAGGAATCAATAACTGGTTATGCTGACTCCAGTTGGGCTGAAAACATAGATCGAAAATCTACTGGTGGTTATGTTTTCTTATTAAATGCAGGCGTTATTAGCTGGTGTAGTCGTAAACAGTCTTGTGTGGCTCTATCGTCAACAGAATCGGAGTTTATTGCTCTATGCGAATCCGTTCAAGAAGCAATTTGGCTAAGATTACTATTAACTGATATGGGCTACGTGATGAACACAACTACCATCAACGAAGATAATCAAAGCTGTTTGAAATTAATTCAAAACGAGAAGTTCAGCAACCGTTCAAAGCACATCGACACGAAATATAACTTCATTAAGGATTTTGTAAAGGATGGAACTATTTCATGTCAATACTGCTCAACTGAAGAAATGCTTGCTGACATATTGACCAAACCATTGGGTCAACAGAAATTTGAATATCTTAGAGACAAGATGTTTGACTGTGATAACAAATGAGGAGGAGTGTTAGAAAACTACTTTACATTTGTTAAGCAATTTTATCATAGTTTTCTTTATGTATTATTTTGTCAAATAAATTTTTCATTATTGGTTTGGTTCTTATAATAGAAAGTTGTTTCTATTATTTTCTGCGCATAGCTCCTAATAGAACCACCTTTGCAACAAATTAAAAAAATTTGTACGAAAACAATATCTTTCTCTTAGATACTACGTATACGAGAAAGTTAAAAAAAATGCCGCAGGATTTAAGAAATTGCGAGGTTTCTACTTAGCTCAAGAGTTCGACTGCTGATAAGAGCTTCAACTACTCACTATGAAAAGCCTTGAAGTCCATAAGGAAACCCGTAATGCACTCGCCACCAGTAAGAAACCTTCAAGTCATTCGATGGACAACCATTAATCGAAGAACTGCAAGCTAATACTTCACTCTATAACTATAAAAGCATAACTGTATCCATATCCGAGCTTCAAATGACAAAAGGAAAGCTGAAAAATAACAAAGGCTCCAGGGTGTGATCTAATCACTGGCGAAATTTGGAAAGAGCTAGCGAAAAAAGCATTAGCTGGTCTATATTGTAAATGCCTCATTGAGACTTTGAATTTTACCTTGGAACGTGGAAAGTCGCTTAAGTTAATAGGGTTTCGAAACCGGGGAAATGTGCAAACGATAAGAAAATCATATAGACCTACATAATACATATTTCCCTTCTGCGGAATCTGAGGTCTTCGAAAAACTTCTTTTAAAACTACCATTACAACAAGTAATGTAAGATTCGGCTTTCGGGTCAAACATTCCACAATCGATCGAATAACAAATGAAATTGAAACAAGTAAAAGTGTTATCATCGGCCTGGCCGATGCTTTGATACCCTCCACTGCATAAAAGTCATGCAAACTGTTTGCCATGCTTGTTAGTATGTGTCTAATATTAGTTTTGTATGGTAGGTAGCAGAACTACTTTACCGACATAGACAATTTTCAATACCAACCTGACGACGGTTAAAAAAAGTCCTCTCACAAAATTTCAGTTGCCTAAGTCGATTCGTTCGGACGCTATCGTGATTTCAACAGACAGAGAGAGACGTGGGTCTAATAGTGGTTTTGTATGGGAGGTACCAGAACTACTTGACCGACATAGCCCATTTTCAATACCAACCTGGCGACAGTAAAAAGAAGTCGTCTCACAAAATTTCATTCGCCTAGGTCAATTCCTTTGGACGCTATCGTGCTTTCAACAGACAGACAGATAGACAAACGGACATGGCTAAATCGATTCAGAATGTGATCCTGATTCAGAATATATATACTTTAAAGGGTCTCCGGTGAATCCTTCTTGGCGTTACAAACGTAATGGCAAGGTGAATATACCTTCCTGTGGAGGGTATAAAAAGCTCTGGAAGGGAAAAAGATTTGCTCTAGTGCTTTCCTCGACGTATGGCAAGCTTTTGACAAGGTATCTACGGCAGGAAGGCTTAAGGCATAAGTTAATTGTAATCCTACCGAACAAACTGTTCAGAATACTGTAATCCTATCTTTAAAACAGACTATTTTGTGTTAAACATGAGACTATATTCTCAGAATTCAAAGAAAGGTGTTCCGAAAAGAAGCATTTTCGGTCCAATTCTATTCCTTTTCTACTCAAGAGATATACCACAGGATGTAAGGACTATCGTAGCAAGGTTCGCCGATGATACAGCTGTCCTCGCAATGGATGAGTCAGTGGAATCATCAACGCGAAAAATCCAACGAGCTCTAAACAAAGTATGCAAGTGGGCAAAGACTTAGCGATTCGTCCTTCACGAGACCAAGTCAACGTATGTCAATTTTACATACAAAAAGGTAAACAACCTACCTTACCTATACATATACATTAACTCCGTGCGAATACTTACTTAACATTTCTTCGTTTGATTTCTACGCCGATGTCGTTTTGCGAGGTATTTGTAGAACCTAGCTATACAAAGTATTTATAACTACTTCGAAGTTATATCTGTTCACTGTAACGTTTTGTGCGAGTCGCCGTTGTTGAGAGTCCTTTCTTGATGACAGCATAATACTTCGTTTTGTCCTCATTAACGCCAGACCCGCCTTCACCGCCTCCTTATCTTAAATCTTTATAGACATCAAAGGATTCCATGGTTTTCTTTGATGGAGCAGCGAGATTTCTCCAACGTCATCCTGCACAGACGGACATATTTTCCAGTGATGCTGAAATTTAACATAGTTTTGTATAATGCGTACCTACATACGCTATCATAGGCGACCTTGAAGTCGATAAAGAGGTAGTGTGTATCGATCTGGAATTCCTGCGTTTTTTCTAAGATCTATGCCGGCTGGATAGCTACCTACAACCTACCTAACGCGATTAACACTACAGAAGCGTTAACTACTTGTTTAGTCCTTAAACATACATTAGCTGACACTAATGACATTGCCAGGTCAGATAATATATGAGTCAGACATGAACATGACCAATGGTACGGACCATTGGTATCTTTTGAAGATTGCTCACCTCCAGGCGCAATCGACAAAAAGGAAAATGGAATCCCAGCATTGTTTCAGAAAGCTGTAGGATTTTGTCTATTTAGGCTCTGGCGGTGAATTCCAGCAATTACATCAGCGCCGAAATCAAGCGAAGAATTAGTCTTGCCCTGTTTCTACTAAGCCTGGTATTTTAAGCTAAGCTAAGCTAAGATATTTTAGTAGTAAAGCTCCCTCGCGTTCTATAAGACCATTATCATTCCCGTTACTGTTATAATGTACCTAGGAGTAGGTATAGACTCTGTTAAAGGCTGATGAAAATACGCTCAGCTACTTTAAGCGAAAATGTCTCCGTATGACCTTCGGGCCAGTTTGTTTCGCACGAGTCTTTAGGAGAATACTCAATGTAGAACGAACTGGTATAGCGATAAAGAAGTAGTCAATACGTACAAAGTTAATCGCCTTAATAAAATACTACAATTCGACTTAAATGTAATCTACCCCTCAATGAGACAAATTTAACCATAGATGGCATTTGTCCACGGAAGAAGTCGATCGAGTAATCGTGGTATTTTTACTTAATTCGGTCTCTTTTCAAATACAACCTTCGCACAATAAAGACGTGTTTTAAATTAGTTTACATCACACATCGTGTAACTGTAACCCCACACTGTGAATAAGTTCGATTATTATAATATTTTGACTTACTTCCAGTTCCAGCGTAGCAGCCTACATAACATACGGCTTCACTATTGACATTCTTGAAAGCCCCTTCCATAAGAATAGTGTCTATAATTATATAAAGGGTGGGCCATCTAGTAGTTTCTTTTTAAATCATAGGTTATTTTGACACTGACAGCTGTTTCCCGCACGAAATCTTGACAGAAAGTCAGTATCATACCTCCGCGAAAAGAAATGAGTCATTTTACGCTTGAACAACGTTGGGAAATATTGAAAACTTATTTCCAAAGTGAGTGCTGTGTAGCCCAAACAGTGCGTTTTTTGAAAAGAAGTTTTGACCGAAATGAAGCAACCACCGCGCCTGCTGTACCTACGCAAGTTTGTGCAAAAAGTTTGTGAGACTGGTATACTAGTGGAAAACACTCATGGTGCGCATAGACGAGACTGTGGCTGCTGTAGCCGAGAGTGTGAGACTCAATTCACGAATCAATCAACTCGCTATCGATCTCAATACCTCAACATTTCACGCACTAGCCTGAGGAGAATTCTGCACAAGGATCTCGGGTTATTCGGTGCAGACACAAGTGTAGTGTTTATGGGCCGCTTAACAAGGTCCAATGTCCAATTGACTTAGCAATTGAAGGCACACGACCATCCGCTTTGTTATCGCTTCGCAGTTTAGGCCTTAGAGCATATTAAATTGGATAACGATTTTGCGCTAAAAATCATCTTTTCTGACGAGGCTCATTTTCATCTCGGCGGCGGCTACGTTAACAAACAAAATTGCTAAATCTGGGCATCGGAAAATCCGCGCGCGATTGTCGAGAAGCCAATGCATCCACAAAGAGTGACAGTTTGGTGCGGATTGTGGAGTGGTGGCATCATTGGACCATTTTTCATCGAAAATGAGGCTGGGAACAACGTTTCGGCCAACGGTGGGCGTCACCGAGCCATATTAACACGTTCGCGGACAGTTGAAATCCCAAACGGTTGTATAAAATGCACCAACCATAACTTTTCTTCCGATTGGAATAAATTAACGAAAAAACAACCAATAGGATCCTGGTCATGATTTACATGCTTTTCTTAATAAAATAACAGGAGCGGCTAATGCCGCTCTGTCGCAGCAGATCAAAATTTAACATATATATTTTACATGCAGGGGCAGAGCGGGATATGCCGCTCTCAAAAAACAATGTTTTTTGCACAATAATACATTTTGAAACAGATATTTCATTTGAAAAAAATCATAACAACAACATAACGCGAAGAGAGCCATATTATTTGGGTAAAATCCTTTTTGGATCCCGTTTTTCCATCACGAAAAAACTATAATAATCCGATACAATACAAAAAACAACATTTCTAGCAATTAGCTAAAACCATCTCCTAGCGATGTGCAGGGACATTTCACAAAATATTTTGTTTTTTACTGGGACAGTAAGTTGTATTGTGTATATAATTCAATGAAAAACTTGACGGCAGTTGCCGCTTTGCGTTAAAGTTGGACTGGATATGCCACTCTGTACCGACAAAAACGGCAAAATTGAACGGCATAGGTATGCCGTCTTGTCCGCGAACGTGTTAACCGACTTTTTTATACTGAAATTGAAGACATCGAATTGGACGGCTTCTGGTTCATACAGGATGGCGCGCCACGCCACACAGCCTATGCTACAATCGATCTTTTGCGCACCAAATGCTCAAAACGTGTTATCAGCCGTCTTGTTAATTTTGTTCATTTTATTGCATTTTTAAAAAGAAACTTGTATCTGGGCCACCTGTACAAACATATATCATGGCGGGACAACACTACTCCTACTTGCCCATTTGTATAAGCATCTTGAGCTGGAGATGTAGGTATTCCGGGTGTATAGCTTGCTATGAATGTTTGTATCCATCAGAACCCCAAATCACATAAAACGAAAACGATCGAAGGACTTGGTCTCTCTTTTTTTTATTGCCATACAGCTGAACTCTCTTTCGATCCAATTTGGGCAATACCCCTACCTTATACAGGGTAGAATACGATGATATAGGATTGATAAAGGGATAGGAAGAAAATTTGGAAAGGAAAAGCCTCTAACTAGGATTTAAATTTTGGTAGCCAAGAAGAAAACAAACCACACCTATCGTTGGTGTTTGCCTTCCTGCTCCTCTCGCCAAACCGGTACCGAAGGTGTTATGGTACCTTTGAGCTAGCCCTCCCCATTACTACTCATAAATGAGCGAGTGGCATATGTCCCACGCTGATAGTAGTCCTTTTCTATCTATACTTCTTTTATTTCTGTCTTTTAATCCCGTCGATGTTCGGAATAGATACTAATTACTGTAGATAACCCTCCAGCCACCCACCAGCTACCAACAGCTTACAAGCATGCATGCATGTTGCCATGGATGTCGTTAAGAATTTGTAAGCCTGAAGCAGCAATGGTTGCTGCGACCTCATCAAAATAAATGGAATTGTTCGTTTGTATATATAAAGGAATTTCAATATCCATAGTGACCATGACCACCCACTGTTTCCAGACAGATATAACTTCAATTGTTTGAGTTAAATGGGGTAGATGCTGGAGAAACCAGCAATTCAATTACCAATGAGCAATCCATTGGCCAGATTGCAACCGATGACGTGGCAGAATTGACAAGCAACGACACACTTAAAGAAGTGATTGATCTCAAACGGTATTCAATGTCATCCTCGATTGCCAACGTAATAAATGTCACATGATAATCAATCAAAAATCGCTGATAAACAGGATCGAATTCGCGGTCCAATAGCCGCATAAAAATTCACCAACAAAAATGGAAATCACCCCCATCACGGACGCGTACAACTGACAGACAACCGTAAATCAACGGATACGCGGAGAGTCCCAAATTCCCATCTCATGAGTGCCACGTATTCGATTGATGGTGATGCTCCACAATCAGCAATTGGAATGAGGCTTTACGAATACATGGGCGATGAAAAAATAAAGAAGACAACTCAGCCATCCTCATTAGTTTACTGGATAGGTTGGCAAAATATTGAGTCCGGTGGTAATTGTTCCGCTGACAATAGAGTCGAGATTTGTATACCATCGGGAAGTAGTCGTTCAGTTCGTCGATTAAGGTCACAGTCTCATCGCGCGTTACCAGAGGAGTATTGCCATTTTCCAAACGGCCATTATTTTAAGGACGAGTATAGAACCCGTTTCGGATTTCTGCAGAATGATGTCAATTGTTTTGTCGATATTGGTTTGGGTTTTATTGGGACTACGAGCAGTCCCAGTCCCAGTCTCTGATACATTACATTGCCCATAGTGAACCCATGCCAGTGGGTGTAGAATCCAAGTTTGTTCGCACGTGGGAACGGCTTAATTAGAGTTAATTTGAGAACCATGTTGGGGAATTCCATGAAATCGTTTAAATGATAAATGTGAGACATTATGTTTGATGTTAAGTGTTGCGTTGTCTGTGGCAACGAAGGATATACCTGACGAAATTAAAACACTAATGGCTGAGTGAAAGTCAGGCAAGCTTACCCTTCCTCAATAAGCATCTTCTAAGGTACAAAATGTGGTTAAATTATGCGTTTATTGCGTAAGGGATTATGACTATATGAATGTTGACGTTCAGCTAAAATAACTGGCTTATTCGCAGGGAAAATTGCAATTACGTATAGGTGAACGTAATGGTTATTGATTAGTCGAATAATCTTTTAAATACCACTCAGTTTGAATCAATAGGCATGTTTTTTTGAAACCTCGCCAGCCAGCCGTTCATTTGGACAGTTACCAGCACAATTGCCAGCAAGATGAAGCCAGCTAATGAATTTCAGCAATAGGTACCTAAGCCTAAAATCATACCAGAATTTCGTATAAATTATGCATTTGGTATCAATATTTGATAAATTCTGACATTTTTCTTTTTCAGCACACAACATGAGATAAGAACGAATTGTAAATATTACGCAGTTGTTATGAGATTTTTTTTTGACGGAAATTTGTTATTTAAATTTGGACAACACTTATTTTATTGTGCTAATGCACAAATCATTTATATATACGAATGGAAATGAAATAACAACATAATAATTATTGTATGCCATGATTTGAGCCAATGAACAATTTAATTCCACCAACTGCTTTCTAAGCCACTTGTTGCTTTCAGCGCCATCTGTTTGTTCATTGTGAATTGAATTTAGCCAGCTGTCAGCCAGCAGCTCTCCGACTGGGGAGAAAATCAAGAGTTGTCGCCAGCAGTTGCCAGCAGGTTGTTGTTTTAATTAGCATGTGAAGTGTGCCTCAACTGGCAACCACTGGCTTTGGCTGGCGAGGTTTCATAAAAACATAACTTATGATTGTAGGTTCACTTGGCTATGTATGGCTTGATGAGGGTATGATGACTACAACTCGTCACACTTAGGGCCTTGTGTTTGGGTCTATGCTGCTACAGTTAAAACGAACTCTGTGACTATCTTCGGCACATTATAACCTTGTACATAATTTTTGTACAAAGTTTTTTTTGACGGTCACACAACATTGCAACGTGTTTTCACAACGTTGCAGTGGTTCCCCCCCCCCCCCTAGGCCAAAAGGTTGTTATTTATTATTTTGTAAAAAAAATGTTATCTCCAATAACGATACAACTAATCCCAGCAATCTTTTTGTTCTAAATTGTTTTCATTATGGTAAGATCGATTATGTAGAATTGTAGATAATTTGTGTATATTTGTTTAGTATAAAAAAAATAAAATAATAAACAAAAAATACTAATAATAAATTTATATAATTTTTGGATTTTTTTGTGATGACTTTTAAAATTGCATGGCTTGATCCTAACAAAAGTTACATATTTATTTAGGCTGAATTATCACCTTTCAAGTGGTATGCGTTATTTTTTGCGAAAATATGCCAAAGTTTAAAAAATCGAACCTTAATTGAACAAAGAAATTTGTTTTTTTGGTGGATTATAAATGTGAATTTTTTAAAATCCACCAAAATCTTTCAACTACTTAATATAGGTTGTTTCGACAGGTATTGGACTGTATAATATAGCTACTTACTTCGAATGGCCTTAAATCGATGAATCCTTCTTTAATTCTTTAACTATTCTTTTTGTTCAAAATCCAGTTTTTAATGAAATTTTGATAAGTTTCAAAACAATAACAAAAATGAAAAATAAAAATATTAATTAACAAAAAATTACTCGACTGAGTCGTGTCGATGATATTTATATCTATACAGCATTTTAACTCCAATTTAGCTGGGCTTCTTGAACATAGGTAGTATTTAATAATTGGCGTAAGGTGAAGAAGGTTGGAGTTGGAGATGCTTTCAAGCATAAAGAAACTTTAAAGATGTTTTTGGAAGCCTATAACTTAGAACATTGTGATGATTTAGTTAAAAAGATTAATGTTCTATGCAGGTCCTTTAGATGGAACAAAGCTTCAAGAAGTGAGAACTTTTTTTTGACAATGAACGATGATTGGGTTAAGGCCACAGAAGACTTCAGCTATGAGGTCGCAAGTAGGTCGCAAGGTAGGGCAAAAAAAGCGTTTTTAGAATGATCTTCTAGAACAAAAAGAACACGTATTACACGCATTACATCAATAGATCCAGATATAGCATCTGCTTCAACAAATTGCGAAGACACAAATATTTAGCATAGAAAAACGCTTAACGTGAATGACGCTCTAAAAATATTGGCTATAAGTTGTCTAAAAAAACAATATTAAATAATTAAACGTGTGGTGAATGAATCTACAGATGTAGATTTATTTCCATGCGATATAAAAGTTTTAAAAGCAAAACAAGGTTGCTATCCGGATCCGGAAACAATAACAGTAGATAATTAGTTATTCATTGGCTTAGGTTACTCTTCAAGGGCTTTTGAATCATACAGCAAAAGGGATTGTCGAATCGAGGAGAGGCACTAAAATATTTTCAAGGAGATTCCTGTAATTTAACGCTGATTGGAAAGTTGAGTTTTTGTGGCAGCAGCGGACAATCAGAATACGAACAACGAATAACGGTTGAATTTAGTGAGAGTCACATGTTTATAACATCGAATGTCCCCCTTCAACTTTTTAAACAAGGTCGAGTAATATTGTTACTGCTTTTGATCGTAATATAGACATACATATATTGATAAAACATGACTAAACTAACAATGGTGGATGGAAAGGTGTGTAATGCCTTGACGCATACCTCATCACAACAGATTGATGATGCGAAAGTTCCTTGCAAACAAACATAAATATCGAAAGTTTGGATTTCGGTATACCACCATTGCATAAGTGGATACTTTTTTTTGAATTTTTTTATTCATTCGTATAGGCTTGAATTCAAAAAATAGCGAAAGGGCAAATTTGAAAAACATCTTTACGAAAGCCAGAAAAAACGAAAATATTTCAGGGAAAAAACTGGTCTCATTATTGACAAGTCTAAGCAAGGGTGGGAGGAACTCAAATGAACCTTGCTTCTGAGATAACTGGAGTAAAAAAATAGTTAATAGAGAGATACGCAGTTATATTTGAAACGTTGGCCTACTGATTTGCCATAAACGCCAATGCGTTTGAAAAGTATACATTAGAAACCGCCAAGGAAATTGTTAATGAATATCCATGGTATCATTGCCAACATCTGTACCAGCCTTGGATTTACCCTTAGGCCAACTAGGCCCAGGCCTAGGGCATCACGACAGATGGGGCACCACGAAAACTGCAAAACAAACGCAACAATTGAAATTGAATTTACATGACGATCCTTTCAATTCTTCGTATCCTTTTTTGTTTCATAAACAGTAGCGTTTTTCAGATTATGATTATACCCCCTTCCGTCAACTATAAGGTCTGGCTGGTCAATGCAAAATGTGTGCAGGTGTGGCCAGATCTTGTGGTTGACGGGAAAGTATTAAAAGCTGTGATTGACAGAAGGGTTAAAACAAAACGTTACCAAATTCTTCTACATATTTAAATACCTACAGATTAATGTCTTAGGCATTCATAATAACACCTATACATGTTTACATAGTTTGCTGTTCCTTGTTTGCAGTTTTCGTTTGTTTTTGTTTTTATATATAAAATATACGTAAACTATGCAGCTATGCACCTATGTGTGTAACTTCTGCTTTTTTTTAAATCTGTCACTGTACACGAAAAATGATACAGTTCATATTTCGTTCGCTTCGAATTCCCCGGAAGAAGATTGTGTTCGCCGGCGAGTTCATCTGAGAATCCCAAGCGACAACTCACATAATATCGTGTGAAATGCTTGGCTTAGGTGCGAATGTCAATATAGGAATCGCCAGGGAATAAAAAAAGAAGAAAATGCTAACATCTATAGAAAGTTTATGTGAATTCAAAAACGGTTTGCAAATTTACGGGGATCCATTGGTGGTAAAGAAAAGTATGTGAGATATTCGTCAATAGTTTATACACTGCTAAACTCTTTGTGTTATCTTGGGTCAAGGTGCCTATACCAAAGTAGGCCTTACCCATGAATCATTTTCCAAAGTATTGAGATTGAACTTCGAAACACCCTGTATATTCAAAATGGGAAATGCAGACAAACTTAAAATCTACCTACTAACAAATTTTTAAATCAACCGCTGACGTACAAATTTTTGAAATCCTAAATAAAAACACTTACACATAGGCTTGCCACCTTTTAGAAAATCTCGTGGAGGACTTAAAAAATAAAACTTTTTTTTGAAACATAAAGACAGAAAATATGAGGTATCTGTTTAAAAAAAGCTACATTTTAACCATTGAATTTTTGTACTGACATTTTACTTACTTTCAAGGGCACGGGCTTTTATTTTGTATTTAAACATTTAAACAGTTTTACTGACTTATTTTTTTTGTTACAAAAAACGCAGCTTTTTTTTATTAGGTAACTAGGTACACATTTATTTAATACTAGCTGACCCGGCGAACTCCTTCTTGCCCCAATTTAACGCCTTCGTATAAACTCCAGAGTGATAATAAAACACTGATAGTAAGCACATTTGCTCAATAGAAAATGACAATGCGAAAAGGACACCTGTCAAATTGCTAACAGCCTAAGTCTACGTATAACGCCATCTGTCGGCTTGTGGCATTAATCGCAGCACAGTGCAATCTAATCACAATGAATTTCACAATTTTGCAAGCTTCACAACGAATTTTCCACCTTTGCATCATCCAAAATTATCAAATCATGCGATAACAGGCAAAATTTGGTCGAAAAAAATAAATATTTTTTTTTGCATTTTCCCGGAAATTTCCGAGTTTTCCACAGGTGGCAAGCCTACTGAGGAGGACAGCACCTCAAAGGAGGACAGATGGCAAGCCTACTTGCACAACAAACTCGTCAAGCGTTATATTTGACGTGTCCCAGTCACTGTTTTTTGGTTTAAAATCGACGCCCAGATTTATTGGAACGTATAGCGAAGCCTGACATCATTTCGTTCGTGCGCCTTTACCATTACGCGATATGTACTAATAAAATCATTTTTAGTGTCCAGGCATTCACAATGGTGAATATTTTCATTTAAAATGATCTATTGTGGCCGTCAAAATATTTAAGTTGATGATTAAAACCGATTATTCGTAAGGTCCATTGTCAATAGACTATATTTACCAGATAATAAATAAAAGGAAATAAAAAATAGGGCTCCATTTGTTGTAAAGGCCTAGGGCCCAAAAAATGTAAATCCGGCGCTGATCTGTACATAAGGTAATTAATTATTCATGGACAAATTGTCCAACACACAATATTGCCCATAGGGCAGTGTACAATTATTGCACATCGACCCATTTAAAGTGCATGACCAAAAAACCCAACTCAGCACCACCAAGGCACAATGTTGACCTACTCCCAGCGCATGACCCACGAAGCAATAATACAACATGTTACCATCAAGCGGACTCAGCAAAAGGGCAGCATACGACCAAAAGTTGACATTGCAATTATTGACCCGCAATGTATTAATGTTAGTAAGCAAAATTTATGTATAAATAGGAAGTAATTAAAGTAAAATAAATGAGTTGAACTTTAGCAATTAAAGTAAAGACTACTAAACAGCTATCCCCCCACCAGTGGTAAGGTGGCTGTTCATTTGGTCCTTCGAGAAACAACGAACTACAAGGAGATTACGGAAGCTGCAAAGCCAGCAGATATTGAAGAAAATAGCAAAAGTCGAACGAGATCAACGCAAGTATGAAAGAACTGGAAGAGCTCTTTGAGATACAGAAAGAGAGGGCGGAATGGATTAAGAAAATTGGTGAAAAATACACCAAAGAGCCAATACTACGAAGAACAAAAGAGTTCGTGAGGGAAAGACTAGCAGACCTGGAGTACCAATGGACGGAGTTCAAGGAGACGGACAACAAAATAAAGGCTCACCCGAACTGTACAAACAGGCAACCATATACGGAGTCGAACTTTTATGCAGCTGTGAAGTCGACTGTTGACAACCTAAGGCAGAAATTAGAAACCAAACTAGACGAAATCCTGGAAGAAGAGCAGAAGAGACTCAAGGAAGAAAAGAAGAGACAGATGACGACACAGGGCGCGAGTGACGAGCTAAACACAACAATTAGAAAGGAAAAAGACAACCAAGACCAAGAAGGCGAACTGTCTGGAGAACAAGACAAGAGAATTAGGAGACAAGAAGCCCAAATACAGGCATTTATCAGATCTGTTGGCAGGGTAGAACAAAACGGGCAGGGAACGAAAGCCTATTACCAACATAGCCAACAAGTTCTGCAAAATCAATGGGAAACAATAACAAAGACGCACAGCGATATAGTCGAGCTGACGGAAACAACTTCAAGTGAAAGATACGTTAAAATTTGCACAGAGTACGAACAACTGGAAGAAAAATACAATGAAATAATGGTGAACGTAAAAGAGAAAATAAATGAAATGATCTCTCAAAACAGCACACATCAAGAAGCGATTAGCGACACCACAACAAATCACGAGCTCAAACTACCTACTCTAAAGCTGATGACATTCAATGGAGACTACAGGCAATGGAAATCATTTAACGATCTGTTTGAGCAGGCAATACACAACAACGGAAAACTGGGAAATGCTCAGAAAATGCATTATCTCAAGACCAACATAACAGGAGAGGCGGCAAAAATAATCCAACATCTTCAAATATTGGACTGCAATTACGACAAGGCAAGGGAAATCTTGAGAAATCGGTACGAGAACACCCGACTACTAGTTAATGCACAAATACAAGCATTACTAAATCAAAAAGATAGTCAAATTGAATCCGCAACGCATCTTAGAAGACTACACGATACAACAACAGAGTGCATAAATGCACTGAAAGGCTTAAGCTTGGAGACTGGAAGCTGGGATCCAATTATCGTATTCATACTATCTCAAAAACTGGACAATGAGACAAGAAAAGCGTATGAGCAGTCATTAAAAGACCCAAAGGCGTTACAATCACTAAACGAATTCCTAACGTTTATAGAAAACAAGTTCCATGCTCTTGACAACCTAGAAGGACGGCGGAACAAAACAGAATACCAAAAAGACGAAAGACACATGCAGAAAGCAAATGGAGTAGTCACAAGGAAAAATGTATACAAAAATTATCATTCCACAAGTAACCCTTGTTGCAAGTTATGCAACGAGGAACACCGACTACAGACATGCAGGAGATTTATTCAAATGCCAATTCCGCAAAGGAAAGACGTGGTGCTAACAGAAAAACTGTGCCATAACTGCCTTGGAGGCAACCACGTCACAGCAAATTGTCAGTCACGCAAAGCCTGTCAAAAATGTCAACAACGCCACCACACTCTGCTGCACTCAAACGAGACAACTAATCAGAGGGAGCAGCAACAATCCCATTTCGCATCGGGTATGGAGTGTAACAAGATACTCTTGGCAACAGCAGTAATAAAAACTAACTGGAAAGGATGTGACCACTATTTGAGGGCGCTAATAGATCAGGGGTCCCAATCGTCGTTCATTACGGAAGACGCAGTGCAAAGACAACGCTATTGGATCATCAACGGAGCAAGCGCAGTCAAACAAAGTATTCATAGATGTGCCATATGTTTTCGATTCAAGTCCAAAATTAGCAATCAACTAATGGGAAATCTCCCACAGCCAAGAGTAACTAATAACAGGCCGTTTCTGCATACAGGAGTAGATTACGCAGGACCCATAGATATACGAATGACGAAAGGAAGGGGCAATAAATCCTATAAAGGATATATAGCAATATTTGTATGCTTAGCGACCAAAGCAGTTCACATAGAAGCAGTGAGTGACCTGACCGCAAACGCATTTGTTTCCGCCTTCAAGAGAGTCTGCGCGAGAAGAGGTCATATTGGACACCTCTATAGTGATAATGGAACAAATTTCGTAGCTGCTAACAAGATTCTACAGTTGAATGTAAAAGATGCCAAGAAGTGGAATGAAGAAATCTATGATACACTAGCGTCCAATCATACAGAATGGCACTTCATTTCACCAGGATCTCCCCACTTTGGCGGTTTGTGGGAAGCTGGGGTAAAATCGATCAAGCACCATCTCAAGCGAACTATCGGCGAGCACAAATTAACATACGAGGAATTATCAACACTACTAACTCAAATAGAGGCATGTTTGAATTCAAGGCCAATATGCCCACTTTCAAATGACCCAGAGGAGACCGAGGTGATAACACCAGGGCATTTTCTAATCGGCACGGCCCTATTGGCACCACCGGAAAGATGCATGCTAGACAGTGAAAAGGGATTACTAACTCGATGGCATCTCTTAGAGCGGATGCAGCAACAATTTTGGAAAAAATGGAGCACTGAGTACTTAGCAACACTTCAACAACGATCCAAGTGGACGAAAACTGTTGGGAATTTAAAGGTTGGAAACATTGTCCTTATCAAGGATGAGCAGCTTCCCCCAACTAAGTGGAAATTGGCAAAGGTAGTAGAAACACACGCTGGGACTGATGGTCTAGTACGAGTGGTAACGGTAGAAACGCACAACAAAACCTATAAGAGACCCGTAACAAAAATTTGTTTGTTACCAATTACCGATAATGACGAGTTTACGAACCTTGACAGAAAAACGAAAGAAATCATGCAAACTCCAGCTACCAAGGTGAAGCCATCGACGAATAGAATTGAAACGTTGAAAAATATACCTAAAACAGTATCAAGTCACCACATCCAAGTAACGGTCGAGGAGTATAGAAGCACCAAGAGGAATAAAATTAGACCTACTAACATTCCGTCGAGACCACCTATCGAAGAGCTAATAGGACGTCATCAAGAGAGGAAGCGGCCACATGAATCCAATAAACAGCATGATAGCAGAATAAAACGAGTAGCCCTTCCATCACTGTTACTATCTATAGCGCTCGTGATAGTAGCCCTGCCACATCAAGGATCCACACAAATTACAACAACGCCCTTCAAACATCGGCCTGGTATATATTTTGAGAAGATTGGCAACGTCAATTTAGTAACAAATGAGTGGAAAATTCTAGTATATTATGACTTGGGAAATTATTGGCGCGAATACAGAGGATTTAAAGAACTCATCAACGGACTAAACGATTTCTGTAAGAGGAAAAACACGGACGGCTTTAAGAAATACACTCAGTGCATAAAAATAGCAAATCAATTCGATCACCAGCTAAGTATAATAAAGAACAACAATAATCTACTTCTAAAACAAGGTGTCGGAAAGGAGCCAGAGGCTAGGGCCAAACGATCCCCCTTTGATTTCGTAGGTATGGTAGCAAACAAACTATTCGGAGTTTTGGACGAAGACTTTGCTCAGCAATACGAAAACCAAATACAGTCATTTAAGGAAAATGAAAAACATCTACTTGGTATGGTCAAAAATCAGACATCAATCATAGAATCAACAAAAAACATTCTACAAAAAGACACTGAAGTAATAACCCAGCAGTTAGAAATATTTCATACTCATCTCGAAAACCTAGCAATCGATGTATTAGCAGCCAATGAAGATTGCAATGCCAAAGTAGAATTCTTATCACTATCAACATTCGCCACGCTAGCAATGCTCAACTACCAACAAGCCCAGAATGCTCTGATCGATGTCTTGATCGATATACACCATGGGAAAATGAATCCGCTCATACTAACGCCAGATCAGCTTCACTCACAACTAACCACTATAAGGAATCATCTGCCGCCACAATTAGCCATCGCAGGAGATGCGTCACAGCCGAACTTATTACAGTTTTTCAAGCTTCTTACTGTGAAGGGCAGAGTAATGCAACAAAACGTTGTATTTGAGATAACGATACCCTTGGCGAATATAGAGGATTATGAGATCTTTAAGGTGATACCTGTACCAACTGTTCATCAAAAAGAATACATATTCATCGAACCATCAGCTGACTACTTAGTAGTAAACCTGCTTCGAGAAGCGTACTACACAATAACAAAAGACGAATTAATAAGATGTATTCAGAATAATGACAAATACATATGCCACCAACAGCATCCAACATACAATAGAAGATCAAACATAAGCAGGTGCGAAATGGAACTATTGACACATGCAGACGAAATCTCACCATTTTGTACACTACGAAGTATGGAGCCACATCCTGTATGGATTCAGCTAAACAACGCAAATAAATGGATCTACGTGTTGGAAAAGGAGTACACTATCAATATAATTTGTGGACAGAAGATTTTCGAAACCACACTTAAAGACGACGGAATACTAACAATAGAACCTAATTGCATTGTCAAGCAAGACACCATGACAATCTTATCCAAGAATAAGATTTCCAGTCGTGTTAATACGTCATTCATCCCATCTGTTAATATTTCACACATATTATTAAATACTACAAGAAATAAAGCAAACATAATCCCAAGGATGAGTCTCAAAATTGACCATGATAATCTCAACGCAGTAAGTCAATGGATCGAAGACTTAAAAAAGCACGAGCAACTACCGGGGAATACAACACCACACGACATCCACCACAATATCACTTATGCCGTAATGTTAGTATTTGCCGTAAGCACTATTGGTTACATCGTCTGGCGACGCCGCCGCAAGATCAGCGCAGAGGAACAGCAAGAAACAGAAGCACAACCACAACCAGCTAGAAGACATCTCACGGTAGCCGATTTCAGTGTTTAATTGGCGCGGCAGAATGTACAATTATTGCACATCGACCCATTTAAAGTGCATGACCAAAAAACCCAACTCAGCACCACCAAGGCACAATGTTGACCTACTCCCAGCGCATGACCCACGAAGCAATAATACAACATGTTACCATCAAGCGGACTCAGCAAAAGGGCAGCATACGACCAAAAGTTGACATTGCAATTATTGACCCGCAATGTATTAATGTTAGTAAGCAAAATTTATGTATAAATAGGAAGTAATTAAAGTAAAATAAATGAGTTGAACTTTAGCAATTAAAGTAAAGACTACTAAACAGCTATCCCCCCACCAGTGGTAAGGTGGCTGTTCAGGCAGTTAACTGAAGAAGCCGCCGAAGCTAAAAATAAGGAGGTAAAAATGTTTAGGGAAACAAATTTCAAGAGTTGCCACCAAAACTGATTTGATAAATAGACGGTTCATTTCTTCGGACGCACTTCTATCAAACGCTCGCGTTCTTGAAAAAAACTGAAAGATTAGGTTTACCCAAAGAGGTGCTAGACTTATTGCCCTAACTACTTTAACAAAAATACAGGGTGTACCACCGCAGGGTGTCGATATGGTCCCAATTCTTCGCCACCCAGATCTCCTGACCGTATAACACCCATGGATCTTTTATTCTGGGGTGCTATCAAAGAAAAACCTTATTTTTGAGAAAAATCGAGGATAAAAATCAAGGATAAAAATTTCATGAAAATTTATAAAGTCAAAATTTTGAGAAAAAGGCATTTTAAGTAAAAAATTGTAACAGCAAATTTTCAAAATCTTAATTTTAAGAAGCCATAACTTGAAAACGTAGGTGAATTAAAATTTGTAAGAGCGCTTCTTTTGACCATCCTTTGGTTGGTATTGAAAATATCGGTCAAGTAGTTCTGGTGCCTCCCATACCAATATTAGACCCATGCGTGTACATACTAACTGACTTTCAGCTTCAGGGCCTATGGCAAGATCCCCATATATTATATGTACTTGATTTGTTTGTTTGTCATTAGAATACAACGAAAGGTATATCTCTCGAAATACTTTTAAAAACTACCACCAAAGTACCATCAAATTGTATAACTAATTTCCACCGTCACTCGTTTGGTGCGCCTGATTTGTAGCTCTAATGAGTGCGTCAACTAGTTACAAGCAGTTTCGTCTTTCCATCCGCACCAATCTACCCAAAATGAACAACGATGTGTCAGTGTCTCCCTGCTGGCGATGAAAGTTTTCTGTGGGAAAGTAAATCAGGAAAAGAGTTCCATCACCCGAAAAGATAAACGAGGATCCGACCGGATACAAAGGCAAGCCCGATTAATCAAATGACTGATTTAGGATGCGGAAACATGTGTTCGTTATTATCCAATTTGTGGTTTCATGCAAGCGTATACGATGTCACGAAAATTGTTGGATAATATCACTCCAAAAAGGACATTAAAAATGAAATTTTAAAACCACTTCTTGGTAAACTCACTCAGGCACACTCTCGCACATATATAGGTACTAACCAAGCAACAACAACTGTTGGTAGCAATTAGATTTATTGATTTTTATTTCCGTCCAAAAGACGTACCATAATAAATATCCTGATGTGCACATCCAGTGCAGCGCCAGCAGCGGTGAGGAATACTAAAAATAGTTTCAAATCCATTTTTGTAGACATTAAGGACATTGCTGACATGCTCAGGCAAGTGTACCGAATTTTCTGTGTGGAATTGCTTGTCGTTCGTCGAAGCTCTACTCTTTCTCTCATTCCAGGTGTAATCAATGAGATGTCACAGTCTCATTACGTACGACAACTTCCAACGTCCTCCTTTAACGGAGATTTGCGGATTTAGCAGAGAATGTGAGCAGTTGCAGTTTGTCCCTAATTCTAGTCCTTGCTGCAAGGATGGTTTTGATGTGTGTAAGCGCACTCTGCAGTGGGGCGATGTCGAACGTGATATTATACTCTGCCTTTTTGTTGTCTGAAATATGAATGCGATATATCCTGCCAGCAATAGAATGATTGAAACGTGATAAGAGGTATCTAAATATTTTTCAGCGATAGCTTCAAAATGTGCATGTGCATAGATTAAGAAAGACATTTGTGTCAAATGAAATGGTTACGGAATATTTTAGGTTGTCGATCTAATTCGTCATGAGCATTGATTTTTCTGGGAAGATTTTTTTAGACTCGTATACATACCTATATTGTATTTGGACTGCGTCGCTCTAAACTTGTTAGTGACGTATAACTAGCGAAATTCTGTATTGGGTTGAAATTGCTAACGTCACGATTATATTTGAAAGAAATTTGGAAAGTGTCAAATATGGAAAAGTTGGTCAAAAAGTTGGGGGTGTTTGATATTTGTCAGATCAAAACTGTCCGCAGGAAAATAGAACTCTTCAGTTGAGCTGTCTTAACACAGAATTTAGCCACGTATGGAGGTCCTGCTCGGCCTATCGGCGATACCTTCACAGTTTTGATAATAATAGCTCGAAAACAACCTACAACGAATGAGTCACTAACAAAGTAATTATTGGATGTCCAAACGAGTCACGCGCATTCTGGTCCATGGCAAAGGCAATCAGTAATAACTTTAGTTGCTCTTCCTTTCCACCTCTACTAAAAGATGACGGCACGCTAGCAACAACACCTAAAGAAAAGGCAGATCTATTCCCTAGCATAAAGTTTTCAGAGAATTCCACCCTAGATTATGCACAACTTCAAATACCCCGAGGGTGCAAACATCGACGGCAGAAGTGAAATTTCGGGCCACAATGTCTGCCACAAAACTATCGTCCAATAGCGTTACTTTCAATGCTCTCAAAAGTAATGGAAAAGGCAATAAATATCGAAATAATCAAATATCTAGAAGGCCACCGATTAATAAGTGACAGGCAATACGGATTTCGGAGCCGTCGCTCCACTGGAGACCTGTTAAGCTACGTAACGCACTTATGGACGCAAGCAATTGAACAAATCGGCGAATCCAGAGCCATAGCCTTGGACATATCAAAGGCATTTGACCGAGTCTGGCATAGAGCCCTATTAGGCAAGTTAGCGTCTTCTGGATTACCACAGCAACTCTGCGGATGGATGCAACATTTTCTTCTGGGAAGATCGATCCAAGTTGTGGTAGATGGTTTATCATCTAATTCGTTTGCTATAAATGCATGAGTGCCCCAAGGATCTATTCCTTTTCCAACTCTATTTCTTCTTCACATCAACGATTTGCTTGGATCAACAAATAATAATATCTACAGCTTTTCACTCTTATATCCTCCGTCTCGAACAGTTGGCCTGTGAATGCGGCTACACCACACAGTCAGAGATGTGAACAAATTAGTTCTCTAAATGATGATCTGGACAAAATCTTGAAGTGGGGAAAAGACAATTTGGTTGTATTTATGCAAACAAGACACAGCTCATAACATTTTCTAGAAAAAATGCTTCAACAGTTCCTCAGATCCAAATGGATGACCATCCATTCCATCCCAATGACTCAATGCACCTTCTAGGAGTCACAGTCAATTCAGGAATCAAATGGCAGGACCACATATCCTATATCGCAGGGGTTTCCAATCTTTTTCATACTGCGACTCCCTAGGAAGGTTGAAATATTTTGCGACGCCGTTCTAAAAGCAGGATATGTGAAGTTGATCTTGCTTAAGATTCACTAAAGCGTTTTTCAATAGGGACTGGTAAACGTTGGAATACCGTCGTCCCATATTCATGGCAAGTTTGCTTGTTCACACACCCGCATTCATCTTAAAATGCGCCTCGTCGGTAAAGATGGTTTTTCGGCTATCTTCCAAACGTAAAGATGACTTCCAAGTCAGTAAAGAAACGGCTTTATCTATGTTCATTAACTTTGAGCTCCTGGATTAGTTGGATCTTGTACTGGCGTAGGCCCAAGTCCCGATGACATATTCGCCAAGTTTGAATCTGCGAAATGCCGATTTCTTGTGCACTGCGAGGAATTGACTGCCTCGGGTTCTCCTGTACACTCTAATGGACCACGGCAACGTTCCCAACGAATCTGGCTGGCAACGACCCGTTATTATTGGAAAACCCTTATTTAATTTTGAGTGCCAGGAAAATATACGAGTGCCAGCGACGAAGCAATTCTGACTGGAAATGCGGGAAACAGAAGCGCGCTTAATATTCGACTATTGGATTTTGCTTCGACCTTGCTCTTAGTATTCGTAAAGGGAAACGTAATGCTTTTCCTTTGTTTGGAGTCATACAGCAGTGAAAAATAAAACTTGCGACGTCCTTAGGGCTACATTTCAGACGTTGGAGCCTCTCGCATAAAACGTATGAGACCACAATCCTTCCGCAATTCTTTTGTATGGTGCAGAAGCATGGACTTTGTCAAAAGCGAATGAAAATCTCTTTGGATGTTTTTAGAAAAATATTCTTTGGATAATATTCAGTCCCTCCGAGTACGAGCTTATAGCTACGTTGATCTTGTCAAAAGGTTATAATACAGCGGTTCAGACGACTCTACTGCACATGGAATATAGAGATAAGCAGCGTGATATTGCAGTATCTGCATGAATTTGTAATTATGATTGATGTTGTTGGATAATAATGCTTTCTCCATGAAATTTAATTCATTAGCATTAAATATTTAAAAGTAAACAGCATCACGCGTGCAGTATACCTAAATATACCAGTGTAGGCATGGGCGATGCACATCAGAGGTACATAATATTTTATAGATACTAGCAGAAGTGAGAGTATGGAAATAAATTCATTTACAACAAGCATCAGCTGCAGATTGATGGGACAAGTCCTTTATGGTAATTTACATTATATTGATGTGTTTACGATGGTATAGGCATAGTGCGCTTATCAACGATTGTATTTGAACAAAAATATACATACATATATTCCCAACATTTATTCGACGTAAATAATTCAAAATGAGCTGCATTTTAATTCATTTTTTATAACATAAATTTAATTAAATTCCAAATTACATACATATTTATAAATAAATATTAGTACAAAACAAAAAGGATTGAATTTTTTAATTTATATTACAGATTTGACAGATGAATATTCATGTGTAAATGCAATTAACTGTGAGATGTCAATTTTATGTCTATAAATAAAATAGAAAATAGATAAAAAATAAATAAATACTGTTCAGAAAAATATATCAGAGTCCGTTGGCTTTCTATGAACCTATACAATTTGGATAAATATTTTACGAAAACTTTATATTAATCACTTTGAAATTTAAACCCAAGTTTTATAGTTAAAAATGCAATATTTTGCGGGCATCCTTCAAGCGACATTATATCCAGATAGCAAGCGTTGCAATCTAAAATCATAGAGGAAAGTAAAAGTCGACATGCTAAGGGCCGTAGTTACCGACGCGACGTTGGCTGTATATTGCTGAAAACTATGAGCAAGGATGGAATTAAACTCAGAGCAAAAGCCCGCGCAAGGTCTTAATCGAGACATAAGGGATTTATAATAAATAAATAAATAGGTGGCGCAACAGGCGAGTAGACAAGACACCCAAGGCCTAGATTCTCGCAACCATTCGTTTTGTGTGAGTTTCTATTTTTGGGACGAATGGAAGGGACCTACAATTTTATGCCGAGTCCGAACGGCTGAATTGAGAAGATTTTTTATGACAGTCATACTCTCAGATGTTTGTCAGACGTTCGCGAGAGGTGGCGCAGTAGAAAAAACTTTTAGATGTAATTTGTGTTTTTTCGGGAATTGAACCTGGGATCACTCGCACATTAGTCCAGCACACTAACCACTGCGCTACTGCGCAGGTACAGACTCTACATCCGATATCCCTCATCGTTCCGATGAGGAGTTCTTCCACGGTGGCAAAATCATCGCGCAAGGTTTTCAATCTGTCCTATTTTTCTGAAAAAGGTTTAAAGCCGCATTTGTCCAGCCAGTCTAAGGCGAGTCCTCCTCTCCCAACAATTATTATCGTCCCATAGCACATACATACATCCATTCTCGCTAAAGTCTTTAAAACTCTGCTACGTATTCAGCGCTTATGAAAAGTCTTCAATCCTGGAAACTTCTTAATGTACGGCAGTACGATTTTCGAGGCAGCACATGGTGATCTGATGGCGTATCTCACCGAAAATATGAACCAATTTCTTCATCACTCCGGTGAAACGAAGATTGTGTTGCCCTTAACATTTCAAAGATAATTTGACATCAAGCTCTTTTGTTGAAAATTCTTGCTTCTGGGATGGATGCGCGTATCAATCAATGGATTAAAATCACCCTCCTGGCGGTTCAGTTGAAGTTGTTATGGTTCATGGTTTCAAAATAGAAGCTCATCATATAAATGTTGGAGTTTCTCAAGTCTGCATTTTATCTCCGACTTCTTTTCTTATTTTATAAACGATCGCATGTCTATAACTCCTAATAGATTTAATTTCTTCGGTGTTGACATCGTACTTATAGAGTCTTTTTATTTATTCTGGAGCTTCCAGCTTCCTGCACATCAAACGTTATAAAGTGCTCGGAGTAATCTCCGCTCGATAGGATGAAAACAATTTTTTCCTACATAGTCAGAGTCACATTTTTTCCGTCGCTAATAACTCCGGCTCCAAGTTAAATTTTTAAAATCCGAAATTTTTTTTTTTATTTTTATTATTTCTTTTATAGAGTATTAGGAAAACAAACCTTATTTAAAGTCGATCAAATGAAAAATAAGCATTTTCGTATACAAACTTCGACCCCATCTTTTCGCCTTTTTGAGCTCGAATTTCCTTAAAAATCTTCATAGTGCTTACTTTGATGGCCATAAAAGGAAAATTTGTTAAAAATGTAAGTTACCTGGCTCTGGACACGGACTACCAAACTGATTTATATATAAGACTAGCTTTTGCCCGCGGCTTCGCTGGCGCAGTCCTCGGGATTTGGTACACAGAAATACAGTCAGTTAGTTCCCTCTTTTACATTTATATATCGCGCAGAAAGCCTACCTAAGAAAGTACCTAAGGAGAAGTTAGTATCTCTGAAAAATGTGTTTAATGCCCTATTGGAGAAAACAGTTCAAAGATTATATGATCAATATTTTTGTTAGTGAAGCGCTGGCATCTCAACACAGATCATACTTAGCAGATTGAGTCACAATCTATGGGACGAAACATATTTCTTTGCTGACAACTACAGCGATATGATAAGCACCATCTTTAGAATAGGGGGAGCTCTTACCCCTTCATTATATTCCACACCTCCCAGATCTTATTACACTCTTGCAACCAGAAAGATGCACCACTTTCTAACAGTATGACCCCATTCATACAGAATTCCGCTTGAATATCTTTGGAGTACGTACGCTGGAGTTAGATGAAGCGATAAGCATATTCAACGGCGAAAGATTTTGGGACGCATTGCAAAGTTTAAAATTGATACGACGAACAGTTCGTGACTTAAGAAAAGGGCCACAAACTAAGTTTGAAGTCGATCGGATGATAAATAAACTTTGACCCCCCTCTTACCCCTTTAAGGGTAGAATTTACAAAATCGAAGAAAGCATTTTCTTTATTTCAAGTTTGAAGTCAATCGGATGAAAAATTAAAATTTCCCTTACAAACTTTGACCCCTCTGAATTTCCAAAATAAGAGAAAGTAGTTTTCTTTATTTCTCATAGAGAGTAAACAAACCGAGTTTGAAGTCAATCGGATGAAAAATAAACTTAGACTCCCCTCTTACTAAGGGTAGAATTTCCAAAATCGAAGAAAGCATTTTCTTTATATCAAGTTTGAAGTCAATCGGATGAAGAATTAAAATTTTCCCATATAAATTTTGACCCCCCCCTTTTACCCCTTTACGGGTTGAATTTCCAAAATCTGAGAAATCAGTTGTCTTTATTTCTCACAGAGTGTACATAAACCGAGTTTCAAGTCAATCGGATGAAGAATTAAAATTTTCCCATACAAATTTTGACCCCCCCTTTTACCCCTTTAGGGGTCGAATTTCAAAAAATCTTTCCTTAGTAGTTGTACACATCATAACAGAAATTGTCAGGATCATACCCAATTGAACGAAATTGTTCTTTTGCGTTTCAAAAGAGTCAAGACGTTTTCTATAATATTTAAATCTGGACTTTGAGGTGGCCAGTCCAACACCAACATCCTTTAAAAAAGGTAGTTATCTTCCGAACTTTGTGGCATTTGTGGCATTATTCTGTTACAGGATAAATTATTCTCCAAAGAGTATATCTCCGGAAGAAAAGGCGGTATCTTTTAGGGTACTAATTATACTGATTTTGGTTCATCGAGCCGGTGATAGGAACCAAGTCACGCAGCCCATTATACGCAACACATCCCCTCAGAACATGACAGAACATCCACCATGGCTCACTTTTTGACAATCGGGCCGTTTTTTTTTTTCCTTTCTACCTTTGGCAGTCTTGGAAAAAAAACTTTTTTGATGAGTTTTATCTAATATTCCACATAAAATAATGTTGTTAAGTGTTTTTTAGGTAGATATATTATTGTGGAACACTTTTAAATTAGTATTTCATGACATTTTGTTGCAAAAAAGGGAATTTGGTTGAAAACAAAAATATACTTTATTTATCTGATAGCATTTGATTTAACTGAAACTCATCTGTCAAATCGGAAACTCTCGTTCAGGGACGAACTATTTTTTTGTTGGTGAGGGCAAGGCGCTTAAATCGGTTGAGCGCCCTAGTGCAGTTTTCTTGTTATAAATAGAAAATATGTTTAAAGGTATTTCTTCTGTTGTCCTGTTATCGTGACGTTTGGTATCGTCGTCAAGATGTTGAAGACATATGTCTTATAACAGAGAAACAGCTTAGAATCCAATCAAAACTAATGGACAAAAAAAAAAAACACAATTTTAGAAACAGAGGTCTAATTGCGTAAGGCAACGATCGAACGACGTCGTAGATGCTGCTACTTCGTGTAACAACCAAAAACGATGATCGTCGAAACGAGTGAACGATCATCGTTTCTTGTTGCTTCACGTAAACAATTTAACTGTCAAATACTGTCGTCGAAATGATTCGATTTAACGATGGATCTTTGGCAATCGTTTCATCGTTTTTGGTATATTTTCTTTCCATATAGGATCTTTTAAAACAAAAAAAAGGTTAAAAGAATATGGTTTCTATTAAATCTTTTATAATTTCGACAAATAGTACTCTCCATTATGCATTTGTACGGTGAAATGTGAAAATATAGAAAAAATATCCATTTCCTTCATTCTAGTTAAACGAAATAGGTACCTACATTAGAAAGTTCACATCACACTCTTGTTATGTTCTCTTTGGAGTAGGCAATGATAGAATTGCATTTATTAAATTGGCTTTAAAGAATGCATTTACTAATTTTGTCTTATATTACGGCCCCTAATCAATAAAAATTTTCCTGTACCAAAAAATGTTTACCTTTTTATCTAATTCCACATAAAAGACAACAACACACACAAATTGCATATATACCTTTTTTATTAGTTTTCAGTTGTCACAGTTTCTTTACAGCCCTGCTCAAATTGTTCAAAACGAAAACGATGAACGATTCGATTGAACGACGCTATTGTGATGTTACATCGTTACGTTTTGTTCAATCGTCGAGACGATGATCGTCTGAAATGTTACGCGAAGACCCCAGATGTATGACAGAATTATTATCAGATGGATGTAGATAAAATGTACCAAACTAAAATTTATTTAACTAAGGAAAATATATGTGATAGTGTTTTTGCATTAAAATTAAACCTAAAACTAAAAACTGAATTTTATTTATACCTACGTTTAAAATTTTTAGGTTCCTGTAAAAGGTACGTTTATTTATTAAGGCTATTATTAATAGTTGTGATTCTTTAAAGGTGCCTAAGTACTTCTAAGAAGATAAAAACCATAACCTAGTGCTTCCTTAAAGCTCAGCTACATATTTTCCTACTTTATCACTTTTAAAGAAAGGGGTAAGGGTTACATCGTCCGCCCCAGCACTTTGGCGTCCTAACTCTACGCTGGCCCTTTAGGCCGGCCCTGTGTCAATGCATTTGTGTTAGTGTAACTCACACTATTTTGAAAAAAGCCTCACTGTTTCCTCGATATGCCCCTTCCTGTACTTCTTATTCTTAGTCTGCAGCAGATTGAGGCTTCACAAAAATATTATTTTTTTTTTTAATTTCCGTAGAAGGACTCGGTCGTCAGTGGGCGTTGTTTTGTGCTGATCTTGTTAATTTTCTTTGATCCTGATCTTGTTAATATGCTTTTTAAACTTATTAATTTGATAGTACACAGTTTGACGCGACACCTTAAACTCATTTGTAATGTCTTTTACTGCCGTTCCAGCGTTAAACTTTGCTACCAATAAAGATCTGATAACCAAACTCAACTCAATCGTTTTACCAATGGTTTATAATGAATTTTAATAAATTATTATTTTTTTATCAGCGATTAACATCAATTAAAGTTAAATACAAAAGTTATTTGGTTTTCATTTGCTCAAAAGTGTAAAAACATTTACACAAAGATTATGTCAAAATACTTATTCCACGAAAAAATTCGTTGTCTGCATGCATTCTTACCAGCTAAAAAAGAGAATGCAGGAGGTATGCAATATATAAATTGACATGCAAAAAGCTAAAAATAGATTCTTTGTTTTTCGCATCATTTTCGCACCGTTATTTAACGATAGATACTAAACAAAGCTAGGTTCAAAAGTCACAAAAAGGTTTCGTCAAAATACTTATGCCGACTAGTATACATAGATTTACAAATATAATGGCAAGTTAAGGTCGAAATAAAAAAGTTTAAACCCCCTTTTTCAACCTTTTTAGGACGAATTTTTAAATTCCATGAATGAGGCATGTAATAATTTCGACTTATCTATCAATGTACAAACTTCCAAGTTCATAAGGCTGACGGTTCGTGAGACCCCCTTATTCCCAGCGACCCCTTTACTCCTAAGAAATTCTCACCCACCCTACCGCCTAAGTTGGTCACACATCTATAAATCAGAAAAATCATGAAAATCGAACTAATGGTTCCCGAGTTATGGAGAAACGAACAGACGGACGTTGCATTTTTATAATGGTATGGATGGATGGATAGGGATGGGTCTCCAGTAACTCCTTCGTCACTTACCTAAAATTGTAAGTCTGATTGATAATATATATGTAAGTACGTACAACATTCGCGTACGCGTACCTATATCAAAAACTAACAAAAACAACGGAAGACCTTATCAAGCTATTCCAACGACAATGGCTGTGTATATCAGATACACAAATCTGTACCTATATTCACCCCATTAAAGGCAACAACATCGAAAACGTTCCAAAACCATAATCTAACACTAAACCATTTGAGAATTTAAGAAAACATTTATTCAAATTTAAAAATCATCTACTATAAGTAAGCCTTATTCGTAGCGCACAACAAAGGGAGTCAAGGCCGCTCCTTTCCCGCTTACCATATACGCACGTGTAATAAAATCCATCTTCCTTTATCAACCTTTCTCGAAAACATGACATCAAAATCACAGTTCAAATACGCATCCATCATGCTAATCAATTTTAATCGGTCGTGCCTTAAAAAATTTCCACAAAATTAAAGAAAACACACAACAGCATGGCATGTATATGAAACATGAACCATAACACACCCATACCCATAAAAAATCATTCTTTCGGAACTGTTGTTCAGATTGGGTTAGTTCCTAATTTATTAAAATTGCAAAACTTGAAGGAAGAGAAAAGCACCTTTCAAATTGAACTGCGCCTTTTGTTTCTCTAATTTTGATTTACTATTTTGATGCTTCTAGAATCCAGGTGCATACACACGCAATTCTATTCAAATCCATTAACCTAATATCCAGAAGCCTTGATGTGTTTGCTCTGTCTTAAACCATAAGACAGTACATTTGCACTTATTAATTAAAATTCTATCAAAATCATAACCGTGCTTCTAGGGTGGCATACAAATACATTATGTCAAGTAATATTTCAAATTTGTCAAGCAGATACATTCGAGTCCTTGATGCGTTACGTTACGCACGAGATTGGTGTTCTCCACTGTCGAGGGAGTCAATTGGTACTATAGAAATCGTCTGCCGTTAGAGAGCAGTGGTTGATAAGATTTCAACTTTGTCTCGATGTATTCCCTCGGGCAGCGGATCCATTAATGATTTTTCATATTAGCAAATAGAATGCGGGAGCGGGATGTGAAAAAGTTTTCCTTTCAGGAAGAAAATCTTTTGAGATTGTTTGTTAGTTACCATCAGTTGAGGGTGTGTCTACACCTGATAGCACCGACGGGTGAAGAGCTTAAATTTATGTTTTTTATTTGTTTAACTTTAGAGAAGTTTGCAAACAAAAACGAAGCCACCCCAGAAAGGATTATGTCGGTATATTTAATCACTTGATGGTTAAGGAGCGGTAGTATGTTCAATAATGATAAATTTTCTTTACTTTGTTTTTTTTTTAACTACTTTTCAGTATTTAATTTATGAGGTGTAATAAAATTTAAGTTCGTTGTTATGTATTATCTCGGAAGGAGTAACGATTGCTCATCAATTCCAGTATCAGATTAGCCCAGGAATGTTCTGTGCACGTGTATCGATCGCAGTTCACCATACACACTCGCATCATGTATCCACTTTTCATAGGTATTCCCTTCTTTTTTATTTATTTCGAAAGAAATAAGCTAAGATATTCAGAGTTGACAGTGGGGTCTGGAGTCAGACACCACGGTCAACGGAAGGTGCGATAGTAACCACACGTATAATGGAGCATCCCCCGGCGCATCCCTGATCATTTTAATTGGAATAATGGGGACCATGAGCAAAGGAAATCCTTGTCCACCTTCGTAGGTATCATAGGCCTTGAGTGTCACCCGCCTGTTGCGCCACCTATTTATTTATTTTTTTTTTTTTTCTTAAGGACCATATTAAATGAGAGCGACCAACTTCCTACGAACGAACGGATATTCGCAAGTTTTGACAGCCCGTTCACATGAAAACTTTTCTAGGTCGTGGTAGTTCTCGAATTTCAGCCATCAGTTTCTACCCGCAATGTCTAATTTGAGGTTAATTTCGTTCGCTAGTTTGTGGAACGCGAACTAAAATATGTGGTTTGCGAATAAACTTTGACAATTCGCGCCAAATGTGTTTTCGTTCGTGTCAAAAAATTTTTAAATCGAAATTTCGTTATTTAAACTGTTTTGTTTATAAACTTATTTCCTTAATACATTTAAAGAGGATTATTAATCATTAAACTTGCGCATATTCGTTTGATCGTAGGTAGGTAGTTGGTAAATGGTCCTTCATTTCGTGTGCCTGTCAGTTCGCGGTTTTCATTTCGCAAACTTTTATCTCTCTCTCTCTCTCTCGACGGTTTAAATATTTTTCAACTATTTCGCAGAAGTCATGTGGCAAACTGCCATTTCGTCTTGCATTCATCTAGCTGTAAGACTATTTTGCCCTTCTTTCATTTCAACTAGGTTTTGGTGTTTTTTGCTTTTGCTTGTTGTGTAAAACGTTATTTCGCGCCATGATATTTTTAGCCGCGTGTTTATATCGACATGCATTTTTTTGGTCACTTTCAAGAGGTAATTGTTTTTTATATGTAAAAAATGATACTCGTACCTACTCCAAATACTACAGTGAATACAAGCAGGAGGGTTGCAGGGAGCAGCATCCCCCCAAACTTATTTCAATGTTCATGGGGTTCTTCTAAGGAAAAATTATAAAAATTTTAAAATTAAGAATCTTCACACAACCCAAACTAACTAACAACTTATAGACAACCACCGCCATATTTGTTATGTTTTGACAGATAACTTTTCTATCAAGGTTGTGTATAACAATACGGACAATACCGAATTTTTAATGACATAAAACCAAGAGACAACTTAACTGTAGTTGTAGACAACTCAACTGTAGTTGTAGTTGTCTTGCATAATAGGGACATAAGACAGCCTCTGTCAGCCAGGTTCTAGTCCGGTGGACTCTATAAAATGTTTGCTTCTGGTAACTACTTCATTCGTGGCGAACTTTCCCTCGTGAATGTGTTTAACGAATGCTGGACTGTCAAAGTTTAAGTAAGCTCAAGGCGCACATTAGCTTCGTTGTTATAAAAAGGTCCCACCATTTTTTTCACTGTCGATTTGAAACCCATATTCGATATGTCATCAGGATCCTGTATGCTTCCTCCGGCGTTATGGCCGGGATGTGTTTAAAATGAGTTTATTCGACAATTTTTCTTAGCATTGTCAAGCAAAATATATATGGAGCGTCTTCATCCTAATACCAAGCAACGAGAGGTCTACATTTCCTTGATGTTTTCTGTAGCTGGCCGTTCTTTTAAACTCTGTCTCTGATCTTCCCTTAGAACTTATTATCTGTACCAGGCCCGGCGGTACATCACTCTAAGCATTTTGATTTCATTAGAAGAAGTAGGAGTAAATTGGAAGTCCTTTTATCGCTCGCAGCATGTACCTTACCTACCTACGTCGCTTTGCACTCATGTTACGCTGTATAACTTGTCATAGACAGATCCAACCACTCAGACAAGTTGGTAAATACAAAAAAAAACTAGTTTAATCAAATGCGGTCGTCCGAAAAGTATTAAAATCCCGAATTTGATATTTTTATCCTTTTCCCGTATAGATTTTTTTTTTCTTTTTTTTTTCCTTCACTGACACAGTGAAGTGAGTATGTGATGCATAATTTTTGTGGTTGACAACTTGCTACCAAAAATAACTAAAATTATGATAGCATCCAAATCGAAAAACGTGCTGTGACTTCAAATTCGATTTGACTGGACATAGCTGGCATTTCTGTTTGTCACTCTGAGAATGACAGAATGAAACGAGCCAAGGAGAAGCATATGTATCAGACAATCAGCAAATCTTCCATGGCATTATGAGAATTTGTGTCACAAGTGTCACATTAGAATGTTGTAGCAGTATTATTTCAATTATGTAGATGTAGATAGTCCTTTGTGGTAGAAGTACAGACAATGTTCATCCTATAAATAAATCCAAGCTATGTCATTTAAATGATTGAATATCATAGAGAGCGCCACTAACTAAATTGAGTGTGCCTTGACCTATTTCCCAAAGTTAAGGAATAATCTCTTGCAGCTTTCCGGGTGTAGAAGAGGGCTTCAACAATGTCACAGAGTTATTTTAGGCCGTACCTAAGGTATAAATAAAACTATTATCAACTGAAAAATGTGCAATGTGCATGCTTAAAAATTTATTGAGAATTTCAGAATTAGGAGGTGTAAAAGTTGAGGTATAGGCATTTAGAGGCACTCCTCAAGCTGGGGTCCTTTCAGCCATTCTCTCCTCATGGTAAATGAGATCATGATTAAATTAGAATTTAGTGAAGTCAAAGAAGTTGCCTACGCGGATGAACTAACATTGCTTGCAACTGAAAAAATTCCTACTCACTATTAGTCGTGACAAAAAAAAAAAAAAAAATACAAAGAAATGTGGACTGGCATCAAGCCTCATAAAATGGAATTAGTTCTCTTCAACAAAAAAAGGAAAATTTCTGAACCTAGCCTGGATGGACTTTGTTACCAATTCATGATAACGGCAAGTCTAGGGGGATTTGTCCGGAATTTGAAGTGAACTCACAATATTAAAGAAAGGACTATGAAGGCAATGATAGCAATTTACGACTGTAATAGAATATTCGGTGTTTCAGCCAGCATCAAGTGCTGAAGACCAGTGGCATCGATGTCAAGAAGCCATCAGAAAAGCCGCAACTGATGTGCTAGGTTACACCCGAGCACCACCACGAAACCCCTGGTTTGATGAAGAGTGCCGGCAAGCACATGCAGCAAAGCAACTGGCCTACAAAGCAGAAAAGGACGAGAGCAGCTCGTGAGCTCTACGAGCAAAAATGAGGGAAGAACACCGGCTTCTCCGGAGGAAAAAGAAAGAGCATGAGAAGCGCGCGATCGAGCAAATAGAGAGGTGTTACTCCAGGAACAATGTTCGGAAGTAACCAAAAGGTAAAAAGAAAGTGTCACCGGAACAAGACCCGAACAGAAGCCTGTAGAGACGAACAAGGAAACTTTGTAGTGGAGTCACAGTCGGTGCTGAGGACATGGAAAAACCATTTCTGCAGACTGCTAAACGGCGAAGACGACACAAATTCCGCTGTCAGGCAGAATGAACCCTTCAACCTGGGTGATGAAAGCCAAGACTTCCATCCACCTGACCAAAATGAGTTAAGGATAGCAATATCCAAGCTGAAGTCCAACAAAGCTGCAGGACCGGATAGTTTATCGGCCGCGCTTTTTAAAGCAGCGGGAAATGACTTGGTAGAGAGCATACAACAACTCGTTTCTAAAGTTTGGTCTGAGGAAAGTATGCCTGATCGTTTGCCCGATCTACAAGAAAGGGGACCCTCTAAACTGCGCCAACTAAAGAGGCATCAGTCTCCTCAACATCGCCTGATTGGTCTCTATCAGTATGGTTTAGGCCCGGTAAGTCCACGACCGAGCAAATATTCACAATACGGCAGAGGACCTCAACCAACTTGGAGTGCGCAACTGGAGGCAGTTAGCCAAAGATCGGGTTAACTGGAGAGGCGTGTTGGTTGAGGCCCTGGTCCACCCCGGACTGTAGCGCCATCTAAGTAAGTAAGTTATAGAGTATTCGGACGTACAAGTCCTATAATAGTCATGTGCCTTTATGCGGCGATTGTAAGACCAATTCAGACATACAGCAATTAAGTTTGGTGGCAGGCGCTGTCCAAAGGCCACCAATCTTATACCTAACTATGACAAATATTCAAAGAATGGCCTGTATTCACATAACGATGGCAATGAGAAACAGCGTCTCTAAATTTAATCTTAAACGCCCACACCTTTTCGTACGGCAATCAGAGCTACACATATCTCCACAGATAGCTAAAATATATGATCTTCGGCGTTGGCATAAGGTTTTCCTCCGAAAATCTTGGACTATCCAGGTTAATCAAACTTGACCTATTTTAAAAGGTACTGGCAGTTACAGTACCTGCCAAACAGATTGCGATGATACCTCCTGCAGATATTAACTATTACTTTGACAGCCAAGCGGCAATTAAAGCAATCTCTGCCGTAGAGTTAATTTCAAAGCTTGTAAGCCGCTGTCGATAAGCTACGGGTTCCTGCAGCACTTACAACAAAGGTTAATCAGTGGAAACAGCACTACATCAGCTTTTTTGTAAGATCGAATATACCATGCATCATAAGGAGTACAAAGTGGTAGCCTTTTTGGATATAGAGGACGCTTTTGGCAATGTCAACACACCAGCGATTACAGATGCACTGTCAGGTATGACGTATGAAGGTAAATGGCTCACTTTGCGATTTGATTAAGCTACTGCTTAGCAATCGGGATATTAATTCAAAGCTGGGTAATTCATCTGCCAAAAGGTCTGTCAGTAGAGGCACCCCACAAGGTGGTGTCTTATACCTCCTTCTTTGGAATTTGGTGGTTAATAAGCTACTGATAAACCTGAAAACAGAGGGATGTACGGTGATCGCGGTGATTATGCGGACGACGTTGCGTATAGCAATCTCTGGAAAACACCAAAATACTCTTAAAGAACTCTTACACAACGCTCTAAATAAGCTTACCGACTAAATATGCAGTACGTTGTGGTTTGAGTGTAAACCCCCACAAAACGGAGCTGGTAGATACTCTTCACAAGGAAACATAAAATTCCGCCAATTGATCCTTCCCTCTCTGAATGGTATTAACTTAACTTTCTCTAAAGAAGCAAAATATCTCGGTCTTATTTTGGATAGGAAGTTAAATTGGAAATCAAAAAACATTAAAAAAAAAGCCACGGTTGCACTTTGCAAATCCTTGCAAAACGTCCATTGGTAACAAATGGAGCTTACAACCTCGTTTAATTCATTGGCTCTATATTTCGGTTATAAGACTGGTTGTTTGGTGGACTGCACTGAACTCCCTAAGCAAAGTCCAATGATCAGCCTGTACTTCGCACAACACCCTCCGCAGCAATGAACATCTTGTTCCATCTCATACCTCTTAACATTTTCAGCAGACAAATTGCTGCAAATTCAGCCGTTCGAAAGCAGTATCCACAAACCACATAGAGCTAGACCATCGACTTCTCCCACTTGAGGGACTTTGCCTACAAGCTGCCTGCGGGCCCAGGATTTTTCATGTATTGGTATTTGGTGCTGTATACAAAATCAAAGGACCGCCATTAACGCATGCATTTGAAAAATCTTAGGCCCATGGTATAGCATGAAAAATCATTGCCGCCAGTTGGCAGTCTAGTTCTATGTGGTGTGTGGCAGTATCGCAGTGGTCTGGTAAAGATTTTGGACACGCCTCTATACTGAACACTTTCGAAATTGCTTCCAAGTCAAACTTTGACAAAAACTTCAAGTCTACCATCCCCCCCAGGTCTTTCTGGGAGGGGGAGGCTTTTCCTGAGGACAAGTCGGTTCACTTTTATACCGACGAAACAAAAACTGACGAAGGTGTGGGTGGTGGTGTTTTCTCTGATATACTCAATCTCAGTCTCTCCTTCCGTCTTTCTGATCATTGCAGCGTCTTCCAGACGGAAATAATGGCGATTTAAGGAAGCCCTATCCTGGCTAAAGAAGAACGTGTTATCTAATAAAGATATCCGTATCTTTTCAGATAGTCAGCTATAAAATCCTTAGAAACCTTCTCCAATAATTCGAAAGTAACCAAAGAGTGCCACTTGTCTCTCCTAGAGATGGCAGGGCAGTTCAATAGTCACCTGTACTGGGTGCCGGCCGGGCGCAGAGATATTCCAGAGAATTGTAGGGCCGTTGAACTCGCCAGACGTGCAACAACTTTACTTTTGCTACATGATAGAGTTAACTTAGGAATACCAATCGCTAAATGTAAACTTAGATTAAAGCTAGACGCCTTTAGGAAAACAAATGTTAGATGGTCAAACGGTAAAACATGTCTAGCGACAAAGCAGATTTGGCCAGGGCTGGATCTGAAACGCTCTAAGTGTTTGATATCACTACCTATGGACCTACCTATGGTTCCGTCAAATGATTTTTCCAGAAGTTGTGAAGATGAGGAGGAGGAAAAATCCACTTAGGAGCTGTCTTCTTTAACGACCTTTGAGACCTGGAGTTTATTACGCTTCATTAAAAGATCAAAATGGTTCTAACAATTAGGCGGGGAGTAATATGATCCGGATGGCATCACAATGGACATAATATTGGCCTAAGCGTGCATCCACTGCAACCTAAACCTAACAAACAGAAAAATTCTCCTCTCTTTTGGAACATTATTATCAAATAACACAATATGCCAAAATACCATACGCATATGATAATGAAACTCAGCACGGGTGACATGCGGTAACGAAAAGGTATATACATGAGGACACTTATATAAAGACAGAAGCCTTGCCCTAAGGGCTAAGTGTGGCAGGATTCTCCTGTCTCGCCAACCCAATCTAACCTAACCCGATTTGAAATTCCATCAAAAGCATATAATCACTTTGAGGTACGAGTACAATATTATCTGAATGCACAAGGAATCTGCATACATCAGCCTGTCAGTCAGACGTATAGGTACGAATTCAAACTATTCAAGACTACTCCACCAGTATTTGATGGCCATTCAAATTGTGAGTAGCACAGGATGAGTATAGGTTAACTACATTACTTAACATGTTGCCAACACCACGTCGTCGTCGTCGGTCTAAATGGCAAAATGGAACATCAACTGCAGCTGGTAGCCATTGCCGATGGACTAGCCCTTCATATCACTGGTCGAATGTTCATTTCCTTTCCAATATAATACAAAATCTTCATATACCTCCTCTACATATCACTCGGTGAATAATCCAAATCCTGCTTAAGCCCATACACCTTCAGTCAATTTATATGTTGGTTAGGTTTGCCAAGTCATCATTCAACATTGAGCAATTGGAAATCGAATCTCGATTTGCAATCAACAAAGACAAAATTGAACCTATTACAGGGTATGATGTAACCCCATTGTCGACCGTCACAATTTCGTATAGTAGTTAAATCATACCGAAAGCATGCACTTCACAAATTAACATTTACATAGAAATTTTGAGTGTGGCGAGGACTCCTCCATGGACCAGCTTGCTTAGGAATCACATTAATCCTCTACTTCTAAGTCCAATACTGAATGAATAACTTAATTAGTCCACCCGATTCAAGATTTCCAGACATAATTACAGACACAGGGACAATTTACACTCTTGCATTTCACATGTGTGTAAATATGTGTGTTTTAATTGCAGAGATGTGTAATTGCTCTGCACTTTGATAATAATTATGATACACAGTTCACTTCCCTTTCTTGAGTTGGAATACTTGATGTCGTCGTCTTCCTTTCCTTTGTTTTATGCGGAATGCTGGTTATCATCCAGCACGCACACAATGAACACGAAAACCATAAATCATAGAGCATCATCCTTTGAAGAAGACATAAATCCGGAAAAAGATAATGAGACCTCACATGAGAATTAATCAAGACGTTTCCACATATGCACCGCATTTCCTGGTTCTACTTTCGAGCCATATGGAAAGGATCCACCAACAGGAAGTACATAATACCACATTCCCCTCCCACTTGTTGCTCGGGTATAGTTTGCAATTAACCCAAACGACTATCGTCGTTCCAGCTCTGATCAATACCATGGATTACCAACGAAAACACCACTTAATATAATCTCTATACCTGCAGGAGGTAGCAGCAAAAACTAACCACAACCCGCACCATCATTTCCCATTAACATCCCGGCGGCGGCGGGAGCGGGAGTTGAAAGACTGACTTCTTTTACAGGATACTCTTCTGTTCGACATCGTTGCTGTTGTTATTGTTGAGCTTTTCATTAGAAACACAACATTGTTCGCGAAATGAACTCGCTAACAATGGAAAAACAACCAACGTTGTGTCTATCATTTACCTGCGGTGTGGTTTCTTTAACAGCATCAACAAAACGACTCTAGTCCGTGGTACCGCATAGCAATCTGACGAAAGGATTCCTCGCCACTTGAGCGAAAAGCGCATAAAAAATGTTGGCACATCCGCACAACACAAAAAAAAAAAAAAACAAAGATTAAGGAAGTGAATGCGCGTTGTGGGCTGGGGCTTAAAGTGACTGACAGTCACTACCTACTGTCAGTACCTGGAGCACGGAAATTGCTTGACACCTCTTACAATGGCACCAGACAATAGAAGCAGCAAGACTCTGACACTACGTACGCGCGTTAGATACACGTTCCGATAGAGACGCCAACACAATAAAGAGGAAGACACTGTGCGACAGTAATTGATGGAATCTACGTGATGACGCGCCCCCTGCCCTGTCACTGTAACAAACCCGAAATCTGTAAACACGACCCAAGCTTCGATGCCGCGTCGTGATGCTGGTTACCGGCGCGTACAAGTGGATGTCAGATTGGTAAGATGTTTCGTTGCAACTACTCAACGATACGGTGTGTTTCCGGAACTGTTGGCAAAAAGAAATAAATACAAACAGGATGCAGGAACTCCACCTGTCTTAGATGTCTATATGGAAGACAATAAACTACTTTAAGTGGTTTTCATCCTTGATCACCGGTACGTGCATCATATTAACACGTGAGACGTTACACGTACCATTTTTCCTGTTCACCGTGTTTCGGTTGTAATTTCCGCAACGAAACAGCACCAGCCAGCAGCAGCGGTGCAGATGTCTGCTACGTGACATTCACGCGGATGGATAGCTAGCTAACATTTGCGATAGATATTCGCCCTGCATAAGTGGAGTTGAACCGCTTGCCTCTGCAATAAGCATGGAGCGATGAGTAGGGAAAGGTTTAGGTACTGTGAAAGTTGTGAGTTTTATTTTGGGGCAATATATCTCTGGCTACAACGCTTTTAACGTCAAATAAAAGCTAGAACGATTAATTTAGGAAATTAATTTAACTTTTGCAAGTTGCCTTTATGGATGGTACAAAAGGACATTAAAATGTGACGTGTATGTTGTTTATTTGGGTAGATGATGATGGTTTGAAATGTTGACTTTGACAAATGCTCTCACACCCTCATCTCAGTCAAAGTTGTTTGAAATGTATACCTTAGACAGCCCTGTTGACTATAGACCTCAAGCGGAGGAATCTACGGAAGTGGTATTTTGTTAAACAGTTGGTGTTCTGAATTGTATGATAGATACATACTGACGGAAAAAAACTTCGTATAGCCACAAGCTACGGTTGGTATGTGGTATTAAGTTGACATCGGTGATCTTCGTTTGACTTCATCAGGGTAAAAGAATGCTAGAAACTTGAATTGAGCCAGTGGCGTGACAATCTACCGGGACACTGTATCGCAACTAAGCTGCTATTACACATTTTAAACATCGTGTCAATTTTTGACATGTTGACATCAATATGACGATAGATTTTGTCCTAAAGTTGAGATTAAATACTCTCGTCAATTCCATACTCCTGTAATACCCCAGGTCCAGAGTTTACTTTGAGGGATTCGGTCGTATACTTTCTCCAAATCTACAAATAGGTGTAACGTACTCCCAAGTCTTCTCAAGTACAATTCTGAGAGTGAATAACTGGTCGGTTGTGCTTCTGCCCGGACGAAAACCGCACTACTCATCTCCTAATGGTGGCTCGACTACAATTATGAAACGCGTTTGTAGCACCTCGGCAAAGACTTTTCCGGGGATACTTAAAAGTGATATACCCCTGATGCAATTTACTCCCTTTCTTGAAATAATACTTGAATCAATCACCCCAATCTGTCAAGCGTTGGAGCTGGATATTTCATCGCATTTCCAGGTCACTATTAAAGCCATTTAACTCCCTCTTCACCTAACGCCTGGAGCATTTTTGGCCGGATTTCATCCACTCCGGCAGATTTGCCAGCTTTTAGCGATTTGATCGTAAAAGTGACTTCCTCTACCGTGGGACTATTTTCCGCCCTGCTTAAGGCGATGGATCTGTCATCCTCAATGCCCTGGATTGAATTAAGCAAAGTGCTAGCTCCATCTGCGCAAAGTGTTATCTTCTTTGGAAAGAAGTGTAACATCTTTGGGTTTGACTCCTTCAATAATATTTTTCTCTTCCTTCCTCTAAGACGGCGGATGGTCTACCAGAACACCTTGCTTGCAAATCTGTCATCAGGGTCAGGTCGAACACCTCCCAGGGTTGTTATTTGCCTGCTTTAACTGCTAAATTGCAAGTTCTTTGCGCCTAAATGTACCAGTTTCCAGAAAGTCGAGTCCGCCAAGTGAATCCACACCTTGCAAGTCATCTTCTTCTCCTGTTGGCTTCTTGAACTTTAAACCACGCAGTTCTTTTCTCACCAACAGCCGCCACACCGAGCCGCTTCGCTCCGCAGACGTATCCTGCAATGACTGCTATTGAAAACAACTGCCATTTTTAATCTACATTCAAGGGAACATTTGGAATTAGCTCAAACCTTTCAGATACCTGCCGTGCAAATTCCTCCCGTATCTCATCGTTCTGTTTCTCCACTCACCGTACGCGTATAAGGTTTCTTGGTTTACGATTTGGCAGGATAGGTATTTGATCCTTAAGTTACAATAAACATAAATATTTAAACACCTTAATGTTTTCACACTTTTGGTTTTTTCCCGCACGGTTTACTTAAGGTACCGCTGCAGCCCAGTGTGGACCTGGGCCTCAACCAACAAGCGTCTCAAGCTAGCAAGATCTTTGGCCAGCTGTTTCCAGTTTCGCACGCTAAGTTGGTTAAGGTCCCCTTCCACTTGCGTGCGCCACCTGAGTCGCGGTCTTCCTCTACTGCGCCGTCCCTCGGGTGTGGATTCGAAGATCTTCCGGGCCGGAGCATTCACGTCCATTCGCTCTACATGACCCAGTCACCGCAGTCGTTGGACCTTCACTCTTCTTGTCAATGTCGCTGTACAGCCCATACAGTTCGTCGTTATATCTCCTCCTCCATTCACCGTCTATGCAGACGGGACCGAAAATTACTCGAAGAATTTTCCTCTCGATGCAACCAAGAGTAAGCTCATCCGCTTTTGATAGAGTCCACGCCTTTAAACCATAGAGAAGAACTGGGATGATTTGATTATGGTCTTATAAAGGTTCACTTTAGTTGTTCGAGAGAGGGCTTTGCTACTCAATTGCTTTCTTAGCCCAAAGAAACAGCGATTGGCAAGAGTTATCCTTCGCTTAATCTCAGCGCTGGTGTTATTGTCTGAGTTCATAGCGGAGTTTAGTCAAAGTTACATCTGTCTATAGTGACATTCTGTCCAAGACGTCGGTATTGGGTGTCCTTTCTTATTGACAGCATATACCTTGTCTTGCCTTGATTGACCGCCAAAACCCATCTTCGCCGCCTCCTCCGTCTCAATACTCACGAACGCGCCAATGACATCACGCCGCGTTCTGCCGATTATGTCGATGTCGTTGTCGTAGGCGAGTATAGATGAACGAACTTTTGAAAGATAGTGCCTCTGGTGTTAGCGTTTGAGTTTTGCACAATTTTCTCAAGAATGATGTTAAAAAAGTCACATGACAGCACATCGCCTTGTCTAAATCCGTTTTGACATCAAAGGTCTCGGTGAGATTGTTTCCGACCTTTACGGAGCAGCGAGCGTTCTCCATCGTCATTCTGCACAATCTAACGAGTTTGGCAGGGATGCCAAAACTAGACATTGCTCTGTATAGCTTGTCTCTATAAATGCTGTCATAGGCGGCCTTAGTTTCGATAAAAAGGTGGTGGGTATCGATTCGGACTTCTTGGGTTTTCTACAAGATCTGCCGCATTGTGAATATTTGGTCGATAGTAGACTTCCTGGCCTGAAACCACACTGATAGGGACCAATCAGTTTGTTGACGAAAGGCTTCAGGCGTTCACACAACACGGCAGATAAGATCTTGTAGGCGATGTTAAGAAGACTAATACCTCTGTAGTTGGCGCAGCTCAGAGGGTCTCCTTTCTTGAGGATCAGGCAGACAATGCTGAGGTTTCATTCATCGGGCATACTTTCTTCCGACCATATTTTACAGATGAGTTGGTGCATGCTTCTAACCAAGTCATCGCCTGTCGCTTTGAATAGCTCGGCGGTTAGCCCAACTGCTCCAGCGGCTTTGTTGGACTTAAGCTTTAATATGGCTATCTTCACTAAGTCCAGATCGGGTGGACGAAATTCTTGGTCTTTATCGTGCAGGTTGTCAATCTTCCTGACAGCGGGATTTAATTCATCATCGTTGTTAAACAGTCTGCAGAAGTAGTTCTTCCATATCCTCAGCATCGACAGCGATTCTAATACGGTGCTTCGGTTCGGGCTCTGTAGCCTTGGCAGGTTCTTTTTAAATTTTGATAAAACATCCGAATCTCATTCATGCTGTAGCATCTCTCTATTTTCTCGATCGCGTGCTTCTTGTGCTTTTTCTTTTTTCACCGGCTTGTTCGTCGCTTCTTTTCTGCGCTTAAAGCTCACAAGCAGCTCTAGTCCTTCTTTGCAGCGCCGCTTTGTATGCCTCTTGTTTCGCTGCATGTGCTTGCCGGCACTCGTCGTCGAACCAGGGGTTTCGTTGAGGTGGTCGAGTGAAACCAAGCACATCAGAGGCGGCGTTAATCTTCACGACGAATGACAATAAAAATAAAACGAATGAACGATCAAAAACACGTACCATGCATTTCGGACCGCATGCAGTCTATCATCATCATCACGACTGATCAAATCAGAGTCATCTTCGTGGAAAATTTATAATCAGATTAGAGAAAAGAGGTTCATCCAATATTTGCTCTCATCTGTTATTTTTTTTATTGAAGTGGTTGAAATACAATTTGCACAACACCAGGTGGTGGTCAGTGGACAGTTTCGCCCCACTCAACATACTGCCAAAGACTGTATTATTTGAAAGCATATTGGTTGAAGCAAACGTTCACCCCGGACTGTAGCGCTACCTAAGTAAGTAAGTAAGTGGGTTTGTCATTGGTTGGTCCACCACTGACTGTCTTCCTTTAAAGATTCTAAAGCCTTTGATGAATTGGATACTCATCTATGATTGATTGCTTCAACTCCGATATTGAGCAATTTATCAACTCATTGGCATAATAATGATGCTCTAGCCGACCTCCCTTAGCACTCGGTTGTGGTTTCGGTACCCCAAATTGCGAGTCCATCAAACCCTCTACCCAGAATTCAAACTGATTTCGTTAATACGCTTATGACCGCAATGGGGCGCGCACTGACGTCCACCTATCGTATTTTTAAATTGCTATAAGCAATTCCCAGCAATCCTTCCATCTCTTATTCTATTTCATTGCATAGCCAACAAATCCCAACAAACTGAACGCCAAATCAACTCCGATTTTGAAAAACCCGTACTATAATATTTCCTGTGGTTGGGAAATGTCAGAGGTCACACCATCACCACAGGATTTGTTAAAAAAAAAAAAAAAAGAAAACCCGTCCCACCTTTGGGCAACAGTTCTACGTTGATTGTTTGTTTAATCAAGAGTTCATTGTTTCCAACCAACGAGGAGAATTCAACCCCAGTTGATATCAATGAAATTTCGATTGAAACAAAATAATCGAAATCGAAGAGCAGAACTAAATTACAAAACCCATTGTTTGCTTTCGATTTGAAATTGTTCATCAATTTCTTCCATCATCTTTCTTCGTTTCTATAATTGTTCTATCCATCTCTCATCGACAACAACAAAAAAAAAACGCACACATACAATAGTCCTTCGGTTTTAGAAATATCAATATTTATTATCCCCAATTGGAAAAGCTAGCTATGCGTTCTATTTTGTACACATTCCTAACCAGCCTCAACAAATGTAGGTGGCAACTGGGTGCCAGACCAAGGACGCGCTGTGAATATTCGTTGACTTTCCATTTCGTCTCTGTATTTCTGTTTCTATTTTCGTTTTGTCTTATTTTCATAGCCTCTCCTTATTCCAAATTAAAGTTCTAGTCAACGAAAGAAACACAATAATTCCATCCATCCCCATCCGCACTTGAAGAGATCTCGATTCGGAAATCCTTAAGCTACCGCACACTTCACGAACGCAAAGCCAAGCACATCGAAAACACTTTAACAGTAAACGTTTGGCTGGATTTGCTGGAAAGAAAGAAACTCTCACACACTCGCAATAATATTGGATAAGAGACGTGGACTTCAACTTGCAGGGACATATGAAATACAAAAACAAAACGACAACAAAATAAGGAAGCGAAAGAACTAAACCCGTAAGAGCTCGACAGGATGTGCTTGACTAAATATTTTCATTGAAAACTTTTTCCACTCTTTTTTGCCACCCTCAACGAAAACACAGCAGCAAAGGACGAAAGATATGGATGGCCACAAAAATGCCACAATTACTTCTTGTCGATTCTCAGAGCTGGTTCGTGGACCGTGATATAACTGCCCACTCAGACTGTTCCCAAAAACTGAAATGAAAAACAAAATTTAACTTTCAAGGATCCTGCAAGTACCTAAGTGGATTTTTATTACCTTGTTAGATGCTGCCGAGTGCAGGTGGTGCATTAACTGCGTTGGGGTAGCCCCGGCACGGCTAATCACTATACTTACTTCATTGTTCCCGTACCTTCGTGTTTGCTGCCATTGTCCGGGGCCTGGACCCTGCCTTCATCAAGGATCCACATTAAACTATAATAACGAATACATTATAAGGTTTATCGGCCATTATTATGTGGATAAAGTATTTCCACTGCATTAAGAGGAGCGTATCACGTGCATAAAGCAATGAAATCTGGCACGCTATGTGTATGCGGGATACTCGTACAATATCTGAAATGATAAACGAGTCAGGCTGTTTATCCTATATTATAATCCTCTTATAACCAGTATTTGGCACATTGGGTTTAAATGTTATACAATGTTATATACTGTCGCCGGATTTCTATATGCAAAGTAAAACACACTCCAGTGATTTAAATAAAGTATCTACCAATCCTTAGTGTACACGAGCTTGAGTGTGTTAGGGTATAGATGCATCTGCGGTATTCTTTTGTTTTGATAATGAGATAGGCTTAGGTACGTTATTTCTATACCTAGACATTTTGCTGCTACTGGCTTTGATCACCACTAATAGGTCATGGAGCCGTAAATAGCTTAAAATATAGAGATTCTTAGAATGGATGTAGACTAGGAATAGGCTTCGGCCGCCTTCATTCTACGTCTTTTTGAAGATAAAAAAAAATAAATAAATAGGTGGCGCAACAGGCGGGTGACACCCAAGGCCTAGCTTCTCGCAACCATTCGTTTTGTGTGTGTTGATGACTAGAATGTGCACCAATTATTATAAAAGTTGGTCGGGTCTGTGCACCCACGAAACTAACTTTACATACAGTTCATTTTCTTTTCTTTTTGCTGTCTTCTTCGTTTAGTCATCTTGCGTTAGCTTTTTTTTTATCGTCATCGCCGGTGCAACAAGAGATGAAAAGCGTCAGTTGACCTCGAGCCGTAGCAGACAACGTTTCATTTAATCGTTTAACACAAAAACTAATAAAGCATTAATTGTTGATTATAAAATATATGCACGTCTTATCATTTCGAATTCTTTACAGTGTGAGTTTCTATTTTTGGGACGAATAGAGGAAATCTATGGACTCGCAAAGTGACTGAAGCAAATTGATGCAGTTGCAATCTCCTGGCGTCGAATTTTCTCCGGGGAAGACCAAAGGTGACCGTCACAGTCTGCCTCCTCCTAAAGGCATGTAACAGTCCATCTTTAAGGAGGAAGACTGGTGAATAGCAGAAATGCGTGAATGAAGAAAACATATACCTACCCTACATTTTTTTTTTTTAAATACTTCTCCCGGGAGAGGCAAACCTATACCTAACGCTTCATCAGCGTCCCGAGATGCTTGCAGGTGTATGCTAGTTCTGTACTTAAATTGCTGCAAAACGGAGACTTCTGGAAATATCTCCCCAGGAAGCGAGTTCCAAAGTTTGCTTGTCCTGTAACAGAAGGAGTTTTGGAAAGATTATGTCCTCGCGGTTGTCAAGTGTACTGTATGATCATGAGCATTAGCAGCCTGTCTTGTGGGGCGCCCAAAAGTAGCATTTCGAGGGATAATGTCCTTGAGTTCCTCGGAACATCTACCATGGAAGTACCTATAGAACAAGCATAGGTCAGCGACTTGTCTTCTGTGCACCAACGGTTGCAAATTCGATGTGAGTGTAGGGTCCCCAATAAGTCGAACTGCTCGTCTCTGTATGCTGTCAAGTAGGTTAAGTGAATGTTTTGGGGCCGAGCTCCATATATGGGAGCAATATTCCAGGCCTGGTCTAACCTGCTCTATTTGCTCTAAATAGGTAGCTCAACTTTGCGGACGCCGATCTTGCGATATAGGATATGTGGTCCTGCCATGTGATTCCTGAATTGACTGTGACTCCTAGAAGGTGCATTGAGTCCTTGGGATGGATTAGATGGTAATCCGTTTGGATCTGAGGAACTGTTGATGCATTTTTCATAGAAAATGTTGTGAGCTGTGTCTTGTTTGCATAAATACAACCAAATTGTCTTTTCCCCACTTCAAGATTTTGTCCAGATCATCATTTAGAGAACTAATTTGTTCACATCTCTGACTGTGTGGTGTAGCCGCATTCACGGGCCAACTGTTCGAGACGGAGGATATAAGAGTGAAAAGCTGTAGATATTATTATTTGTTGATCCAAGCAAATCGTTGATGTGAAGAAGAAATAGAGTTGGAAAAGGAATAGATCCTTGGGGCACTCCTGCATTTATAGCAAACGAATTAGATGATAAACCATCTACCACAACTTGGATCGATCTTCCCAGAAGAAAATGTTGCATCCATCCGCAGAGTTGTTGTGGTAATCCAGAAGACGCTAACTTGCCTAATAGGGCTCTATGCCAGACTCGGTCAAATGCCTTTGATATGTCCAAGGCTATGGCTCTGGATTCACCGTGCTGTTCAATTGCTTGCGTCCATAAGTGCGTTACGTAGCTTAACAGGTCTCCAGTGGAACGACGGCTCCGAAATCCGTATTGCCTGTCACTTATTAATCGGTTCGGTGGCCTTCTAGAATCTAGATATTTTATTATTTCGACATTTATTGCCTTTTCCATTACTTTTGAGAGCATTGAAAGTAACGCTATTGGACGATAGTTTTGTGGCAGACATTTCCTCCCTTTCTTTGGAATAGGTTGAATGCGAGCGAGAAATTTTCTCCTTGAGACAGAAAATTGTGGGGCAACTCAGTAACCTAAATTATCACTATCCTTCGTTTGTGCTGCAAACATAAGCGAATCATTGGATACCGCCATTTTTAACATTGCGTGCATCATGCAAGATATTTAACAAGATTATCAAACAGCTATAGAGATTCCAAGAGGAAGATAACTCTAGCCAGGCCTAAAGAGTAGCAGTTTGCGAGCGTCTGGTGGTCGGCTCGTCACACTCGGTAGTCGGCCGGGTTTAACCGTAGGAGCTTCCCATCAATGGTATCGCAAACCATTATGGTGGCCAAATTGTGGTTAAGTGGACTGTCGGTTATGTCGGTTACTCGATAACGGTATCGACTTAGGATAGGCGTGTGGAACATCTCTTCGCTCACGGGAAAGGACATTGAGCTTGTTGGGGAGGCTGTCCAATACCGACTAGATAAATAGCTGGTGTTTTCTCAATAAAGCAATGGGGTTCTGGAACTTTGAAATTTGCCGATTTCTGGAAACTCTTCATGTCGGGAGTAGCACCTTCAATGTCTGATCAGGCGGGAGTGGGGATACTCACAAGTCCCAAGCTGGCAGGCAGAGTATTGGAGTGGATACCATTGGGAGGGAGAGTTGCGATCTTAAAGTTTAACGTTGAAAGATCAACTCTAGCTCTAGTGCAGGTGTATGCACCGAATCTGGAGTCGGATTACGCAGCTTTTTTAGATGAAGTTGCTGCAGCCCATAAAAAGGTTGCAGATATGGATTATTATATTGTGATGTG